>CM019148.1:251477959-251788961 GCA_009733165.1 Naja naja | reverse complement strand
AGACACCTTTTTTCTTTTTCTTGCTCTTGAAGTTCTTGTGTCTGAAACTGGTGCTGACCCGACTAAGCCAAAGTGTGAAACCCCACATCGGACGGGGAAACATGGGAAGCGGTAGTTCGAGGTCCCTGAACCCCCTGGGAGGCTAATTGGAGGCTTGGGATGAGCGGCAGATGCCGACCCTAGCTGGCATGAGCAAGAAAAAACCCAAAATGTATAGATAGGGAATGGGCTTTGCTGAGGGATACAGGAAGACCAATGTGCTAAAGGTACTTTAAAAGGGCAAAACGTAAAAACAGGATCACATGGGATTTTTTTTTTAAAGAAATTCTTTCTTTCTGTGTCTCTTTTTCTATCTTCTATGCTACCACGTGGTTTGTTCCTTAGGTTTATGCCTTCCCCAATTTAACTGAGAGATTTATTGTGGGAATGATCAGTGTGTGTGTGTAAACCTCAGAGTTTTGTTTTCCTCTGTGTCTTTGTGTGTGGGTATGTGTGCGCGCGCACGTGTGTGTGTCTAAGACTTTGTGTGTCCTAGAGGTAACTGTTGCAACTGTTAAGTGTCTCTGATCCCTTCGGATATTAATTTTAAATTGTTAAGAATTAAAAACACCGAGAGATTGTCTTCTCCCAGTCTGATCTGGCCAATTAGACTGGATGAGGAACAGAGTTAAATTTTCTCTCCTCTCTGTGCTTTTAAGAAAAAACCCTAGGTTATTAACGAATGTTCTAAGTTCATTTACAAGAAAAGTTTCATCCTTGCATTTACTGTGTGTTTAAATGATTTTACCTGTTCATCCTTTTCCTGAAGCATTTGAATCCAGTTTTTTTCCTTTCTCATCTGTTGTGTCTCCACTTTGTTGAAACTGATTTATCTGTTTAGTAACTGCAATACTGGTGTGTTATTTTTCTTTCTCCTGAAACCATACCTGCAAGCCATCTCCAAACCCCCTCTCTAATCCTTTTACAATGCCTTTCCTGGTAGAATTACCAGCAAAGGGGGAAGGGACCCCTTGTTCTTTGTCTTTCAGCCCTGCCACATGTGGAAGCAGATGCTACTCCCTAGAGACATTCTATCCATTGGAACCAGTAACTGGGTTTGGATCCAGCCTCCACTGAAGGTCATTACAACAAACCAGAGTGGGCAGACCTTCCCAAGCCTGACTGACCACCCACCCACCAGGCCAAGCCTATGCCATCCAGAGACATGAAGGAAAGGATCCTGAGATGGACCAGTAAAAGACTAAAAGACTCTTTTCAATCCCCAGAAGACAGTTAGAAAGACTATGGGGGAGGGTGGAAATTCATTGTAACTGAAAATTCATTGTAATGTGAAACCCATTGTAATGTTTTCTTTTCTTGTATCATTTATATTGTAACCAATTTGATGTACCCATGATTGTATTTGAGAGTAGCTGGCCCAGCAAGTTCTGAACACCTTATACTTCTGTCTGGTGGGAGGGAAATTGTCCGCATGTTTGTATTATCTGTATTGTAAACCTAGCTGCATACACAGGCACATACACTGAGACACCCATTTAGAATTAGATAGGTTATCTCTTTCACCTGCTTCCACACAAAGCTGTCCTTGCTTCTTTTTAAAAAAAAATGTTTTTTTTTTTTTTTTTTTTTTTATTTTGCTGCTCTGAGGCACTAAGGCCCAAGCAAAACTCCTTTCTAATTCCATGGGGAGGGGCACCCCTCCCTCAGGCATTTCTGAAGAGATAGCAGAAAAGAGATCTCCAAACCCCAAGTCCTGACTGTGACTCACAAATGATGCTTCCCAGTTGTCCAGTAAAGCAAGATATGTTGCACTGGGGCCTCATGAGTACAAGTCCCAGGGCTCATTGTGTGTAACTTTAAAAATACTAAATAGCCTGGATTGCACACTGGCTAATCTCAATTTGGCCTCACAAACCCTGGAAACTAAGAGCTAGGCAGGTAGTAACCATAACCTTGGAAATGGGCAGCCTGTAATTTAAAGGCTGTGAAGAATGTAGAGGCTTGTGCTTATAACCTGACTGTAAGCTCACAAAAGTACATCAAAACACCTGAAAATTAATTGGCATGAAAAAATTGGATACTGTTTTGAAAAAAAAAAAAACAGGAGTTTTCCCAGACTTGAAAGCTTTGGGAGCCACTGAAGGAATCCTTTTCTGTTGCCTTTTTTTTTCCAATGCCTTTCCTTTGCACCAGAAAAAATTAAAAGCACCCATCAAGTCTCCCTGATCTGATCACCTTTTAATCTTTTGTCAAAACTCTCACGTGTTTTGAAAAAAAAAATGAGGGATTGTAGGAAGTTGGCACCCAACTCTCCTAGAAAAATGAAGTATTCTGGTAGATATTTAAAAGGCAGAATATTTCTTCTAAAAGAGTAGAACCCCAGAAGCAGAATCTCACCCCACCTTTGTTAGGGTGGGCCATTAAGGCCTGAGCCAGAATACTTTACATAAGAAGGTCTCCAGGTAAAGCTATAGCAATTGCCAAAAGCCCTTTTAAGGGCATAGATCATCCAGCAGGGTCAACCAAGCTTGGAACTCAGGACAGCCTACGAGTTGCCCCTCATGGGAGTCTGACAACCAATTAGAAACAAGCTTCAATTCAAATCCCAACAAAGGTTATAAAACCCAGATACTCTCAGCACCTCAGCCCTTTTTTTTCTTGATCTTCTCCTTCAAGCATGTGATCATCTTTCTCTGGAGCTCCAGACCATGTGGTCCTGTTCACCATTAAACTTTCCAAGCAGCCTCCATGTTTCCAGTGTCTTTTTCCCCACTTGGAACTGAACCCAGAAGGATATTGCTTTCAACATCCTGATTTTCCTCTTATCTCTTGTTTCTTTCTCCTTGCTTGCTTTAGCCCTCCCATTCTTAAACAAAAATAGACAACCTCTTTCCATTTTCCATGATCAGAAAGAAGACATTTCTCTGCTTAGTATATATTTGAGGAAAGACTAGGATTTGATGATGTATAGGAAAATAAATCCTTTATTTTTAATCTCTTTCAAGACAAAGGTAGTTATTATTGCTATCAGGCTCAGCTGTAGGAAATCATTTGCTTACTGCATAAACTTTTTCCTCTCTGGCACTCCACAAATGTATTGAATGACAACTGAAACTTAAAGCTGGCTAAAGATGCTGGAATTGTAGCTCAAGAAAGCCAGAGGGCACCAAGCTACATAAGCTACATAAAAGAAAGCAAGAGGATCAGATTGTAAGATAAGGCAAGATACTTTGCCTGGCTCTTAGGAGGAACATTAGGATCAAATCAAAGTGAGGAGAACAGAGCAGAATTGTTAAGTTCAGAGACTTTTAGGGAGGGGATTTGACACAGAATTCCTAAAAAGATATGTCCATGAAATTCTTACTTGAAAATAATATTCAAAATAATTCAGGATACTTGAACATGAGGATTCTGTGGCAGAGCCAGCTTTGGACAGTGAGATCACACAACATCAGCATCAACAGTCCCTCCCTTTTTTTGGCAATGCTTCCACTCAAAGCAGCATGGATAGGATATTTTACAGTCCCTATTGGTCAACTGCAGGGAATAATAATAGACTCATGACAAACTCTGCATGTCCTTAATGTCTGAAACCAAATGAAGTGAAAATTTCTACAAATTAACCTCAGAACGTTTTGTGAGCAAAAATGCTTTGACAAACCAAGTATAAGGAGTTCTACTAATAATTGAAAAAGATTAACTTAGTGGTAAAGTCATGTAGGAAGTTAGCACCCACCCCTCTCCTACAAAATTGAAATGTCCTGGGAAATATTAAAAAGGCAGAATATTTTCTCTAAAAAGAGTAGAAATTCAGAAGCAGAAACTCACCTCAGAAGCAGAAACTCACCCCCACCTTTGTTAATGGTTGGGCCATTAAGGCCTGGGCCAGAATACTTTACATAACAAAGTTCTCCAGGTAAAACTATAGCAATTGCTCAAAAGCCCTTTCAGTGCATCATCATCCAGAAAGGCTCAACCAAGCCTGGAACTCAGGACATCCTACAGAGCTGCCCCTGCATGGCCTCATGGGAGTCTGACAACCAATCAGAATACAAGCTCCAATTCAAATCCCAACAAAGATTATTAAACCCAGGCACTCTCAGCACCTCAGCTCTTTTCCTTCACCTTGGAGCATGTGATCATCCTTCTTTGGAGCTTCAAGTCATGTGGTCCTCCTGCCCACCATTAAATCATCTTTCCTAACGGCCTCCCATGTTTCCAGTGTCTTTTTCCCCACTTGTAACTGAACCCAGAAGGATATTTCTTCCAACAGTCATAAACGGTCTGAAAAAAGTGAAAGCAGGAAAAGATAAAGCAACATCTTTCTATTGGTGGGAATTTCCCCTGCTCTCTTGCAGCAAACTAGATCGCTGTGCCAGCTCTTGCCATGTATCTAATCATATTCTCTGGATTAACCATCTGGAGATTTTCCTTGTTCTGCAAATCTTTTGGAATCCCCTACAATGACAACTGCAGGTCAAATCATAAATTGATTTCCAAAATAAATCTGTAATGTTCAATGAATTTTCATTTGAGCTCTTTCTGCCTGAAAGGTCCTATGCTGATTCCTCTGCAGGGATTTTCTGACTGACCCACAAGTATTATATGTGAGGCCATATGATCTCTGAATTACTGTCAAATTGGATTGAGGCTTCTTTTTTTAGGAAAGTGTTTTAGGAAGTTAGCACCCACCCCTCTCCTAGAAAAATGAAATATTCTAGTAAATATTTAAAAAGGCAGAATATTTCCTCTAAAAAGAGTAGAAACCCAGAAGCAGAAACTCACCCCCACCTTTGTTAATGGGTGGGCCATTAAGACCTGGGCCAGAATATTTTACATAAGAAAGGTCTCCAGGTAAAGCTATAGCAATTGCCAAAAGCCCTTTTAAGGGCATAAATCATCCAGCAAAGGTCAACCATGCCTGGAACACAGGACAGCCTACAGAGTTGCCCCTCATGGGAGTCTGACAACCAATTAGAATACAAGCTCCAATTCAAATCCCAACAGAGGGTATAAAACCCAGACACTCTCAGCACCTCAGTCCTTTTTCTTGATCTCTTCTCACCTTGAAGCATGTGATCATCCTTCCCTTTCACTCTGGAGCTCCAGGCCATGTGATCCTGATATTAAACCTTCCAAACAGCCTCCATGTTTCCAGTGTCTTTTTCCCCACTTGGAACTGAACCAGAAGGATATTTCTTCCAACAGTGTCTTTTGCGTCAATGCCATACTCATTTTCATAAACACAGTTTAATTAAGAAACTATAAACTGGTTCTTCTGAACATAGCTGAAGCATGCCGAATTGCTTGCCCTCTGTCATAAAGTCCATGTTCGTTTTTGTTAGACTTGCATGAAGAGTCAGACGCGAAGTGCTTCAGTGAAGAGCTTATTAGTGACTACAACTCATAACAGACCTGATTTGGCTGGGCTGTGGCTGCTACTTATAGCCAGCAGCCGCAGTTGCCAGCCAATCAGAGTGCAGGATTTTCCCGCACTTTTTAAACCAATCATTTCTGACATTTTACAAGAACAGTTCAAACTAAACCAATCACATTCAAACCTACATATATAACACCCCTCCCCACTAGGTTCAGTCCATACTCAAAACCCAACCTATCTAATGTATTCTTTTAAATAGGTGGGGCTCTTACGTGTACGTTGAGACCTTCGTGGTTCAGAAGTTTTAACGTTCTCACCCAGTGAGAGGGGAAATGTGTCTGTTGACATTTCCTAGTTGACTTCCTGTGAAAGAAGACCTGTTTGATTGTTAGAATTTGGTCTCTCCTCCCAACCCATCTCCAGCCCAATGTCAGCACCCAAGTCAGGTAGTGATGTGCAATCTTCCACTTGTAAGGATGGATTTTGGCATTGTGACAGGTTTTTGGGATGGTTCCTGTCATAATGGCTCGTTACACATGGGGTTGATTCTTGTTTGCTGATTATCCTCATGTTCCTCCCCTCCCCCCTAGAAAAGTATTAGGTATGGGAACTGAGAGGAACAATTGCATGTTCCTGAGGTAACCTGGATCTAAGCTGATCAATGTGCCTGCTCCAGAAGACTCCATCCTCTGTTTGTACCCTGTAAGAACGAGGGCCTGTGATTTGAGTTATTTCAGCAGGAATCCATGAAGGCTCACCCATAAGGTTCTTAGCATAAACAGAATCACCCACACTGAACGTGCGAACTTTGCTAGTGGAATCTAGTGGTGTGTTGGGTGCGCAAGTGGGATGAAGGCGGTCAAGGGAAGACCTAAGTTTCCTACCCATCAACAACTCTGCTGGGGATAAGTTAGTTGACGGGTTAGGAGTGATATGCTGAACACTAAGAAGTTTTTCAACTTTCTCAGTGATGTCCCAGGACCCAATTGCTGAAGCTTTTCCGTGGTAAAACATACCATTCGTTCAGCCCGGCCGTTAGCCGAAGGATGCCCAGGGGCTGTCAGGGCATGTCTGATACCCAGTTGTGCTAGATAGGATTCAAAAGGGTTGGATGTAAATTGAGGGCCATTGTCAGAGACAAGAACATCAGGTAACCCATGGGTTACAAACAGTTTTCTGAGCTGCTTGATGACAGCATCAGTTGTGGTGGATGTCATGGGAATTACCTCGAGCCATTTGGAATATGCATCTACTATAACCAGAAAAGTGCCCTCTAGTAGGGCCTGCGAAATCAATGTGGATCCTAGACCACGGGCCCCTAGGACATTCCCATTCCTGTGTGGGGGCGAGAGGTGGGGCAGGCCTGACTACCTGACAGTTGGGACAAGATGCAACCCAGTCTTCAACCATTTTGTCAATACCTGGCCACCATACATAACTCCTGTCCAATCCCTTCATCCTTACAATACCAGGATGACCCTCATGTAGCATTTCCAAAACCGCTCTTTGCAGTTTTGCAGGAATAACCACCCTGTTACCCCACAAAATACATCCTCTTAATACAGTTAATTCAGTTTGCCTGGACTTAAAAGGTTGGGTCTGGTGAGGTAGATCTTGAAGAGGCCAACCTTTCTTAATCCAGCCTATAATAGGAGGCAATAAAGTGTCTTTGGCAGTCTCTCTGGCAATTTCAGCAGCGTGTACTGGAAGCTTGGCAACAGTTTCTAGGAAAAAGGTGTGTGCCTCAGGTTCAAAGTCCTCCTTGTGATAAGGAAGTGGGCAACGACTCAAGGCATCAGCATGTCCAATGTCCTTGCCAGGCTTGTGGATAAGGTTGTATGAATAAGCAGCAAGAAATTCAGTCCACCTCAGCATTCTTGGTGACAGGATAATGGGTGTAGGTTTGTCTCCTGCCACAATGCCTAACAAGGGTTTGTGATCTGTGACAATGGTAAATGTTCTCCCATATAAATACTCATGAAATTTCTTGATAGCTGCAACAATTGCCAATGCTTCCTTGTCCAATTGGCTGTAATTCCTCTCTGCTTTGGTCAAAGTGTGAGAGAAAAATGCAATAGGGGCTTCCCTCCCGCTGGGAAGCCTGTGGCTCAAACCCCCTCACACTCCAAAGGGGGATGCATCACAAGTCAGTACAACAGGTAAATTCTCAGAGAACTGCATGAGTACAGCATCAGATGTGATTAGTCTTTTAATACTGTTAAATGCTGATTGTTCTTTCCTGCCCCAGACCCAAACAGACTTTTTTCAAGCAATCTGTGTAATGGTTCTGCAATGGTTGCCTTCTGAGGTAGGAACATGTGGTAAAAGTTAATAAGTCCAAGGAAGGCTTGCAAATCTGTTTTGCATTTTGGTCTAGGGTCTTCTTTGATTGCTTTAACCTTGGCATCTGTAGGGTGGATGCCATGCTTGTCAATCATATAGCCCAAGAACTCAACCTTGTCAGTTCTAAGAGTGCATTTTTCTTCCTTGACTTTTAACCCCACTTTCTTGAATCTGGTAAGGACTTCTCTGAGTCTCTCTTGTAATTGAGTGTCATTTTCAGCAGAGATTAACACATCATCAAAGTAAGGCACCCCTGCAGTCCTTGAAGCATCCTTTCCATAAGGCTTTGGAAGATGCCTGGTGCCACGCTTACTCCAAACTGTAACCTTTTACATTTGAAGGCAGCTCTATGAGTCACAATGGTTTGGGCCTCTGCAGTGGCATCATCAACTGTTAGTTGTTGATATGCCTGGGCCAGATCCAATTTGGCAAAGACTGTACCCCTGCCAAGTGAATGTAATAAATGATGCACCACTGGAACTGGATATGCGCTCTGTTGAAGTGCATGTTTCAATGTCCCCTTATAGTCCGCACAGATTCTCACTGACTCATCAGTCTTGACTGGTGTGACTATGGGTGTCTCCCATCTGGAGTGTCAGTGGGCTCTAAACTCCTTGAGCTATTAGTTTATCTAATTGTGCATCAATTTTTTCCTTTAAGGCAAATGGGACCCTTCTGGGCTTTAAGCGAATTGGGGGCACCTTGGGTCTAGGTTGAAAGTGATAGGGGCCCCATATAACTGGCCCAATCCTTTGCTGAAGACCTCTGGAAACTCAGACTTCAAGGCCTCCTCCCATTCAGTGTTGCTCACGTGATTGATGCCAGTCACCTCGATGCCTAGTGGCTTGAACACTCAAGTCCCAGCAAGCTTGGGGGGGTCCTTGTCCACGATGGTCAGGGGCAAAACATTTGGTGGGGCCTTGAACTTCACGATGAATTCTCTTGTTCCAACTACTGGAATCTTGTTCCCTGGTAGTCTTTAAGAGTCAGTGCTTGCTTCTGGAAATGCTTCTTCTGAATGTGGGAAGTAGCTGTGAATAGTGTCCCATGACACCATAGATAAATAGGAGCCTGAGTCCACTTCCATTTGGCAAAGCCTTCCTTCAATTAGTACCTTCACATGTACTTTTCTGCTTCTTAAGGGTGAAGAATGACCAATGGTGACTGTTTGATGAGTTTCATTCTTCCCTTTTGCTTCTGTATTGTGCCCCATTTTCTCACTGAAGTTGTTAGGCTTGAAATCTTTGTCAGGAAACTTCTTTCTGCTTGGTGGAGTTCTGGATGATTTGCAGACTCTTGCTAGCTGACCTCTTTTTTCACAACGGAGACAGATGGTATCAAAAAACTTGCATTCAGTGCGGGGATGCCCCCCCACAACCTCTGCAATAAAAGTCTCGCTCTTTCTTCCAAGGTCTTTCCTTTCTTCTCCATTCTGAGTCTATAAATTCCTTCCTCCACCTCACTACAGTCTGAATCAGAATCTATTTGCTTGCAATGGGTTGTTGTGGATTTTTCCACATCAGGGATGGCTTGCGCCTTGTTAATTTTTCTTCATGGCTGCTGATGAGGACTTGGTAGCTTCCGCTGAAGAAGCTTCTTCTATGGCCTCCTTAAGCGTGATCTTACGTTTCATTAATAATTTACTCTGCAAAACCTTGTCTTTTAGGCCTAGAACAAATCGATTGGGCATGGCCTCTTCTAAGTTGATAAATTCACATGCACCCCCAATGTCCCTTAAACTTGCCATGAAGTCATTAACGTTTTCGCTTTCCCTTTGATCCCGACAGTAGAATTTGTGTCTCTTAATGAGGCACAATACTTGTGGCGCGTAATGGGCTCTTAATAACTTTTCTAAATCGGGCCAGTCCATTACCTTCACATCTGCAGCTCCCGCCAATGCCTTCGCCATCTTGAAAACGGCTGGACCGCAGTGGGTGAGAAAGACCGCCCTCTTCCGCTTCTCGGAAATGTCGGCGAGATTGTTTCCCTCCAAATACATTTGGAAATGATCCGCATACGAGTCCCAGTCTTCTGCCGTCGGATCGAACGGGGCTGGGGGGGTGTTCAGTGCAACCATCTCTCTCAGCTTGTTTTCCGCGTCGCCTTCTCTTCAGGAAGGATCCCACCTTCGTCGCCAGTGTTAGATTTGCATGAAGAGTCAGACGCGGAGTGCTTCAGTGAAGAGCTTATTAGTGACTACAGCTCATAACAGACACCGACTTGGCTGGTCGTGGCGCTACTTATAGCCAGCAGCCACAGTTGCAAGCAATCAGGTTGCAGGGTTTTCCCGCACTTTTTAAAGCAATCATTTCTGACATTTTACAAGAACAGTTCAAACTTAACCAATGACATTCAAACCTGCATACATAACAGTTTTGAATGTCTCAACAAATCAAATCAAATCAAGGAGTGGCATTGTCACCTGCTTGAATGAAATGCATCGTTTTTGCTTAATTATGGTGGTCAAGCAGCTTTCACTTAATTTTGAAACATAGTGAAATCACACAAGTAACCATTCTACAGAACAGCCTATGAGCTAAAATATCACTTTCAAAATACATTTCCAGTTTCAAATACTGTGCTGTTTGTTTTGTTTTCATGATCGCTGAATTTTATCTCTCAAGTAATATAGTATTTGGTGTGGTGGTAAAAGCACTGGTTTAGAAACAGGGTGGGGGTGGGGTGCTGAATTCTAATCCTGCCTTAGGCATGAAGTAAGCTGGTGATTTGGGGCCAGTAACTGTCTCTCATTCATAGGAGGAAGGTACTGACAAGCCAGTTCTGAAAAAGTACTGCCAAGAAGGGACTTGCTCCTACAGTCAGCAAGAATCAGGGCTGATTCAATGAACTACATCAGACATTTCCAACCCATGGCCAGCAGGCCACATATGGTCCTAGACAGCAGCCCCACAAGATTATAATAAAAATATAAAAAAGGAAGTTTGTTACTTATATACATTAATATACATTAATGTATATTAATTACATTTTATAAGCGACCCAAGATAATTCTACTCAATGTGGCCCACACAAGCAAAAAAGTTGGGTACTCATGGACTATATTTTCAAGTATATGGCTTTTTTAGAAAAAGCTGATCTTGTTGGTAAATTGGCCAGATAATAGAAGTTCTCATGGACACCTTCTCAAGAGTAAAGGGAGACTTCCATCTCTTCTCTGAAGCAACTCAGAAGGCAGTACATGAGGTCAAGTCAAAGGCAAAATCTTGGAACATAAAACATTTGGATTCTTAAGCCAAGTAAGAAATGAAACTGGAAAAGATTTCTGGCAAAATGGCTTCAGGAATGTAGTGAGTATATTGTATGTCCTTGGGCAGCGGTTGCTCAGAGCCTCACACTTCATTTCCAAAGAGGTGTGGGATATAGACTCGTGTCTGGCCATAAGGCACTTGGTTTGCATGTCTGTGTTGCAAGATAAATGTACATGGAAATTGTTGCAACTTCAGGCTAGGATTAAAATTTGCTACCTATATATTAGAATTGTCAGAATCAGTTCAAATTTAGAGTGCATTATGACTCATAAATCATGGTGCATATTAATTATGAGAAAATCTTCAGGGCTTAATTCCCACTCATTAACTATGCCTGCTATCCAACCCTTTGCAGGGAAAATGAGCAAGTTTATTGCAGTCTGGCAATAAAAAATGATTAAAAGTGATGCAAACAAAAAGTAATAAAATAATACGATAATCATTCCCCCCCTCCCAATAAAATTTGAAGCATGTTGAGACAAAAAGGCACATAGGACTGTTTGCCCTTAGGAGTATTCTTTCCTGATACTGAAAGCAGCCGTGCTAGAAAAGAGTCAGAACCACCTGTTAGGATCTGGCTTTGAAAACGCCATAACAGAGATGCCAATGTAAATAGCAACAGCACTTAGACTTATATGTTGCCCCATAGTGCTTTACAGCCTTCTCTAATAGGTTTACAGAGTCAGCATATTGCCCCCCAACTACCTGGGTCCTCATTTTACTGACCTCAGAAGGATGGAAGGCTGAGTCAACCTTGAGCCAGTCAGAATCGAACTCTTGGTTGTGGGCAGAGTTAGCCTGCAATACTGCATTCAAACAAGAAAAGGTAAACTTTCAAAGTGGCATGTTAACAATTAAAATGTGATTACGTGAAATAGACCTTGAAGTCTATTGAATAGGAATCAATACCCAACTTGTACCTCTGAGCTTTGTTACCCCTTATTGCTACCCTTTCCCCGAAAATAAGGACTACCCGAAGTAAGACCTAGCCTATTTTCAAACCTGCCTAATTAAGACCTACCCCGAAAATAAGACCTAGTGTAAATCTCCGTCCAGGAGACTTTTCAGGGAGAACATGCACCTGCGAAATACACACTCACACCACTATTGGCACCAAAATATATACCTACCCCGAAAATAAGACCTAGTGTGTTTTTGGGAGCCAAAAAAAAATAAGACAGTGTCTATTTGAGGAAAATGGTAGAACTCCATTCAGATCCTGACAAATGAAATTACATACGTAAGTATATGCATAACATGCATACATGTAATTTATCAACTCTATGAGTATGACAGCATTGCAGCACTAACTCTTCCATCCTTCTTTCTTCCTTCAAAAGCAAAGCAGTTTTGAGATGAACTACAATTATTTTTACTCCCACTAGTTTCAAAAGACTGGGAACAATGAATAAAGAACATCAAACAATCTTTTTAGAACCACAAATTGCCACAGGTTCTAAAAAAAAAAGAGGGGAAAAATCAGTCATTCCACCCACCACAAAAAGGAGAAAAAATAATTGTTTCAAAACCTCCCTCCATTTCCTTACTTCTTGTTAGATGGGTCTGTCTACCATTTGTCATAACTAAATAAAATAGGGTTGCTTATAGGGAACTGCAAATCCACAACCTCATATTTTCCTTTGAAAGATCAAAACTCAAGAGCCAGGAGGCAAGTAAAAATAAATGTTTCTACTATTATGACAGCGAACTATTCATTTCACTACTGTACTGTGAGAATGAACCAGCCACAATCTCTTCAGAGCCGAAGCATTGAAAAAGGGAAAAAAAAGCATTACAGTATTTTGTTTCAGATAAATTGGTATAGAATTGTGAAGGGGGGGAAAACCCTCCAGTTCTAGTTCCATAAGAGCCTTTTCATAGAAATGCTGTTATTGAAGTGGTTCTGCCGGTGGCTATGCCTGCTTCTCAGATAATTGACTGAAATAATTCTTATTCCCAATGCTTTTCCTAGAGTTAAGATTATGATGAAGGTGACTTGTGTTTTGTTACATGGAAAAGGTAAAACAATTGCTTTGATTTATTATTTTTCTCTGACCAAAAACAACAGCTTCTGTACACGAAAAAGTGAGTGACCAACAGTAAATGAACGTGTGTGATAATGACAGTTTTTGCTAAGTTCTAGAAAACTTTTGATAAGTTCATACAGCAAAAAGAAATCATGTCAGAACGGCATGCTCACACTGGGATGTCATGAAACAAATTCCAATTGCCTCTTTCTGTCCGACACAAGAAAGCTCTTTGAACGCTCAGAGTTGCTTTGAATAGTGAGACGGCCAGCATATAAATTTAATAAATAAACAGATAAAAATCATGATGCACATGCCACTGTCAGTCTCTCCATAGTTCTCTGTGATGCTTTGGCAAAAAATTAGCCAAAAAAGAATTTTTAATTTTATTTTTCTACAGGCATCTAATAAGCATTCCTATCACGATAACCTGACTTAGGACTTTCCTTCCTTTTCTTGTTCTCCACCCTCTCTTGAGTCTGCAGAAAACTATAGTAGCATGAAATTTGTTCTCTTTGTTGTCAGTCCATATCCTAACTTTGTCAAGAGTCTTGTGAGAGTTACTTTTCAGAGTTATTGAGAAACCAAATGAAAACAATCTGACCATTGTAAAAAATAAAGGATAAATTGAAACAAACCTAAGCAAATCAAGCCCTCCCCCACAAAAAAACTAAACATTGTCTGTATAAGCATCAATTACTGCAAGTTGTTGATATTCTTTCAGTACTGTTTTTCAACTTTCTTCAATAAATATTACTTATATTTAGTTCTTGCATTTTCTTGTAACCTTCTTTAAGGTTGTTCCTAGTAACTGCCAAGTGCTTTAACTTCACCACAATGTAATAGTAACAAAGCTTAACCCACCATTGCATAGAGTGACTCCTCATGGGGACTAATTAGCAAGGTGGTGGGTGGTGGATTGGGATAAAAGTCCCACCCCTCTGTCTATTAAACATATACAGGGCATCATGAAGCCATCTGCCCTCTTGCCGATTTTGAACCTACATCCAAGCTCCAGAACATGTTTGTTTGAATGGTCTTTAGATGGGGTCATACGGAATCGCTACTTTAACACTGGTCCAGCTAAGGATGATTAGAAGGTTTGTGCTTATGGGCTAGGAATGGCCATAGGGACATGGTAGCATGTGAACAAAAGATGTTTGTGCTGTGGTTAGGTCCCGGTGGAAAAAGGCTCATAAGTCCACATTAATATGTACCGTATCAGATTACAATCTGGACATGTTTTTAAAGGAATCTAGAAAGATGTGTTTCTATGGGGAAAGTGGGTGGGTCAAAAAAGTTAACCAAATAAGCCATACGCGTTGTTTATGGCTTAACAATATTAACCCGGTGTGCCTTTCTCAAACAGAACCTGAGCTGGAAATGTGGATGAAAATTTATTTATTTGTGTACAGAAGCAAGGAGAGGCACCTCACCCAGAGAAGAGGAGCAGTCTAGAAAGGCAAGGCATCGTTTTATATATAATTCAAATGTATTGGGTTTGGGATGAGTTCTTACATAGTTAATGCTGTTTGACACATCTCTGACACAGCATACATGCATACCAACTCTAATATGTAGCAAGTAATGTTCCACAGCATCCCACAATATTCTTAGCATTATCTTGTTAATGTTCATTCACATATTCAGGAGGTATGTTTCATAATGAGGTATAAAGAGTTTGCAAGTAACTAAAGTTCAAATCAACATCCTTGACAATTCAACATGTTGAGCCAGCTTTTATCAAACTCTACATTCCTCATGGAGAGCTTGCTTTGTTACTTCAAAGACTTATTATGGTAATCTCCTAGAAATATTAATCAGAAAACCTCCTAATTACTAAAGACATTAATCAAAGATGCCCTTCTGTGCTGTTGCCATCAAGTGGAATCCCAACCCACAAACTTTTAAATGTACATTTCATGGCTTCAATTGCACAATCACACCTACCATTTTGATTTTTGGAAGCCCTGCCTCCCACTTCATTTGCAGATGTTCCCATTAAAAAACAGTCTGAAATCAGGCAAAACCTTCCTTCACTGGACTTTCCCTTTAATTAAATTTGTTTTAATCTGCTTTTCCCTTTGCCTTGCTTTTTAAAAAGCAAATGCAAATTTGTTGTCTTTCTGGATTTTGAAGAATATTTGCATTAAAGATCTGAAAGCTTTTGGATGCAGTAGACAAAAACTATTAGTCACTTTATGTAAGGATAAATTCCCATTCTCTTAAACATGCATAACATAAACTCTGTCAAGGACCTTGGAGTACTCATCTCTAATGATCTAAGTGCTAGAGCCCACTGTAACTACATAGCCAAAAAGGCATTAAGAGTTGTTAACCTAATCCTGTGTAGCTTTTTTCCAGTACTAACTAGAGCATACAAAACATTTGCTGGACCAATACTTGAATACAGCTCATCAGTCTGGAACCCACATTATGTATCTGATATTAATACAGTTGAGAAAGTCCAGAAATATTTCACAAGAAGAGTTCTCCACTCCTCTACCGTTGCAGAATACCTTATGCCATCAGACTTGAAATTCTAGACCTAGAAAACCTAGAACTACGCCGCCTTTGGTCCGATCTAAGTATAGTATATAACATTATACATTGCAATGTCCTACCTGTCAATGAATACTTCAGCTTCAACCATAACAATAAAAGAGCACACAATAGATACAAACTCAAGGTAAACTGCACCAAACTTGATTGCAGGAAATACGACTTCAGCAACAGAGTGGTCACTGTCTGGAATACTCTACCTGACTCTGTGGTTTCTTCCCCAAACCCCAAAAACTTTAACCTTAGACTGTCTACTATTGATCTCACCCCTTTCCTAAGAGGTCTGTAGGGGGCCTGCATAAGCGCACCAACGTGCCTACCATCCCTGTCCTATTGTTTCTTTTAATTTTTCTTATATGTATCCATTTCATGTATTCATAACTATGTTTATACTTATACCTGTTATCTTATAATCGCTTGACAAAATAAATAAATAAAATAAAATAAATAGTCATTGACATGCTAGGCAAGAATTCTCTGATGCAACCTTACAAATGCTATTTATCTGTTAGTTAGAAAATATAGTTTTGCAACAGAGTGGAGAAATCTGTATTAAAGCCAAATTATCAAAAAGAAATTTTATGCTACATAGACATATTTAAATCTCTTACTTTGGAGTCCCCTTACTGAGAGCTGCAGGGCTTTTCTGATAGTTCTCCTGCACAGCTCATTTTAAGGGCTTGGGTTTCTAGTTTTGAGAAATCTTGCCTCTAACCTTAGCCTTCAAGAACAAATCAGCTTCACAGTTATGGAGGAGAAGAAAACCCAAGGTCCTTTATGGTTCTTATTCTCCCGAAGCACAGAGAAATGAATGATTGGGAACAATAAGTGATTGAACTTCAAAGTAACTTCAAAGGCAAGGAGAGTTAGAAGGTAGTCTGCACAAATCAATAATCTTAGAACTTTATATAAAAAGACATTAGTCACCAGCCACAGATCATCTGCTGTGAGAAAGGAACACAGACAGTCTTCCTGATTTTTAATGGAACTATAGTATAGGCATGTAAATCTGTCACGGCTCCATCAGATCCCGGTTCAGAGGAGGAGGAGTTGGAACAGGGATCCTCTCACAGAGATGGCACATCTTCCCTGGAATGTTTGGAGAGGCCGGGGCTGAGGACAATGCTGTCCCAGGCCCCTCGGGCATTGGGGGAAGGGTGGTCTACCAGATGGGGAGCTGCCTGCCCTCACAAACACAGGGGAGGATTGGCTGCAGACAGGCAGTGGTGCTGAGAGACAGCAGATCCCCTCTGATGAGGAACAGCTGCCTCCCCCATTCGATCCCAGGGCACAGAGAATAGAGTGGAGGCAAGCTCAAAGGAGGTCTGCAAGGCTGCTTGGGAGAAGGTTGCCCTGCCCCTCCTCATGAGGAACACCTGGCTAGGTTGATTTAGGAAAGGCCAAGGGAGGTTGTCTTTGTTGGGAACAATGCACTTTGGGAACAAACATTGGGAACAATGCACTTTGTTGGCATGCACTTCCCTGGCCTTGGAAAGCTCCGCCTTGTTATTGTGTTTCTGCCTATGGATTTTGACCCTCGCTTGTAGACTCTTGATCTTGCTCTGTGGACCTGGAAGCTTGTGCATGACTTACTTACAGACCTTGCTGTGTGGACTTGTGTCTTGTTTTTGGACTTCTTCTCTGCCTTTGCAGTTTGGATCTGGTGATTACTGGCTTTGTTGTGGAACTGTGGGTAGCTGCCTTCAGAGAAGTTTGGGGTGGAGCTTTACCATACATTGCTGGGCCATTTATTGTGGGAATTAGCAGAACAATAAAGGTCTCTATTGAAGCCTGCTTCTGCCTGGGTCATAACAAGACCTTTCATTGGCTCTTACCCTCCTGGGCTGCTTACGGGGCTTAGATATTGGAGGCAATATGTTGCAATGATTTGCTGTTCCTGGAAAAGGTCATTCAGTGGTTAAGATATGTGCACTGGTAACACCTAACTTTACACTGTATCATTACTCCAGGCTGTGATAAAGATGCAACTGATGCCTCATCTAGGAGGCTGTCATGAGTCTGGATGGAATAGAAGAAGCTGAAGTAAAATGGCAGTGCCATTGTCCATCACTGATGACACCAGTCTTGTCTCTTGACAGAAGGGCACATCTTGAAAGTCACAATATTTTAGTATTATCTGAAGTGTCAAGAATCATTTTTCTTTAACAAAACATGAACCTAACAAATAAATGAACATATTATCACAGAAGGAACACATTACACGGATGTTCCACAATGCCCCCCCCTTTTTTTTTTGCAGAAAGGAGATTTTCACTTCCGTTGTAACATTCAAGTGACAGCTCAACAAAATGCAGATGGTTTCCTGAAAGAATCCTGGCTATGCAAATCTCTTTCAAACTAGTCAGAGGAACATGGAAATCGTGCCACATGATTGTGGTTGGAGGAAGTTACTGTGAGCTACAGAACGCCTGCAGGACTCCTGTGTGAATTTCCTACTAGAATTTGCATTTTTCCCCTTCTATAAAGGGGTCCCTGAAAAAATGAGTAAAGGAGTATCTGGTGAAATTCTCTCTTCTCTACAGCAATTAAGGTAGCCACATCTTGGGAGTAAGATGTTGCCTGCCATATGGACAAAACATTCCATTGCAAAATACTTTCAATTGTATTTTTATGGCTTCCCAGAAAGTCGGAGTGTATCTAGATACTTCCTAATGTTACCAACAAATGCATTCCTGGTAGGTCTTCCCGGACCACTTTTCTAGGCTGCTGGCTGGTGCAGAGCTTTCATTATGCTCATCTCTTCTTCCAGTTGAAAATTGCAGCATGTTTCTTAAAAAAAATACTCCAACCGAAGGAATGCCTCTTACAGTTAGAACATTGAAAATCCATGTCATGATTTTCCTCTCTGAGAGCAGGATCAGAAAAGCTTCAGCTTGGGGGCCAAATGCGCAATGCTGCCTAGATTCTAAAGTTTTCTAAAAGAAGCAGCAGAAGGTGTGAAAAGGTAGGTGGATTGGCCTGTTCGATGAAGACCTCCTGCTAGGAGGTTCCCAGGTTGGTGGCAACTGCAAGCTGAATGGACGGGTGGGGTTAAGCCAGTAAGGCAAGCTGGCCAGGTATCCCCAGAGACAGGTAGGTCAGCGCCAAAGTAGGCATGAGAAGGAGCAGCAAAGCCCCAAAACTATTTCTTGGAGGCTTCAGTGTGACAACTACAAAAACTACAGGTTATTTTTGTTAAGGGAATATTGATCTCTCCATCTTCCAGGAGATCAATATTCCCAGGGCAATACATAAATAAAAAATTAATATTGACCCTGAGCTGCCAGAAGACAAAACAAAACAAAATTGTAAAATACTGCCCCTTTTTGGGTCGAGCACAAGGAGACTGGCCCTCAGAGGGACACTGCCAAGCTCCACAGCATCCAGCATAATTAAGAGGGTAAGGATCATGCAGGGGTCAACAAAGGTTTTTAGGAGCAAAGGGCAGAATCTTGGCAACTGCGAGAACCCCCAGCTCATATTTCACAGAATTAATTAAGGTGGAGTTTCTTTGAATGTTTTGAATCAGTATTTCCTGGACTTTGTGCAACTTCAACTCAGCTGCCATTTATGATATGGACCAAGGGTGTCCAGCTTTGCCAACTTGAATTGTGGACTTCAGTTCCAAGAATTCCCCAGTCATCATGAATTCAGCTTTTCCCTCTCAGCAGAATTCTGGGAGTTGAAGTCCACAGGTCTTAAAGTTGGTAAGGATGGACACCCCTGAGCTAAACAATTCAAGAACTCTTCTCTAACCTTATAGTTCTTTATGATGAACATTCTTCATATTTGCCATATTTCCCTACAATCTCTTGCAGGGGGAAAGATTCCTGGAGATACTACTACTCCTGTCCTGCCCCATCCCACCCTTTATACAATCAGGATAGTAATTGGTTTTCAGCTTCCTCTTCATTAAGTGATACAGGGAGTGGGGAGACAGACATGTTTGTTGAGCAAGGCAAGGAGAGGGGGAAACCTATCAGGCACTGCTCTGACACTATCCTGCACTAAACTATACAACTATTAGCAATCCTGACCAACCTCTTTAATAAGGTGCAGTAAAGGTAGGCCATGGGGCAATGCTCTTTCTATTTAAATATATTCCTCTTGACTCATGAATAGGATTGACTCATGAATATTAAGAGGAACTGCGTTCTCTTCACTGATGATGTAAAGCTATTCAACACCACAGAGAATTCTGCTACCCTTCAAAAAGACCTCGACTATGTATCAGAATGGTCAAACAAATGGCAACTTCAAATCTCAACAAATAAATGCTCTGTCTTACATATTGGCAAAAAAAAATCAGAAAATAAAATACAAGCTGAATAGTCAAGACCTTGTTGATGATCCAAACTCTGTCAAGGACCTTGGAGTACTCATCTCTAATGATCTAAGTGCTAGAGCCCACTGTAACTACATAGCCAAAAAGGCATTAAGAGTTGTTAACCTAATCCTACGTAGTTTTTTCTCTGGTAATATCACACTACTAACTAGAGCATGCAAAACATTTGCTAGACCATTACTTGAATACAGCTCATCAGTCTGGAACCCACATTATGTATCTGATATTAACACAATTGAGAAAATCCAGAAATATTTCACAAGAAGAGTTCTACACTCCTCTACTCGTTGCAGAATACCTTATGCCACCAGACTTGAAATTCTAGACCTAGAAAACCTAGAACTACGCTGCCTTTGGTCTGATCTAAGTATAGTATATAAAATCATACATTGCAATGTCCTTCCGGTCAATCAATACTGCAGCTTCAACCATAACAATACAAGAGCACACAATAGATACAAACTCAAGGTAAACCACACCAAACTTGATTGCAGGAAACTCAAGACTTCAACAGAAACTTACTACCTGACTCTGGTTTCTTCTCCAAACCCCAAAAACTTTAACCTTAGACTGTCTACTATTGATCTCACCCCTTTCCTAAGAGGTCTGTAGGGGCGTGCATAAGTCACCAACGTGCCTACTATTGTATGTATCCATTTCATGTATTCACAACTATGTTTATCCCTATAAACGATTGACAAAATAAATAAATTAAATTAAATTAAATTAAAAGCACATTATGTGGCTGTAAGGAAGAGTCCATAGGCTAGTTACTATTAGTATAGCTTGCAGTTATGTCCTAATAGCCTTTACACATGCTGAGAACCTAAGGATTATCTCCTAAACAGATACAACTGGGTAGTTTACAACACACTTTGCAGTAGAACCAACAGAGTGAGCCTGTTTTGTTGTCTGAAGGATAGGGAACACACACACACACACACACACATGGACGCACAGAGAAGCTATTGTGTTAGTAATCATGGTATGCTGTGTAACACCAGGTGGCGCGTCAGGTCTGAGCTATAAAATAGCTCACCCCTGAAAATATCGTTGCAGCAGAACAATTTGGCTTTGGCTACAGGTAGCTTATTCTGCAGAGAAGAATTCGGTTTTTGAAGGGCCATCAGATCGAAGTGTCATTTGAAAATGAAGAATTATAAGATGGAAGAAAAAGAGCCACGAAGTTAGCCATGACATCATGGAACAGAGAAGCAGAAGTGGATAAGCAAAAAACATTTTCCCCCTTAGGGCCCTCAGAGAAAAAGACTTAGTTAAGCTATGGAAATTGAGTGTGATTTATTCACTGTGGCATTGTCAGAGAAAACCCAAACTCACTGATTTCTTTGAGCTGATGATTGCCTTCTCCCAAAGGAACCTAATTTATTGAGAAAATCTAAAGGTCACTGCAGTGTATTTTAAAAATTGTGCGTGCATACCATGTACACCCAACAACAAAAATGGAAGGGGGGGGGTTGCTGACTTTTTCTCTTGCCTCCACTTTGTATGAATGACCTTTTAACTTACCCAGGTGATATTTTAAGAAATAATTACTTAGTAATCCATCTTTAGTGTTATGTGCACTATTTAGAAACATTTCTTACTGTTCCTAATGAAATGGCTGGCTTTAGAGCTATAAATTAATTTATCTATGCTATCTGAAATAAATTCTAATTTGGCCAGAGGTCCCTTTCTGAGATGCTATCTGAAATAATTTATTCATTTAATTTGTTCCATATTTATGCATATTAATATATTTTCAGTAAGATACAAGAAATAATTGACTATCTATAGGTTTTAAATGGATGATCTTTCTAAATCTCAGATAAGGCATTCTCACTCTAAGGTGAAGTCTTTTTTCAAGAACTTTGTTTTCCTCACACAGCAATTCTTAACTGGTTGCATTCTGGGTGTTTTCTGAGCTTGGTTGTTTTTCTGAAGACTAAATAGAATGGTTTTAATGTCCCATTTGTTTCCTTGCAGCGTGCCATCCAAATATTAGCCAGGTCTGACTCTGGATAGTCTTTGAGATCTGCTAATCTCAAGATTTGCTAGGTGTTGCCCCTAATTAGGCATGGTGAGATGTATATAGAAAAGTTGCAGTAATGAAATATAACTTAATCCATGCAATTTAGTACAGTATTTTATCCTCTTTTCTGATGACTCTAACAGTAGTAGCTAATACTAGTAGCTAAAATCTGGGGTCAACCCATAAAACTGAACATGGGAGGATAGATCAAAACTAAGAAGTCACAGTACACATTAAGGATGGCATTTCTTCCCATGGAATGTGGTAAGCAAGTGGGATGGCCATTCATTGAGGAAATCACTGTGATGAACCAATAGCATTTCTCAAATATTTTTGAAGGAACCGAAGCAGTCCAAGCAGGCCAGTTTCCAGATTTTGGTCTTGAATCACAGTCACCAAATTAAACCAGCTCTGATCAGAGTTAAGTAAGGGCCTTGGTGGTTCAGGCTGCTAAATGCCTAGCACTTAAGTTCCAGCTGCCTGCAATTATTGTAGGCTCGAATCCCACCAGGTCCAAGGTTGACTCAGCCTTCCATCCTCTTGGGGTAGGTAAATTGAGGACCCAAGATTGTTGGGGGCAATAAGCTGACTTTGTAAAAATGCCGCTTAGTAATAAGCAGGCATATACAATGGAATGAAGGCTATTGCTGAGCACACTGGGTTGTATCCCAAAAAATTGTAAGCCGCCCTGAGTCTTCGGAGAAGGGCGGCATATAAATGTAATTAAAAAAAAAAGTTTGAACATTGAAAATGGGCCACAGATATATTCAAGCACTGATGCTGGAAAAGGAATAATTGGATCAATGTCAGAGGTGAACAGAGATTTAAACCAAGATCTCTCACTCTAGTTTTTAAGATCAATGTACCACATCTGCAATAGCCAAGGTCCTGTCCTCCAGATACAGTGGTCTTCAAGTCCCATAATCTCTAAGTGCTATAATTCTGAGAACGGCCAATGTCATCTGGGCACTAAAGGAAGCGGCCTGATAATTCTGAAGAAAACAGTTAGGAAAAGCTAACTTGAGGATCAAAACTTCTTTTCTTTGAATTACCAAATCGGAGAAAGGATTGTTTTCAGTTGAAACACACTGTCACTTCCAGGCAGGAATTTGCTCAGTTAGAAACTGAGGGGTGGGAGGACCAGAGACAGAAGAGGGAAGGGGGAGCGTTGCAACCGAACAATGCTACCACCTGAATGACATGGGAACAATGCCTGGAAGTCCATGGCAAGGTAGCAGAACTCATCTGTAGCCATATCCTTATTGTAATTCCCCTTTTTGTGGCAGGTCAGGAGGTAACCCCCATTAGCCCCCACTTCTCTCAACCTTTAAAGTCCTCAGCTGTTTCTTTTCACAAGCCCAACACCTGTTTCCTGTAGCTGAAGGATCCTCTCTCTACTACAGAATGGCTTGGGGTGATCACCCAAGCAGCTGTAGTCCTCCTGGGCAGAGGATGATATTTTGCAGGGGAAATGGATGTTCTTGTTTTCCTCTCTGCTTTAGAAACTTCCCAGCATCAAATGCATCAGAGATAGTTTGCTTAGAGAAAAAGTCACCAGAGAGCATCGCCAGAAGTGGCTTTAAGTCCATGCAAGAAACACATTAAACCTGTCAGCCCTTCAAGATAGTCCAGGCAAGAACCAGAAAACATAAGCACTAACACTACCATCATTGTAAGATTACAGAATCTTTGCAAGTCTGAAATCCTTCCTCTCCTCCCTTCCTCTTGCTTTTCAGAAAACTAGGGATGGTACCTTTCTGAAATCCCAACTTTGCTTTTCAAAAGGCAACTGGACTTTTTGTTTTTTGTTTTTCCCTTGAAAATGTTTTGCTTCTCATCCAAGAAGCTTCTTCAGTTCTGGACTGAAAAATTGGACTGAGAAGCAAAAAGACAAAAACAAAAAAACCCAAGAAAGTCCAGCTGCCTTTTGGAAAAGCACTTTTGGAACAACCATTACTTGGATGATTGAGAATCTCCATAGACATCCTTTCTGAAGTGCTTTGTCCATCCCATCTCTTCTTTGGATTCAGATCTCTTTTATCGGACTGCTGTCTGGACTGTGGCTCTCACTCCTATCTCCCAAGGCTGTTCCCACCACCAATTACCAAACCTTCTGCCAATTAGATGATGGCCTAAAAGGGATTTCCAAACTCCAGCTTGGGTGGGGTGGTGCTTTCTTTAGAAACTGGTCTTTAGGACTAAGTTCAAATTCATTTCTAAGTTGTACAGGGTGAAAAATATGGTGTTGCTTTGTTGGAAGAAATATCCTTCTGGGTTCAGTTCCAAGTGGAGAAAAAGACACTGGACTCATGGAGGTTGCTTGGAAAGATGGTTTATTGATAGACAGGATTACATGCCTTCAAGCTCTTGGGTGAAGAAAAAGGGAAGGAATGCTGAGAGTCCCTTGGTTTTATGCCCTCTGTTGGGATTTGAATCTGAGCTTGTATTCTGATTGGTTGTCAGACTCCCATGCAGCCATGCAGGGGCAACTCTGTAGGCTGTCCTGCGTCCCAGGCTTGGTTGAGTCTTGCTGGATGATGATGTAATGAAAGGGCTTTGGGCAATTTCTATAGCTCTACCTGGAGATCTTTGTTATGTAAAATAGGCTGGCCTAGGCAGAGTAATGGCCCATTAACAAAATTGTTCATGTGCTGTCCAAATTCTGCTAATGTAGCTTTACAATAAGTTAGAATTAGTTCATTTTGTGTTTCCCACCTGGTCTACTTGGGAAGCTGGCAATATCACTACTACCACAGAATGGCAGCAAAGCTGATACAGATTTATTTAGGTTTATAGATTTATAAAAAGCTTGTTTACAAACATGGCCTTTCCCCATATGAGAAAACTGACAAAGGATGAGGCTAAGGAAATCTGAAGACAAGAGACTCTCATTCAGGCTGTGGTGTCCCAAATTCAACCACTAGGAATTCAGTGTTAGAAAACATGCCAATCAGCCAAGAGTTATATGCAATTTTCTAGTAACTCAGAGGTCACAACACAGGGCCAGTGAGAGAGCAATGGAAGGTAGAGTTTAACTGGTTCATTTGTGTGATTCATTCTGTTTTCCTCAACTTGAAAACTTCCAGATTAGGCTCGAATGAAAATTCTCAGAATTTCAAGCCTGCGTAACTAAGCGATGGGTTCTTTGGATGATTCCCAAAGAGGTTTAGCCAGTCCTGCCCCCTCCAAGTAATTGTTGTGTCAGATGTTCAGAACAATAGCATGACCTCTAATCCTAAGGAAATGCTAGAGGACATGAGAGTTTTAAAATAATCTAAGTCAGCGTTTCTCAACCTTGGCCACTATAAGATGGGTGGACTTCAATCCCCAGGATTCCCTAGCCATCAGGGTTGACTAGGGAATTCTGGGAGTTGAAGTCCACCCATCTTAAAGTGGCCAAGGTTGAGAAACACTGATCTAAGTGCTAGATTGGGTGTAACTGAGAACAGAATCTCTTGCCTAGTTGTAACTTCTGGGGAGGAGGAAATAAGTGGTTTTTTCAGGCTACATTAAGAAGGTGCAAAAATATGAATAAGCCTTTCCTAAAGTGAGAAATGTGGCTCATGAAAAGCACTATGAATATTTTATCAGATTTCCAACCATTTTTGTAAATATAACATCTGTGGCATGCACATATTCTTTCATGCTGCTATGGAAGTTAGAGAGGTCTTACATCTTTTAAGTTCCCTTTGAAGCTTCTTAAGAGGATTAAATCATATTTAATAAAGGATATTCTATTTTCTGCCTTGCTTCCAATATAAAGGTGTTACTCTTTTAATTTCCAGTTTCTAATTAGAACTTACCTGGTGCCTGTTTTTATCTTGGGAACAAACTATAAATTGCAGACTTCATTACAACAGTGGCTTACTTTTTTCATCCCTCATCCATTTTCTTCTTTTTCATTGATCGGCTTGGTTCAATATCTGTGTCTGTACTTGGGTGAGAGAATGTATTGATCAATCAGCAAGATATTCATTTTAACACTGACTTGTTGATATATGCTATATGTCAATGTTTCAGTCTGTGTTCAACAAGACTGTGCTCAAAGGGACTTTTGAGCAATTTGGTCAGTTCGTTTAAGACAGATTTTTTTCTTTCATTACCTTTTAATATTATATCATTGTTGATACTCTTAAATGTAGATGTTTGCATGTGGTTCTACTGGAGCCAATAAAATATTTTTAAAATACCAAAATAATACAGAAAATAAACTTGACCAGACAAAGACCAAATAGTTTTTGTTTAACTTAGTAAACTACATACATAAAGTCTCATGGCTGAATCTCAAAACTGGAAATGGAATACAAACTCAACACAGCTTCCTGAAAGGGATTTGGATGAAGTCTACTGCAGCAAAAATAAGAAATTTCATGACGCTTTAAAATTGAATCAAAACATTGGACTACAAAAAGCCTACAAAAGCCTATATTACAAAGGATTGTTTTAAATTTTGATCCTGAGAATTCTTCCATGCAAATTGTTTAAAGACACCACTGGACTTCAGTGTCACCCCAACCTTCTGCAGGGTTGGAGAACTAAATTGAGTAACTACACAATCAACTGTGATAGGTTAAAAACCATACTTAAACAAAGATTGAAATGGATTTTTCAAAGGATTCTGCACTTCCAATTTCTCAACAGGGGAAACTGTTACCTCAGTCTTCCTGGATCCTCAGAACAGGTCAGGGAGTTACTGTGAATATTTCTCACTTCTCCTTCAGAAAAAACAACAGGGAGGAAGTGAAATTAACAAGAGGTTTTGTCAGTTTCCTCCATCTTTTCAACATCTCTTTTAGCAGATGGGGAAGGAACTTTTCCTCCTTTTTTGAGGGAGGACAGGGTGAGGGGATTTGTGTTACTGTAGGACCTGCAGCAAGACAGGTAGATCAAGTTATTTTTGTTCTCAAATATTTGCAATACACAAAAATGAAGGTCAGAAGTGGAGATCACAAATCACCATTAGATTCTACAAGATTACTACACCCTCTATTAGAAAGGTAATTTGGTGTAGAAATTAAGGCCAGGATACTGGGAAATTGAGTCTCACCTTTGCCAAAAAACTATCTATATGATGTTGGAGCGGTCAGTGCCCGTCTCTCTCAGCGCTAGGAAGAAGGCAAACCGCTTCTGAAACCTTGCCAAGAAAACCGTAGCATCTAAAGAGGTGCATCAGGAGTCAACATTGATTTGAAGGCACAAAATACACACAAATCTCTCTGTTGGACAACAAATTGAGAAGAATTGTCTGTTGAAGCTAAGCATCGCTTGAACCCAAGGATTTACTGATTCATTCAGAGCAATGCCCTCTTCCACTCAGGAGACCCGGTCTTTCCCCTCCAAAAACATCTCCGGATTGTTAGTCAGGGCTTATTTAATCACATAAAACTGGTGTGCATTTGTCTCCAAAGAGACAGATGCAGACAAGAGGCTACTCCTGCCATGTTGCTGTATTTGAGATATCAAACATCATAACTGTTATGTATGTAGGTTTGAATGTTATTGGTTTATTTGAACTGTTCTTGTAAAATGTCAAATAGTATTGGTTTAAATAGTGCAGGAAGAAACCCTGCACTCCCATTGGCTGGCAACTACGGCTGCAGGCTATAAGAGGCAGCCGTAGCCAAGCCAACTCGGGTCCATTCGAGCTGTAGTCACTGAATAAACTCCTTACTGAAGCTCTTCATGTCTGACTCTTCATGCAAACTTAACAATAACTACTCTTTGTTTCTAGCAATTGTCAAATCCAGGTATTATTAGATCTCAAGTCCACTATTCCAAGATCTGTTAAAGTACTAAGAGTTTGTGGTTAGAAACTTATGGTGGACAGGTGCTGTAAATTAGCTATCCATAATACGCATTACAGTTTATTAGAGTCCATATATGGGAGGATTCTGGAGGGCCTAGTCCAAGCAGCCACCAGAAGTCAACAGTGATTGGAAGGCACCAAAAAGAGGGGGGGAAAGACTCATTGATACTGGTGATGTCATGACTAACTTGTTCTACTGATTTTAATGAGACCTACATGTTTTTCTTTCTTTTCTATTTTCCTTTACTTTTTTCTTTCTTTCTTGCACTTTTAGTTTTCGCTGTGACTTCTTTTTCCTACTTTATATTACTTTGTATTAGTTTTTATCTTCCCTTTAAAACAATATTTAATAAAAAATATACATGTAATAAAAACTGTTCATGTATAAATAAATATATATAAATAAAAATTAATACATAAATATATAATAAGTCATGTATAAAATCATACATAAATGATTTTATATGCACATACATGCACACAACAAATAAATTTATATCTATAAAATCTATATCTATAAAATCTATACAATTTTATCTGGAAGTAATGCTTATGCTTTCAAAGTGTTTCCTCATCTGAAATGTAAATGCACTGTTAGAAAAAAAAATTATACAGTCTTCCTTAGTTCAGTATACCTAATATTTTGTGGAAGGATATGGAAAAAAAGCCCAACCAAGATTTCAGCGTGTGACACATTTTTTTCTTATTTGCTTCCACTCTCCATTACAAGAATTTAAAATAAAACTTGAATAGTGACAGAGAACTGTTGGTTTCACCTTGGGGTGGACCTGCTCCTGTTTTAAATCCCATTTCACTGCTTTTTTTTAAATTCATATTTATATCCCGCCCTTCTCCGGAGACTCAGGGCAGCTTACAATTTTTGGGATACAACCCAGTGTGCTCAGCAATAGCCTTCATTCCATTGTATATGCCTGCTTATTACTAAGCAGCATTTTTACAAAGTCAGCTTATTGCCCCCAACAATCTTGGGTCCTCAATTTACCTACCCCGAGAGGATGGAAGGCTGAGTCAACCTTGAGCCTGGTGGGATTCGAGCCTGCACTAATTACAGGCAGCTGGAGCTAAGTGCTAGGCTATTAACAGCCTGCACCACCAAGGCCCACCACCATAGCTTTTGCTATGATTTTGCTTTGATTTAAACACATTGCATGAAAGACCAGCCTTCTGGATAGGGCGGGGACTTTCTGAGTTATCAAAAGTATATACTCAAACTTCAGATTCCATATTAAGATACGTTGTTAATATACAGGATCAAAGTGAACAAACAATCCCATAGATGTCATGAAAAGAAATCAAAGAGTTACCTTAGATTACAGGAACCAAAATTTAGGGACTTTTTCCACTTGTATCTAATTGTGGCAGAAACAAGCCCTGATAAAATATTGTTCTGCTGTGATCATGTTACTTCTATCTGTTCCCAATACATGAATGGGGTAGGTTTAACTTAAAACCTTAGCTGTATTGGTGTTTTCCTTCTTTATTTGAATATCATTCAAAGACAGCTGCATACTGTGTAAAATCTATACATTTTGTCACCCATTACTTTGGAAGAGACTCAAATGAATTGACACAGAGACAATACATTTCTTGGAATAAGTGGTCATGTTCCATCACTCTTGGTGACAGCAGTAATAAAATAGGGCCAGTTTGACATAGTGGTTAAAGCACCAGGCTAGAAAGCAAGAAACCACAAGTTCAAGTCCTGCCTTAGCCATGAAAGCCAGCTGGGTGACTTTCAAAAAAATAAATTCCTATATATACTCTTGTTGCCAACCCAATAGACATTTCCAGTATATACTGGAATTTTCCACCTAACGATTCATTTCTATTAAAAATTGTAATGGAGATTTATGAAAATAAGCCTAAGACTAGACCTCCTTCAGGACAAAAATAAATATTTGCTTCTCCAGGAGATGTCATTACCATAAAAACATAGAAGTTCTACTAAGGAACAGAACATTTTGTTTTGTTTGAGAATTCCCTTTGATAAATGAACTGAAATAACAATGTTATTTTCTTATTAATGAACTAAAGAAACAAAGGGGACGTTAAATACAAATGATGTATCAGGACACATCAGAATTTAACTTTCATTTGAAGAATATCTTTTAAAAAGCAAGAGCTGCTGCTGTTTAAAGGACATATAGAGCAGACTGACCTAGATTAGCTTTCTCCAATTCAAAGGGTACAAACGGACTAGGCTGCACTCCCAGTGACCAAGCATTTATTGCTGATTGGGATGTTGTATTTCAACACATCAGGCTGCTATGTCGGGAAAATCTGAGTCATGTTATTTCCAGTTGCTAAAAAACTTAGGAATGCAGAACAAAAGTTAAATGAGGATGGTGCTCTGTTCTGTTATCAGAAGACTTTTATTGTGTCTGGCAAACCCTCTGCATCTCCACTAAAGTTCATAAAACATCCCTGCTTAGTTTGGCAAGGTAAATGGGTTTATAATATGCTTCCCCAAGGTTCCTAGTTTCTATTTCACAAAATCCAAATTTTGCCATTTGTCTTGTGTGTCTGTGTCTGTTAATTATGCTTGACCTGTGTTTCTAACTCTTTAAGTCACCAGCTGTGAGGATTGACCTGCCACTCAGAAGTGCCCTTTAGAATCTTTCTCAGCTGAATCTGTTCTGGAAAAAAAAAGAAGTTAGGAACAAGGAAGTCACAAAAGACACCTGAGAAAAACAAAAGCATTGTTCTTTGTGAAATTAATGTGACAAGTTCGGTGAGTAATGCTGAAAGCCCGTGACAACTTTTTCTTTTCTAAAAATCTGAGCAGATGTCATGTTTAACCATCCCTCCCACACCCTAAATGCCCCGTCCAATTGAATTAGGGATTAAATGGCAACACAAAGACCATTTATGGAACAGTTCATTCTCCCACCCCACCTATTTCCTCCCACTGAACACTCCATCCACTGTACATATTTCGGCTATGAACTGAAATTCACTTAGCCAGGATGCTTGTAATTTCATTTCTGCCTTCACTTCCACCTTTGTACACAGCCTCCTCTGTGCACTCGGATCATGTGCAAACACAGACGGAGAACTGAAATCCGGAGATAATTTATGACATTAAGCCAAAGTATTTTTCACTCTGTCATAGGTGACTTGATATATTTTGTGGGTGGAAAGCAGGTGACTACGTAAGGATTATTAAAAACTGTGGGGTCCTTGGTGCTCTCTGAGCTTGGTGGTTTTCTTGCAGACATTTCATTACCAAATTAGGTAACATCATCAGTGCCAGAAGGGAACAGCATTTGCTCTTTTTTTCCTTCTCTTTATGAAGTCTTAATATTAAAAACATTAATATTAAAATATTAAAAATGCAGACTATAGGACATTATATAAAGCTGTGAGTAGCACTTTATTCTAAATGGGAAAACAAAATGGGCTTTGTTAGGCCTCCCATTGCCTCAGACTTCAGGTCATGGAAAGAGTCAGTCCATAAGTGACCCAATAGCCATGTTTCTCACATAGATGGTTCTAATGCAGGAATCTAACCTGGGACCTACTATTGGAGATCCACAAATTCAGAGCCACTGCGAACTTGGATTAAAATAACATTACTTTATCTTCACTAACTTTTTTTGTGAACTTCACTAATTGATTTAATGGTTTTACAAAGAACTACTTTTAGAAGAGCTGCCAAATGTCTGCCTGTAAGTAGAGCAAAGTTTCAATATGATCAATAGGTATAGCACAGATTTGCTGCTTTTTAATGTTTGATAACTGTATTGAGAGCATAATTAGTTTCCTTTGTAATACAATTTATATATGTATTATTCTGTGCATTTAAAGGCATGCTTCTGAGAAGGGGTTTTATGCAGTGGTGGAATTCAATTTTTTTTACTACTGGTTCTATGGGCGTGGCTTGGTGGGCGTGGCAGGGGAAGGATACTGTAAAATCTCCAGTCAGAGGTGGTATTTGCCGGTTCTCCGAACTACTCAAAATTTCCACTACCAGTTCTCCAGAACTGGTCAGAACCTGCTGAATACCCACCTCTGGGTCTATGGCATAAAGAGGTTAAGAACTTCTGCTGCACTGTGTGTGCTTATCTGTTTGCTGCATGCACAGATTACATCACACAAGGATAATATAGTAACAAAGGGTTGATGTCAATACCCTTAAATCTATGGGCTCCAAGTGCCATCGATTTAAGACTGTATTAAAAAGTGGGCCATTATACAAAGCAACCCTGACCCTTGAAAATCTATGTGGTAAAGAAGAAGAACATTCAGCCTCTCAAAATTCTTGTAACGCTGAGATAGAAGTCACCAAAAGTTCAGGGGAGGAGATGCCTTTTTAAAAAATCAAAACAGGATCTGGCAATCTCATTATGTTAAAATTCATTGTTTGCCAAGCCATTTAATTCAAATTTCCCTTGTGCACAGGATTCTCTCCATCTCACTCAAAGCACATGATTCTCCTCCCTCATTCCATCCCATTTTGCTGCCAGCACACATCGGGAGGAAGATACTCAGACAGATGTTGTTTATGATCCAAGAGTCTGATGACCTGAAATGTGTTTGTTTCCAGCTGATTGTGGATTTTCTCTTCTGTCTGAGTTTACATCTACCAGAATAGCATTTTCTCCATCTGAACAGGGAGTGGAATAGAAAGTTCTTTCATGCTGGGACTGCCAATAGTTTGCAAGCAATCAAAGCACAGCAAACATTTGGGCTAGCATCTGCATGTGACTTACTTCTTCTTCTAGATCAAGGGTGTCAAACTCAAGGCCCGCGGGTCAGATCCAGCCCATGGGGTGCTTAAATCCAGCCCGTGGGGCCGGCCTGGAAATATCAAGGGACCAGCCTACAGTGCCTCTGGCAGCTAAAACGGGCTGCGTGCAGGGCCTCTGTGCCTTGTTTTCACCCTCCATGGCCTCCTGCAGCAATCTGCTGGCCAAAACTAGGACAACAACCGGGCCCAAATCGGGCTGAAAAATGGGCCCCAAACAGACAGAATACAGGCCAAAAACAGGCCAAAAGAGCGGCCCCAAAACGGCCTGAAAATGGGCCACAAGGCCCATTTACAGAGTGCTGTAGGAGGCCATGGAGGGCAAAAACGAGGTACGGGGGGCTGCGTGTGAACTCCTTGCACCCCATTTTGGCTGGCAGAGTGCTACAGGAGGCATCTTTCCCGCCACAATGCTGTCCCCCCACCGGCCTGCAGAGGAGAACTACACTGCTGATCTGGCCCTTGAAGAAATCCAGTTTGACACACCTGTTGTAGATGTATATCACCAGCTTACTAATACAGGACAAATATCCTAGTACTTACAGCCTTACTGATCATTGTAACAGAGAATGGGAGTAATCAGCCATCTTGATCTAAATTAAGACATCTCCGGCCCTTGTTTCAAATATTTAAATTTGGCATGATGTAAGTGACCTACATTAAAAGCTAAGATGCCAAACTAAAGTTTCTGACTATGGCATCTTTTCCAATTTCCACAATAGTTCCTTGATTTTCCTAACTTTTGGAGTTGAACAGTCTTTAAAGACTAACAACACACCCTTCTTTATGAAAAGGAAAGCAGGTTCTCACTCAAGTTCTCAAAAATATGTTTATGCCAGAAGAACAAATTACTCACTCACTTAATGAGTGATCTGAGTTACTTTGTGACACAAGGTGGAAGTCATATACAATTGAATCTTGTCCACAATCTATCCTTACTGACTTCATAGTTCCTTTGAAAAATCTATCTGCTTAGTTTCTAATTTTTTTCAGTAGTCAATTAATTCAATTAATTTTTTTCAGTAGTCAATTAAGAGCCTTGGTTGTGCAGGCTGTTAATAGCCTAGCACTTAGTTCCAGCTGCCTGTAATTATTGCAGGCTCGAATCCCACCAGGCTCAAGGTTGACTCAGCCTTCCATCCTCTCGGGGTAGGTAAATTGAGGACCCAAGATTTTTGGGGGCAATTAGCTGACCTTGTAAAAATGCCGCTTAGTAATAAGCAGGCATATACAATGGAATGAAGGCTATTGCTGAGCGCATTGGGTTGTGCTCCAAAAATTGTAAGCCGCCCTGAGTCTCCAGAGAAGGGCGGCATATAAATGTAATTTAAAATTAAAAAAAAAATTCTTATCATAATTTGTGAATTTTAAAAAAAGTATGGTGCACCAAGAAATGTATGCAAATCTATGCAGATGTTTTTGCAATCAATTTAATCTATGTAGCATTTTTATATGTTATTTTCATTAGCATGCTTTTAGGACTGGAGAATTGCACTGTACATCCTGAGTAGTAAAAATGGAAGTATAATTGTGCTTTGATAAAAGGCACAATGCAAGAGTTTTATTCAGATGTGAAATAATTAGTTTTCTCTATCCCATGGCCTTTTGATTGTTGTATTAACGATTTGTATTATCATGCCTTTATGACAATAAGAAATGGCAACTATGCATCCTTTTGTGGTGGAGGGAAGGAGGCAGGAGAGACATGGTCTCTTTCTCAATTCCCCACAATCCTATGTTCTCTCATTACTATGACTCCCTCTATCCTGGATTTCAAATCCTGTTGTTAGTATTGCCATGTGCTGGAAATAGAAATAATGGAATGGCCATGAATTTGCATTTCAGTTCTTATATGGTTAGAGATTGTGAAAATAAGTTACTTAGAATATGGGATATAGGGCCAAGAAAAGAGGAAAAAAACAGCTTGCATTGGAAATCTGTTAAAAGAAATTTTGTTCAGAAAGCTTCAGGAAATGTAAAATATTAAGTTTCAGAGGTATTGAGACTACCTGGGATCAAATAGAATTTGCTTGGGTTTTTTTAATATCTATGTCAGTAATAGTTTAGCTAATGATTTGACAAGGATACCTAAGCCTCCATTTGCTGCCTCTTTTTTTTCATTAGGGAAGTGAAGGTATTAACAGCTGCCTCTGAGCTGGGTAGAGGGAATTAATTCCAAAGAGGTATCATCTGTTTTATGTTTCAATTCCTAATCTTAGCATAAGAAGGAAGTCCCTGCTAGGGTAGCCACAGCCGAAAAGGCAGATTAAACCATTCAAATGGTTAGTCCTCTGCACTGCTGCACCCATGAGTCCTTCTACGGCAATCTCTCTCTCCTTGATGTTCATAACATGGACATGCTGTGCACGAGAACCACCAGAGTGGCATCCTCCTGCTACAGGATTTCAGAAGTGCCAAGAAGCCTTGAACCGTCCTATGTTGGGAGTTCTTCCTGGAGGTGGCTGGGATAACCTGAGGAATTTGGATATGGGTAGAGTAATGAACCTCAATTACTCTTTGTGTAAAACTACAAAAGATGGGGCTTACATCATCCCCAATGACTTCTTCACCATTGCTCTTAAACAAAGCTTGCTGGAGATGAACTCGGAGATCACTGAGTCTTGGATGGATTATCAATGTACCACTGCCGTTTCCATCAATGCAGGGCTGTCTTTTTCCCATATCAACGGCAGGTTCTCCAGTGATTTCCGCAGGGCGAAAACTCACCAAGTGAGAGATAAGTCTGTGTCCACAAAAGTTCAGATCAGGAATTTGATGTACTCTGTAAAAATGGACCTGACCACAAAGTTAGATGAAGGCTTCCATCAACAGCTTGTCACCATTGCTAACCAGCTGGAGAAAAACAAGACTCAAATGGCTAACTACTTGGCAGAAATCTTAGTGTTGAACTATGGCACTCATGTTCTCACTGGAGTAGATGTTGGAGCCAGCCTTGTTCAGGAGGACTTTATCAAAGCTACCTTTGTGAAAGATAGTCAATCCATGAGAAGTGCTATCACGGCTGCAGCTGGGATCTCTTTCCACAACATCATCAACTTTAATATGGGTGTTTCAGTGGGCACAGAAGACAATTTAACCAAGCAATACCAAGGCAACCGTACTAGTTCTAGAGTGGAGAGCTTTGGGGGTCTGCCTTTTTACCCTGGGATTACCCTGAAAACCTGGCAAGAAAGCATCACCAATCAGCTGGTGGCTCTTGACCGTTCAGGCTTGCCTTTGCCATTCTTCATCACCCCAAATAATTTGCCAGGGCTTCCCAGCCCCATTCTGAAGAAATTGTCCAAGACCATAGAATCTGCCATTGACCGCTATTATACATTCAACACTTATCCCGGCTGCATAAATCCAGCTTCACCCAACTTCAACTTCTATGCCAATGTGGATGATGGCACCTGTGAAGGGACGGCAACCAATTTTACCTTTGGAGGAGTCTACCAAGTGTGTGCTCGACTAGAAGGCCCCGATGCTGATGTGCTCTGCCAAGCCCTCGAGCAGAAGAACCCCCTCACTGGAGACTTCTCCTGTCCTGTGGGTTACACCTCTATCAAACTGCTATCTCAACAACATGAGGAAGGGTTCAGCCACTTAGATTGCCGTCAAGACTGCTTTCTTTGGAAACTCTTCTGCAAGTGGATTTGCAACGACATTTTCACTCTCTCCAAAGTGCAGTTTAGCTCCCACTGGTGTGCAGCAAGAGGCCCAGTCTCTGAAACCTCCGCATTTCTCTTTGGAGGACTCTTCAGTGCCAAGAGTACCAATCCTGTCACTAATACTCAGTCCTGTCCATCCAGGTACTACCCACTGAAGCTTTTTGACCAGCTCAAAGTTTGTGTGAGTAGTGATGAGAGGGGAAAGCGACATTCAGTGCCGTTTGGGGGGTTCTTTAGTTGCCACATTGGAAACCCACTGTCCGGATTGCTTAATGGGACAGAAAATGACTCATACCTCAAAAGGTGTCCGGCAGGATTCAGCCAGCACCTGGCTCTGATCAGCGATGGGTGTCAAGTGGAATATTGTGTCCAAGCTGGCCGTTTTACAGATAAATCTTTACCTCAAGCTCGGCTGCCCCCCTTCACTCACAAGCCAGCCATCAGCTTCCTTGCTACCGATATTATCCTTGTTACAAGCAGCAATGGGGATCAGACCTGGGTCAAGGATCCACAGACTCAGCAATGGAAGTTGGCCAACTCAGAGGAGGTGCTCCACTACCTGAAGAGTGGTGGGGATGCTGGTAGAGGTCTGTCAAAGGGAGAAGCAGCAGGGATCACCATTGCAGCCACTGCTGGCTTGGCCATTTTAATCGGACTAGTTGTCCATGTATGTAAGAGGTACAAGAAAAGGGAGTTTAGCAAGACAGAGGAAGAGAAGACATGTCTGATGTCGAATAATCCTGTTTATGGCCTCCTGCCTGAAATGGAGGACGATACACTCCAGCCAAAGCAGGAAAAACAACCAGTTTAGTGGCTTATTAACTTCATGTCTTTTACCTGTAAGTCCCAAAATTCTGGTATGGCCATTAGTCATGCTGACTGGGTCCAAGGTTTGAGATTACTGTTATCCTAACAAGCTTTGCTGTGGGCTTTTACTCATCTCTTTATTACAAGCAATTTATAATCCTAAACAAATTTCTACTGTCTTTCTCTCTATTCAGGAGTTAGATGCAAAATCAGGGACAAAAAATATGTGCTTTCCATTTGATTAGGAATATTGGCCCTACCCTGGGCCAGATCACTGGTCTCTCTGGATGGCTGCTTTGACATCAAGTGGCAACAGCAGCTGTGGAATTTAAGAGCGACAGTTGCATGCAGATTGGCTCAAGGGCACCCGTCACCCAAAATAATTCCACGTGTGTCCTACTGTTGCATGTAGTTAGCTTGGATGTTACAGGTTAAAAAAATGTGTGGATTAGGGGAATTACTTTGGGCACACGGAAGAAAGTTGTCATTGAATGCTGTTTAAAAAGCTGGAGAGAGATTGTGACATCACTATGAGCAATCTAATTCACACTGAAAGTTTGATAAATGTATTTGGTTGAAGCTATTTTGACAACCTTTGAGAATATGTGCAAAACCCAGGTTGGCAACATGAAGATGCTATAAATAAGACTTGTAAATAAGCATTTGTGTCATATTTTTTGTTCTGTGCCTTTTGTGTCTTATACTGCCACACCATGCCTAAATCAGTAATGTAAGAATAAATCAGAAATGATCCTGCTGGCATGGTATGTGGATTGACCTTCTTTCTTGTGACAGCTCATTAAAAAGCACAGAAGTTGCAATGGCATCCAAGGTAGACGCATAATGTGCACTTCTTCAGGAAGTCACTGCAATCAGAAATGTGGAGGGGCAAGCACTGCCTGATAGATGTAAGCGTTTGCTATCTCCCAGCATCTGCTCTTTTGGGTCTATCTATTTTGGGTCAGATGGTGCTGACCTATAAAGCCCTGCATGGCTTAGGACTAGGATACTTGAGGGAGACCCTGCTGCCAATAACAGCTTCCCAATGTCCCGTGCGCTCTCACAGACAGGGCCTCCTTGGGGTGCCGTCGGCCAGACAATGTCGGCTGGCGATCCCCAGGGGCAGGGCCTTCTCTGTGGGAGCACCCACCCTATGGAACCAGCTGCCCCTGGAGCTTTGGGTGGCTCCCGACCTCCAGTCCTTCTGGCGGGACCTGAAAACATGGTTGTTCCAGCTTGCCGACCTGGACTGAGGAGGGGGATGGGGGTTTTAATTGAATAGTGTTGTTTTAATTCAGATTATTGGGTTTCATGTTTAATCTCTTTTTAAATTGTATAGTATTTATATTTATATTGTTTTTATGATTGTATGCTGCCCCGAGTCCTTCGGGAGATGGGGTGGCATAGAAATCCAATTGATGATAATAATAATAATAATAATAATAATAATAATAATAATAATAATAATAATAATAATATCATCATCATCATCATCATCTCCTGGGACAACCTTCTTCAACCTGGATGCCCTCTGGATATACAGAGTTCAACTCCCAAAATGTTTCACCTTGCATGGTCATTGCTGAGAATTCTAGGAGCTGGTCCATTGTTTGGAGAGCTTCACAATTTAGGGAAACTGCTGTAGAACATGGCCTATGGGATATAAATATGGGAAGCTTATGCAAATCTGTTTCAGTCTTCAGGTTTGACAAGACCTATCATCTCACTATAACCGATTGCAAAAACTGTGGAAAACCTTCCATTTTAAATCAAGGATTATCCCTTCTGTCTTCAAAAGAACATGGGGAAGCTATTGTTTAGCCTTTATTTAAAGTCCTTAATAGCAATAGCATTTAGACTTATATACCACTTCATAGTGCAAGCTTATAGCCCTCTCTAAGCAGAGTCAGAATATTGCCCCCAATAATTCGTGTTCTCGTTTTACTGATCTCAGAGGATAGAAGGTTGAGTCAAGCTTAAGCCAGTCAGGATCAAACTCCTGGCAGTAGGCATAGTTAGTCTGTAATTCTGCATTCTAACCACTGCACCACTGTGGCGCCTTAATAATTAGTGGTTAGTGAGCCATTTTGAAAACAGCAACGTTTGGCATTAGTAAGATGCAACACACTCAAGCCAAACTGTTATTTAGTCTTACTTTCAGATTTAGTGACAATCTGCACTTTTACTTTGCCTTTAGATTATTAGTCAAGTGGGGAAAAAGCTCTACAGCAATTTATAGGAAGTGACTGTGTCTAGAATCCAATGGCTACTCACAGATGATTGATGAATGTCTAGATTGAACTCAGCTCTGGATGACTTTGTAACATACTTCTTTCTTTTGGTAATAATGCTGGGAAGGTTTGTCACCGTTTTCTACTAAGGTGCCTTTTACAATCTCTAGACTAGCATTTACCCCTGGGATTTCTTACCAGTCTCCCATCCTAATATTTCTCAAGCCAGATCTTGTTTTATTTTTTAAGTTGAGACAAGGTTAACAAGATCTTACTTGGGTTGAGCTCATCATTATTACTGATGGTAAAGATCTTTACCTTACATAATCATATTCTTTCTTCTTGTATCCCACTATTGACTAAAATCCACTTGTTGTAACCCACATTTCTTTATGTTTAGCAATTCTAGGCTTTGGAACAATTTCTGCTAATTTTCTTGTCCTTCTCTCATGTGTTTATTTTAGTTCTGGCAACATGTGAACATTGGAAAAGTTGACTGTCATGCTCTCTTGTATTTTAAAAATACCTGGATAATGCAACTTAGCTAAAATATACTTGCTATATTTTCCCCATCCCCTAATTGTAAACTTAAAATGGATAATATGAGGATTTAACAAAATTATATTCTAGACTTTTACAAGCAATGCTGTAGAGCCAAGTTAGGTAATAATAAAGGTAAGTCACAATTTCTCTTTTCAAGAGATATAGTTTGCCTAGAATGTCAGGCATGGTTAGTATTTCTCTTCTTTTTGGTGAATAGGGACATTCTGAAATATTGTTCGATGGATGGATAGATGGAAGAAGGAAATGGGGGGAAGACAATGAACAGAATTCAAAGCAACTTCACATGTTAGATCTTATTCAATGATACAAAGTGTGGATGAAGAACAGTAGAGAGGGCTTTTATCTTTCAACAAGACAGGTTTCTTTCTGTTTTACTCCTCCCTCCCATGAGCTCACCCCACAAGTAAAATACAAGTCTGGTGTATTAGCACCATTTATTCCCTTGAGAATAGGACCTCTGTGCTCAGTTCTTCTTTACATGAATGCATATCCTCGTGGGAAGGGTGTTAGAAAAAGGAAATTTTCCACAATGTTTCAATGAGTCACTCCCCCTACTCCTGGGAGGAAAGTCCAGCTTTTGGACATGGGCTTTTGTGGTGCCCTTGTTGGGCTTCTACACAATAACCTATTTTTACCCGCACTTGAGATTCTTGGTTTCATTCTTTCATTCTTGGTTCTTTTTCCCTTTAAATCACAGTGCTTGTCCTCCTGTTTTACGAATTGGCCCCCTTATTTGCCTGAAAATCACAGCAGGCCACTTAGAAAATCACATGTATTTGGTTTATTTGATCCAACAAAGAAATCTGCATGAATAATAATACGTTAAAATATAGTCTAAATTGCAAAAATATATAAATTGTGCTCTTTGTAAAAACACAAATTTAACAAAATACACTTTAGTAAACAGCATTTTGTATAAAGGAGCCTTAGGGAGCAATCAAAGAACCACATCAACCTTCTGAAAGCTTGTTTCTATTTTATTTCATTGTCCTGGTTATTGCTTAATGTTCTGAGCAGTAAGGAATCCATCTTAAAGGAGACGGAAGACACAAAAATGTTGCATTCAAGTTATATATAAAAAACTAAAACATGCAAAGGTAGAAATTCAGTGAGAAAACATTTTGACAGCTAAAATAATACCTAGTGCTTCTGCATAAGAATATCTTTGGATTCAGAAAACAAGTGCCATATCTTGAAATGTGATAATTAAAGCTAATGTAGTAAGAACAGCAACTGTGTGGCTGCCTGGCATATTGTGTTCTTGTCAAGGAAACAAATAGAACAGAATATAATTCCAAGTTGTATGAAATGCCTTAAAAGTTATTCAAAAAGCAAAAAGAAACAAAAAAAATTCAAAAATTATTTCAATCTGGTGCCTGAGTCAGATTTTGTTTCTATCTGACCCAGTTCTGACCAACATTTGATTCTGTAATCACTGCACAAGAGGCAACACTCTGCAAGCCCAGATTTCTCCAGCATTACGACTTTAGCTTGAGGAAAAAGAGGCGCTTTGATTTCTGCTAATTGTGCAGTCACGGAAACCCTCAGGAAAGCCTTATACAGTCCTTGACAATTAGCCTCTCTATAAATATGTTCCAAGTTTATTTATAACTCAGTTGGTTTTTGTTTTTTCTCATTCACATCATTTTCTTACACTGAAGTGGGACATTTCGATTTGTCCCCAAATGATTATATACTACTACATAATTTATGACTACTCCATTGTAGTGAACAACTTCTGTTCATTTCTGTTGAACTGATTCTCCAGTATTTGAAAAAATACTCCCCTCAGCCCTCTTCCCCTTACTGGTTCTCCAGGTAAGTAAACTGTACACGATCACTTTTGAAACAAAAAGATATAAGCAGCAGACAGAAGCACAGACTTAGAAAAGACAAACACAAAACATGATTCAAACTGGCAGTGGAATTTTCCTTTTATTGTTACACCCCAAGGGTGCCATCCTCAAGCAAGGCAACAAACTAAGAGACGGGCAAAACGCACCGTTCACAAACAACAAACAATATACAATATGGCTCCCATATCCCACCCTCCCGCTCCCTATCCCACTACCAGAGCCCACACAATCTGCTTTGGGACCCAAAATTCAGAAACCAAAAACTATCATTCCTGGTAAGACTCTTTCATCAAGTTGCTTATACTCTAAAATGCAATTAAAAAAAAAATCTGGAGAGTTGAAAGAAGAAACCAATCCGCCCAAACAATACAAAAGAAAAAAGTGAATTGACTCCCTTCCATTGGGAGATGCTGATGCCAAGAAAATGATCTTCCCAGCCCGCTCCCTTATCTTGGAGATTAAGTTGCATATGAGGGAATGCCATGGTTATAGAGGAAATATGGTACAAGGGAGAGGTGGTATTAAGAAACCTTGAAAGGGAAATTTGTTATTCTTGTCTACTAAGACAAGATGTTTGAAACCGCAAACCCAGCTGGGAAATGCTCTATTCATTTATTCACTGCAAAAGGGATTTCAGTTTTATGATGGATGCTTCAGAACTATTGATAGCCCTTTTTACTATTACTATGGTGAAGATTTAAGAATTTAATGTTAGGAGAAGAGAACTAGGAGAAGAGCAAGCAGGAGATTGTTTTAACTTCTATATCAGGGTGTCCAAAAAGAGGACACTGATACATAGTTTAACTTTTCCAAAGAAATCAAGCCTATGAGCATGTTTCCATCTTCTTGGAAAGAAATACCAATAAAAATGAGAACTTTGGGAGCTCCTGAATATTTACACACTGCAGTCTTAGCCTTGTGTGACCTCTCTGCTCTTCCTCTTACGTGTGTGTGTGTGTGTGTGTGTGTGTGTGTGTATCTACTGTTACCCATGTGGATAAGCCAGCCGTGGGCAAACTACGGCCCAGGGGCCGGATCTGGCCTGTTCAGCTGTTCTATCCGGCCCGCGGAGCCAAAAGAGCGGAGGGTTCTCTTGCTCTCCCAGAAGGCTACGTGAAGTAATCTAACTTTGAATTTGTATTAGTTCTCACAAACACTCCATCCATGCTTTTGTTCCGGCTCTCCGGTCCAGTTTAAGAACCCATTGTGGCCCTCGAGTCAAAAAGTTTGCCCACCCCTGGGATAAGCATATGGTCAGCTCCACAAAAATGCTCATTTCTTTTATGCTCTCACCTGAACCTACTTCACTTGTTGAGATCTTTATAGTGCCTCAAGACTAATGGAAATGAAAGAGGTGAGGATAACAGATAACAGATAATCAGAGTTGGAAGGGACCTTCTAGGTCATCTAGTCCAACCCCCCTCCTAAGCAGGAGACCCTTCACCATTTCTGACAAATGGCAGTCCAATCTCTTCTTGAAAGTCTCAAGTGATGAGTGAGGGATATGCAAATCAAATATATGTAGGTGTACAACATAGATCTATTGATAATTGTATTCATATCCTGCCTGCCCCAATCACCAGACTCATGGTTTTAATCCTGGCCTAGCCCTTTCAAAATGGTGTATGTGTGTGTGTGTGGGTGGGGGAATCTTATTTTAATACCATGGCAATCAATGGCAGTTCTTAGCCTCCAGGTCTAACTTTAAGTACCATTGTGTTACACATTCTACCCTCAAAGTCACTTTCTCATTCATTACAAATACATACATACGTACACCCACACACAATATATGTGACAAATCCCCCAAACATGAGGTAAATAAATTCAAATCGGTATCCGGGGACTCCCCCATACAGAAAGTTCAAAGAACCCACCATGAACTGTGGGGACAAAGACAGGAAGTGTCTTTCCCTCACCGCCCCCCTGATCTCTGTTGATTCTAACCCCCAACAGAAACAGATTAGACGTAGAGCAGCCTCCCCAATGATGCAATTCATAAACAAAACTGGGACACATAGCATTGATCTGGGAAGTCAGTTGATGCGATCTGACCCAGAGGGCTAGTCGGCACTTCAACCGAAGCCCAGCTTGATCCATCACACACCCAGCTAAGAGCAAAAACAGGGCTTGGCTTTGGAGAGAGGCATGACCCAAGAGATTTATTGCCCCTATTTCACATTCAGTTCAAATACTAGCTGCAATTAATTCATTCTGCTCTCATCCACTCTGAAGTGGGCCGCAGAGATTCGGCATGCATTGACCCAGTTTGGAATGCATTCAAGAGAACAAATTTCCAATCTACTTCACTAAGGAGCAATAAGCATGCCTCCTGCTCAACTACCTTGGATGGGAACTACAGATGCAGCCTCTCAACGAAGGAAGCTGGCAGGGAGTGAAGTACCAGACCGGCAGACAGCGTATATCATGACTCACACGGAGCCCCTGACACAAAAGCAGCAGGGACATGACAACATGGAACCAGGCACCTAGCTGGGTAAGAAAGTGGGGGGGATGACGACGAGAGGGCTGTTTTCAATCTTCTGTACCTCTGAAACAAAGCCATATTTTTTGACTTGCACATGATTCTGCCATTCCAAGCTGTCTGTTGCCCACAGCCATCCCTTACTGTTCATGGACAGAAGATGGGATTGCATCCCAGAGAGAGCCCAAGCCCAGTTTTTGAGATACAAAGCTAAAGTAGCTATGGGTACTGGGGTTAATATAACCTCAGGCCTCAACAGGATACTCCTCCTCATGCTGAAGAGGAACACACAAACCTTCCCAGGTTTGTCTGCTTTTTATACATCAGGTGCTGTGGGCCACATATGAGAACGGGCTGTGAGTTCCTCATTTAAGCAAGCCCACCGCTGCCTAACCACAGCTGAGCCTTTTAAGAGGCCTACGGTAGGAGGATGAGAGGACAGAGCAGGCACAATGGAAGAGGGAGGAGCTTGTTCCATGCACACGCTGCTATACTTCACTCCTCCCTTGGACAAAGTCCTTCCCCTTTCCTCTTACACTTTCAGTCCTTCTCCTGCATCACACTCTCCTCTGTTATTCCCTGAGCTGTCAGCTCAGTAAGTACATTGTCTAGATAGTTGGGATCAGGGTAGCCGTGGCCCGTGAGATTGGACCCAAATTCTGTCTTGTGGTGAATCTCATTCCAGATGACCGTATCCGATTCCCCAGTGGTGCTTGAAGTGCCTATGGCAAAGATCAACCTCCGATCCCAGGCCACCAACAGCAGTTTCAGCACCTGTCAGAAGAAATGGATGAATATTAGAAGGGTATCCAAATGAGAAGGGGCTTACATCACCCAAGCAAAATCACTCGCAATTTTTTTCTACTGATATTCTTGCAAACAACTGGATTCTGGTGCGAATCTACCCAATGGATATGGGTACAAGCACATCTGTACAACTGAAATAACATTACAAGCGCTAATAGAGGCTCCAAAGCCTTTCCTGCTTCAAACTTTCTTCCAGTATTTCCCTCTTCCCAAAGGGGAATACTCCTGATTACATCAACCACATTGAAAGGAGCATTCAATAGGGAAGATGTTGGGTTAAGATTGAGGAGACCATGACATTTACTGACTGGCTTTGAATTGTTTACTCAACTACAAGCAAACTCTCCCTAGGCAAACTGGATCCTCTTCTCCAATGCTAAGATATAATTACTCTCAACTGTGGGTGGGAGGGGGATATATGTGTGCAAAGGGTTGAACTGCAATTTCCATCACTCTCAACTACTCCGTTGGTTAGCGACAACTACAACACAATCCTTCTTTTCTTTCTAGGCCTCTATTTCCTTCATAGAATCCAAAGCAACATAAGCTACTATTGTGTAAGGTGCTCAGAAGAAACTCTCTAATGTCAGACAATGACACATTCGTGCCCTAGACAGAATACACTGTTTTTGGTAACTAGACCTTTGTTCCAGAGACACATTTTTATATTTATTATAGTATGAAGATGTCTCCTACCTTTCTGCCTCTTTCACTGTCTGGGAGGTAGCAGTGTCGAGGGAAACCCCGGGCAGTGAAACTCTTCCCAGGACTTGGATGCTCTGGTCCCTAGAAAAAACAGGAAATAATTATTTTTTTCTGGGTAAAAGATAGTGCACATCCAACAGAGTCAACTATCACACAAATTAACTAAAACCTCTTTTTTGATGTGTCTAAAGAAAATTCAGCTTCAGCAGATGGTATTACCTCATTGAGACTATAAGGGCTGAGAACTAAGTTGGCTTGGACTACGTGGACTGGAGACTTCTAACCAATGCTTTGGCTAGCCTGGGAAGCCAAAATTATCTTGAAAGAAGCTGGTGGCTAAAGGTTTCTATTTTGTTTCCCAGAAAAACTGAAAGATATGACCATGAAGTCACCAGGAATAGTTTGAAACCTTTTTACAGAAGGTTTACAGGAGCAGGATAAAATAAAATCGAGTTAAAATCTAAATACCACATTGCCCACTATGGTCTTAGTTGCAACTGCAATCCTTTTAAGACCCCTGCCTAGAAACTCACCTGTATTCCTGGTGGAATGTTGTAGATTATTCGGATAGTTTTACAGTCAAGGTGTCCTGGCAGTGAATGGGGGATGAGGTGATATTCCATTTTTCCAGGAGGCTGGGTGCCAGTCTTCACCCCATAGATGGTTTTGCAGGTCGGACACTGCAAGCTCCCATCCTAAAAGCAAAGAACATAAATAATAACACCAGCACAGAATTTTAAAAAACATCAAAATGACATTAAGTAATTATACTACCAACACTGTAAAATAACAAGTGGTAAAGGAAAAGTGGAAAGATAAGCTCTCACTGTCCAGAATGCTTCATAACTTCATACATCCTCAAATTAAAAAAACCCACCTAGAAGTAGATTAAGGAAGATTGAAGACAAGGTCTCTTCTATCTCTATTTGCATATTTAGCCCCTCCAGGCATTTTATTCAAACTACATGTGTTAAATTCTTCCAACCATAGTTTGCAGTTTTAAGCATAGAGCCAAGTTATCTTGTAAAATGTAATACGAGAATATTATTAGTCCTTGTTTTAATAAGCAGCATGAGAACTGAATTTTTAAAAAGGAGAGAAAATATGTTCCTTCAACAGTTAAATCCACCCTCACAGGTCCAGCAATGTTTTGAACTCAGCTGACAAGAGAAAGCCTCTTTCTTAGCCCAGGGAACAGTAGTGAAGCTGCTATAAAGTCTTGAAAATACTATTAAATGGAGACTCAGAGATGGGTGTCTTTCCATCCATGGATCCCAAATGGGAGCTGGTGAATTCTGTTGTTTCAATTTAATTCTGAGTCAGGAAAAACCAGATTCTTCAATTACGGTAAATTATCAGAATTTGCCTTTGATTTGAGTAAATTATTGACTAGACTCACTACAATAGATCTCAGCAGCAAACAAGCAAAAGCCATAATTGGATTCTTTTTCTAGTTTATTCCTCTTAAAATAAGATAACGTTTATTGTCCCTTTTTTGTGTGAACACACTAGCGCACATTAAAAAATGAAACTCTCATGCCCACTCTCAAAAGAAATACACACACACACACAACCACACACATACATACACAATATACACACACACACACACACATACATGCACATACATATGCATATACTCTATATCTATCTATCTATCTATCTATCTATCTATCTATCCATCCATCCATCCACATATATATATACACACATATATATGTATATATACATGCACATACATATATATTAATCAAAAATAAAATGCAGTTTTAATTTTAATTTTTTAATCAAGAATAAAATAAGCCCAAGTCTATGGTTTTCAGGATATATTAAACTACAGCCAAAACAAAGTAAGTTTAGTGTGATATGTGCTCAAAAATTGATTGAAAGAACATCTGTTAACGGGGTTTTTTTGTTTTTGTTTTCTTAGTTAAGAGTTGATTTTGTCTGTTTAAAATCATATTCCTGTACAAGCATTAGAAATGTAATTATATTAAATAATTAAGAAAGATTTGGCAATGTAGTTCAATGGGTATGACCTCCCCCCCACCAGGAAGCAAACAAAAGCCAGATAGCAGGGCATAAAAATGCCAGGCCTTGTAAATGAAGCATTTAGTACTTTATTGTAGAGAAGGAATGTAGATCAAGGGTGGAAGCTTAAGGCACCAGCCTTAAGATCTAGATTTATGTGATTATTTTATTGTTAATATAGAGTTTGGGGGGTGGGTTTCCTCTCTAGACAAATGTAAGTAATTATTTGGGTCTGATAATGTATACTTTTCTATACAATCTTTTGCAAATCTGTATTTGGTGTCTTGGTCTGGTTGGCTGGGAACACAGCGATCAATGTTTTGGAGTATTTTAATTTTAAAATCTTGTTCTCTCAAACAATGCATTAATAATGAGATTTTTAGACTGATGTACCATCACAGAATCATAACTCAATAACCTGCAAATCAAAATACTATTTATTAGATGGTGATCGTTACAAATCATCCATGGGATTGCTAAACACGGGGAAATTATATTAGGGGGCATGCATAAGCGAACCAACGTGCCTACAGTTCCTGTCCTATTGTTTCTTTTTATTTTTCTTATACGTATCCATTTCATGTATTCATAACTATGTTTATATTTATACCTGTTATCTTATAATCACTTGACAAATAAAATAAATAAATAAATAAATAAATAAATACTGCCACTTGTGTGATCCCAATTCAGAGAACCAATTCTTATTACACCTCTGTTGTTTTCCAGGATTAAAATACAGTAAGAATCAACAACACAATTAAAGATGAGCAGCACAAAGACTTTTCCTAGAGCATGTGTAACATTTCCTAGAGGAAGCAAAATAAACTATGGTATGTATTTCCCCTACAGCTTATGAATATAACAAATTGGATTTGTTGAAGCTCCAACTTGTCCCTTGTGTCTTCCTCCACTTTAAATGCAGAACAAAACACCACAATTGGCATGCCATCACAGTATCCCCCAGAGACCTTTATTTTTTTAAATATGAAGACTGCTAGCTATTCAGCCTTGAATAAGGTTCGTGATTTTCCCAGTCTTTCCCCAACGAAAAGCAATACACCACAACTCTGCCTTCCTATCCCAGGAACACACCTTATTTCCATTGTTATACATGGCCACAAGGCAGTGGAGATGATACATGTGACCACATTTGGACAGTTTGCCCACCAATTCTGGCTTGACGACTGGCTGAGGTCCTTTGTAGCCTGAGGGAGCAGAGAGGCGTTCCATGCAGATGGTACAGTCCTAAAGAGAAGCAGGAAATTGTTAGGTGAGAAAGCATCAGAATCCTTGGGTCTGCAGCAGTGTTTCTCAACCTCGATAACTTGAAGATATGTGGACATCAACTCCCAGAATTCTCCAGCCATAATACTGGCTGGGGAATTCTGGGAGGTGAAGTCCATTCATCTTCAAGCTGCCAAGGTTGGGAAACACTGGTCTATAGGAAGATTAAGTTACACAGGTGTGAGTTGTTGCTATCTTACTGAATAGATACATCTAGAAGAAGTTCATCTGCCACTGCCATCCCCAACATTAAAATGAGAGGAAGCTACATGTGAAAGTGAGGATGTTGAATTGACCATCTAAGTCAGCATTATCTGCCTCATCTGCAGTGGTTCTACTCCTCTCGGTCTCAGCAAAATGCCTCAAGACACTTTGGCCTGCATCTTCACTGTAAACCAAGGCCAAAACAGGAAGGGTATGTGTTGCATGTTGTTAACCAAACTTAATGGCAGTGTTGCGTGTGAACACAGTTAATGGTGGGTTCACATCACATACTAAACAAAGACCAAATTCATTGCACTTAAGTTAATGCAATATACGTTTAGCCACTTTGGTATTCTGGGGAAACATCCACCAAAGAGATAAGCTACACAGTAATATATAGTTAACCAGCATATTGCACCACTAATAGTTACAGTTTAATTTTTTTTCTGAAATGCATCTAAGCAATTTCTGACTTATCCCTACACTTGCAGAAATAGATGCCCTACATAGAGAGAACCAGACTTACCTCATCTGGAGCAGGTAGGAACTTCCTCTGTAGTTTTACCTAGACATCAAAACAAGAGGAGCAAACTGACTATCTCTTTCTTGATAGCCATCAAGAAAACGGAAGACAGGGCAGGAAATAGAAAGCAAGGAGGAAGGAGCAAAGCTTCCTAGTGCTTTGTTACAAGTTTTGAGAGAATTACAAAAGAGAGAGAGACAGAAAGAGAGAGAGAGGAGGGAGGGAGGAGGAAAGCGAGTTCATTCCGCAGCTTTGTGGAGCTTGGTTTTCTCCACAAGCCTTTGGTTTTACATACAGGTAGGCCTTGACTTACGATCACAATTGATCCAAAATTTCTGCTGTTAAACGAGTTAAGTGAGTTTTGACCCATTTTACAACCTTTCTTGCCACAGTTGTTAACTGAATCACTGCAGTTAAATTAATAACATGGTCATTAAGAGGTTCTGGCTTCCCCACTGACTTTGCTTCTCAGAAAGTGGCAAAAGATAATCACATGACCCTGGGACATTGCAGCAGTCGTAAATATGAGCCAGTTCCCAAGCGACCAAATGTTGATCACGTGATCACGTGGATGCTGCAACAGTCATAAGTGTGAAAAATGGTCATGAGTCACTTTTTTCAGTGCCATTGTCACTTCGAACGGTCACTAAATGAATGATTGTAAGTTGAAGACTATCTGTACTGCATCAATTCAGATGTTATTAAGTCAGATAATTTGTGAAACATGGCCACAGTCTGCCCACACATTCAATCAACTAGTATTTCTGAGTGGCAAACCAGAATCAGAAGCTATGGCAGTGTTGTGTGTGAACACAGTTAATGGTGGGTTCACATCACATACTAAACAAAGTCCAAATTCATTGCACTTAAGCTTAGCGCAACATAAATTGAGCCACTTTGGTATTCTGGGGAAATATCCACCAAAGAGATAAGCTACACAACAGTATGTTGAAGTATGTTGCACACCACCTTATTCTAACTATGATACCAGGCAATCTTTTTGTTATTATTACCTTTATTGTCAGAGTACAACAGTACACATGTTGTACTCTGTTCTTCCGTGTCAAAAGCACTTTGGTGCACTACACCCGTTTGGAGGCTCCTTTCATGTCCCATGAAGTTGCTCACTGAAGGAGCACCCATTTATCTACTTGTGGTCACCCACTTTCAGCTGGAGCTGGAGCGTGTGATGTAAAGCTATTCAACACCACAGAGAATACTGCTACCCTTCAAAAAGACCTCAACTATGTACCAGAATGGTCAAACAAATGGCAACTTCAAATCAAACAAATAAATGCTCTGTCTTACATATTGGCAAAAAAAAAAAATCAGAAAATAAAATACAAGCTGAATAGTCAAGACCTTGTTGATGATCCAAACTCCGTCAAGGACCTTGGAATACTCATCTCTAATGATCTAAGTGCTAGAACCCACTGTAACTACATAGCCAAAAAGGCATTAAGAGTTGTTAACCTAATCCTATGTAGCTTTTTCTCTGGTAATATCACACTACTAACTAGGGCATACAAAACATTTGCTAGACCAATACTTGAATACAGCTCATCAGTCTGGAACCCACATCACGTATCTGATATTAACACAGTTGAGAAAGTCCAGAAATATTTCACAAGAAGAGTTCTACACTCCTCTACTCGTTGCAGAATACCTTATGCCACCAGACTTGAAATTCTAGACCTAGAAAACCTAGAATTACGCCTTTGGTCGATCTAAGTATAGTATATAAAATCATACATTGCAATGTCCTACCTGTCAATGAATACTTCAGCTTCAACCATAACAATATAAGATCACACAATAGATACAAACTCAAGGTTAGCTGCACCAAACTTGATTGCAGGAAATACGACTTCAGCAACAGAGTGGTCAATGTCTGGAATACTCTACCTGACTCTGCGGTTTCTTCCCCAAACCCCAAAAACTTTAACCTTAGACTGTCTACTATTGACCTCACCCCTTTCCTAAGAGGTCTGTAGGGGGCGTGCATAAGCGCACCAATCATGCCTACTGTCCCTGTCCTATTGTTTCTTTTATTTTTCTTATATGTATCCATTTCATGTATTCACAACTATGTTTATCCTTATACTTATTATCTTGTAAGTGATTGACAAAACAAATAAATAAATAAACTATGCAATGTCTTCATTAATGAATGTTAACTGAAGCTGCGTCCCTATGTAAGCCTGCGTGATACATAGAGGCAGGCTAAGTAGAAAGAAAATAAAAACACTGATAAAACTTTTGCTGTGGGCTTCTTAACCAGGCTTCTTAATATTCTAACCTAGCTACAGCTCTGCTCCTTGCTATGAACAGCCATAGTGGCAGGGTACAGAAAGAATGTGCTTGTTTTAATCTTAAATAGGCTAACAACCATGTCCACACCTCTAAAAAATTAAGAAACAACAAGAAGAATGGAGGTTAAATCATCATACCAACTTGCTCAAACTCCACAGTGAGTCAAAAATTACACCCCTCCCATGTATGGGAGAGCCAGTCTGTCTCTCCTTCTGATGTTGCAATGTTCTTGAATGTGCCTCCAGATGAAAGGTGGCTGCAAACCAAAGCCAGGCTAAGCAGTTTCAATCCTGACTCCTTTACATGATGGCCCTCGTCCTTCTAGCCTCCCTGCTGTTTTCAGGAGTATAATTCTATGAAGGAATATATAATACCCATAACCTTTGTGTGCAGCTGCATGGATGAGTGATTGAACTCTGCACTGAGGAGATAGCAAAACTTATAGAAGAATCTCTACTCAGTGCCCTGGGGAAAACGTGCCTTTGTCTTCAATAGATAAACAAAGACTACAACAGATTAATCTGACAAAAAAAATTAAACCTTATCCTGTCTTAAGAACAGGAAATATCTTGGGGCAGAGAACAGACAATGGAGTCTTGTAGAACAGGGACATGTTATGTTTTTGCTCACTTTTTGATTTTTTTTCCCCTGGATATGAGGGGCAACTCACAGATGGAACTGCATCACTTAATTAGTCAAGGCACAATTTCTCACTTTTTACATTATTCTCTAGCATCTGTGAAGAATTCTAACCCAACCAAGGTTATTGCAGGAGTGAACAACTTAAAAGTTTCAAGAGTTGCCTCAAACCTCTCTCTGTGGCCTTCAAAGCACTCTCCAACCACAGCAGCTGAAAACTGGTCTGCTATTTGAGGCAAAAATAATGTTCATGGAGTGAAGCAGAAGCCCAAAATAGTCTTAGCAGTTAAAAACCAAAGAAAAACCCCAAAATTTGGGAACAGGACCAGAAAAATGTGGTTTCAACTATATGTGCCACATCTCTTCACTTGTTTTATATCAGTCTACCCCTCCCCCCATCCTAAGCTCTTCTTGTACAAAGTATTATATGGACACCAGCTACTGAAAGGTTGCCCTCACCCTAGCTTTACAATATTAATTGTACAACATTACCCCTCTAAAAGGTGAGACACTGTGCCATTGGCTTCATTATTTTGCTATCAAATGTGATCTGTGATCAAAGATGGAACTTGAGGTTGCACAATATCTACACGTTACCCACCTCTAATGACCCTTATCTCTGATGTATGCAATTCTCTAGATACTTGCTGAGACAACTGTACTCTGTATGTGCTTCCTTTGAGAAAGAAGGAAGGAAAGCAAAGAACAGAATGACCAGCAGCAAAAGTGATAGGAATCAATTACAGCAGTGATGGGTGCAGTGTTGGAAGATCTGAAGGGCCAAGATGGCGACAGATCATCCTGAAGAAGGTCTGGCTATGTTATTGCTCAGGGTGGATAAGGAAGGCGCTCACTCAACTGACAGCAGACTGCAGTGCACAATTTAAGCATTAGCTCTTTATCATGAAAGGAGCATGGTGAGTGTATCTGCCCTTGTGGCCTTTTAACAAGGCTGGTCAGCAAACCCATGCGCTCACTCTAATGACACACAGACACACAAGGGACAACAGGCTTCTAACACCTCTTTTACTCTATTGTCACCTGGAAGTAAGGTTTACTATTTGTCAAGCAGATGTGATGCACCTTGGAGAAAGGTCAATTTAAAAAGAAAAGCCACATACTAGAGAGAGTGTGCAGTACATCATGCTCACTACAGCTGGCTGGGAAAGCATGAGGCAGTGGCAGAGGAGTACAAATATCTGCTGTGTTAGGTAATGCAGAAGAGTGTTTCGGAAGAACACTGGTTGGATATCTGCCACTGTCCAACCATCACCGGATACAGAAACGCATGTGGATGGGATCGCAAAATGGAAGCGGGGAGGGGGGGGCGGCAGCACAGGAGAACAAAAACGTGTTGGAACAATGCCTGGGTGATAGTTACAAGAAACCAGGAGAGAAGAGAAGGAAGGAAGGTCCATAGACTGAGCCTTCCAAAGACAGGAATATACTGTCACCCTCTAGAAGCAGCCAGCCAAAAACAATAGAGAATCAGAACACCTGATCTCCCTCTGCCAAAAGCCATAAGCAGCCAGGGACACACTCAGGCAGAAAAGGAAGATGCAGGTGTTGACCCAGCAAGCTTAACCTGTTTTGTTGTTGTTGTTCTTTTCCCCCAAGGTACAGCTGGCGCCTCAAACTACTGTATCTTTCGGCTTCTAACTTCAGTCAGCACAAAATCTGGTTTGGTATGATGTCTGAGTAAGTTACAATGCACATTCTTTCTCTTTATGGGTTTGTATATTTTGGACACCTGCCCCTTCCAGTTATTTCATTCTAATGAGGTGAGGCAATAGGAAGAAAGAGAGAAGCTCAGGTTCTTACCTTTCTTTGTCTGCTTTTTGGTAGTTTTACGGCAGGTATTGGAGATGCCGGGGATGGATTTAATGTCACTCTTGCTGACTGGAGGCGGGTGCAGAACCAGCTTTGGCGGTCGAGTCAGGCAGACAGGGAGCCCTGCAGCACTCATAAGTATCCCTGTGATTCCTGGCAGGAGAAAGGAGGGTCCAAGCATTTGTAAACAGCCTCTTCTTTTGCTTTATTTCTGTCTTACACTTATGGGCTAACTAGAATCTTGTTTCATCCGTGAGGCTATTTTACCCATTTATCACAGTTCCAATTTTTATAATGCTTTATTTATTTTTTTATTTTATTTTATTGGACTTATATGCCGCCCCGTCTCCGAAGACTCGGGGCGGCTCACAACTAAAAACATACATTTACAATAAATAGCTAAAAGAGAATTAAACAAATACAAAGCCCAATAATACCAAATTTAAAATATTTAAAATTATCCCACCCCCATCCCCCGAGAGGCAGTCACAGCCCGGTTTGGTCAAATAACCAGGTCTTCAAATCGTGGCAGAAGGTGCGGAGGTCAGGGGCCATACGGGGGCCCAGAGGCACCTGGTTCCACAGGTCGGGGACCGCCACAGAATAGGCTCGTTGCCGGGGGACCGCCAGCCGACATTGGCTTGCCAATGGGACCCCGAGGAGCCCCTGCCTGTGTACCCGCACAGGGCGGTTGGCACTCGATATCGGCTTTCCTTTTCAGTTTTCCTTTAAACTAAAGGAAACCAGAAAATTAAACAATCTCATGACAATATCTTATCCTCTTCAAATGTTTGACTAAAATGCCATGCTGGCCTCAGGGTTTGGGAAGCTAACTTATTCGGAAGGCATTAACTTTGAGGTTTTTTTTTAATCGAAACTTCTAAAACACGCATAACCATTATCAATATTTATTAACGTTCACAACAATAATACGTTTGAGCTTAAGCACAAAGTTAAAATGAGTATTTTCTTCTCTTTTAAAGTTGCACTCCGTCCCTATGGCAGATGTACACTAGTTTTCCCCAAACTTCTACTTTTTAGATGTGCTGCGCTGAATGTCTCTATCTATCCCCAAGCAACATGGGCATTGAACACCCCATCTTGTAGATCATCACCATCACCTTCCTTTTTCTGTTCCTCACCACAATTTGCATCTTCATTCATGCACCTGCTCCATATCCCTCTTCCACTTCTTGAAGGAATAGAAAAATTGGCTCCCTTCCTCACTTCCATCAGTGTATCTTGGAAAAACCCTGCAGAGTCAGGGTTTCAAAATATCTTCCCACTTAAAGATCCCTTAGTTAGGTCAATCAAGAGCTATATGTATTTTATTTTTTTTCTATATGTACACTGATAGCATATGCACCAAAGACAAATTCCTTGTGTGTCCAATTAGACTTGGCCAATAAAGAATTCTATTCTATTCTATTATTAATGGTAGCTCTGGTTCCATAGGATTTTTGGTCCCCTTACCTGCTAGGGCAGGATTGACTGGGCTTGAGCCATTGAGGTTTTTAACAGGAACTGTAGGAACTCTATGAGAGAATAAAACACAGGTTATTAGAGGTGGCTGGAAAATGAATCTGCATTTCCATAAAAGCTGGACCCTCTGAGAATTAAGCACACATGGAAAGAGACTGTGAACAGGTGTCAAAGCAAACCTTAGGTTCTCTGAAGGATGGAGGTGGAATACTATGAGAACAAAGAGGAATCCACTGTACCTTCTATACATGCTACATAGGGGGTGGAGAGAAGTTTCCACCTATTCATTGATCCCTGGATGTTTTCTTTAATATCCTAAAAGGAACCAGGCCTAGATAATCTACCCTGGCGGGTTACATCTCTGCCTTTGGTTGCTAGCAGCCTAAGGCACAAACATTGTCCCTAGGGCTTAGTTGAGCTAGGAGAACCAGGCTGAGAAAGGCAAGCAAGCAAATGGATCTTGAAAGAAGGGTAGGTAACAGTCAATAGCCTGTTAATAGGCAATAGGAAAATCAGTGATAAGCACGTTACTCCTTAAAGATGGTTAGATGTATAGTGATCACCTTATTCCAGTCATGATCATCAGTCTGCCCAAAGGAATTACAGGATGAGGGGCTGTCTGGCCATGGGAACAATAGGAAACAATTTTTTTAAATAAAATATTTTCAGGATATTTTCTTCCTCCTATCCTTAATCTCAGAGCTGAATTTCTCTAAGATCTATAACTTCTGCCTGAATTTAGGATATTATGTTACTAAGACATCCAGGTGCCCACCCAGAAATTTATACCAATTTGCCCATGAAGAGCTTTTTCATGCATTTCACAGACTCATTCACTACTCTGGTGCGACTCTCCAATGCCCAAATTCTGCCCATGCACTGATAAATCAGATTGGCATTGACCGAATCTGTGAACAGTGGAATTGGCTGTCATCAGGCATGGTCATGGCCACCAAATCTGATTGTTTTTTTCTAAATTCGCATTTATATGCCGCTTTTCTCCGAAGACTCAGGGCGGCTTACAATTTTTGGAGCGCAACCCAATGCGCTCAGCAATAGCCTTCATTCCATTGCATAAGCCTGCTTATTACTAAACGGCATTTTTACAAAGTCAGCTTATTGCCCCCAACAATCTTGGGTCCTCAGTTTACCTACCCCAAGAGGATGGAAGGCTGAGTCAACCTTGAGCCTGGTGGGATTCGAGCCTGCACTAATTGCAGGCAGCTGGAACTAAGTGCTAGGCATTTAACAGCCTGCACCACCAAGGCTCTTTTCAAGGGGAACTAGACAAATGCATGAAAGACTAAGCTCTCAACTGCAATTCACTGTGATGGCAATCTGAACCACAGATGGCATACATCAAACCTCAGCTTCTAGAGACTGACAGGAAAGCTGTTGCTCTCCTATTCATTCTTGTGAGTTTCCTGAATCAAAATTGTTGGCCAGTGTTGGACTCAAAATGCTTGAGCTGATCCATCAAGACTTTTACCTAATCTTGAATATACTCTGAGAATGCGAGGAGTAGCGGACAACCATGTTGACATGTACAAATGGATACAGATGGATGTATGCATAGAATGGCTTTCAAAAAACGTTTTGTGTTTTGAACATGAACAAGATTCCTTGTCCACTCAAGATGGAAAAAAACCTCTGTAGCATAAAATGGGACCACATTATGGAAAATGCAGGTAGTCCTTGACTTACCACAGTTCATTTAGTCACCATTCAAAGTTACAACGCCACTGAAAAATGTGACTTACGGCCATTTTTTCACACAACCTTTGTAGCAGCCCCATGGTCATCTGATCAAAATTCAGATGTTTGGCAACTGGTTCATATTTATGACCGTTGCTGTGTCTCAGGGTCATGGGATCCCCTTTTGTGACCTTCTGACAAGGAAAGTCAAGGGGAAGCCAGATTCACTTAACATCCATGTTACTAACTTATCAACTGCAGTGATTCCTTTAACAACTGTGGCAAGAAAGGTTGTAAAACGGGGCAAAACTCACTTAACAAATGTCTTACTTAACAACCGAAATTTTAGGCTCGATTGTGGTCGTTAAGTCGAGGACTGCCTGTAATATCATAGATCCACAAAACCTTTAGAAAAGCTTTCTTCGTCTTTGTGTCATGCAGATAAATTTCTACAAACTTCTAGGGAAAAAACATTCCTAGAACGTGTCCACAACCTTTGGGGATCCTGTTTGCTCACATCACCACATAAACGTTCCTGCAAAATCAAGCTTTACTCTCATGGCACATCCTCAATTTAACTAGAAGTTATGTGCATCAATAATCTGGACTAAGACTGCCGGCTTTACAAGACCAGCAGAAACCAACCCAATCCATAGAAGCCTGCATGACACTGGGTTGCTCCAAGGTTTCTCTGACAAAACTTGACATCAGCTTTGGAACACAAGAAAGTGTCACATTCCAGACACAAGTTCCTGCTTTCAAAAGTGAACAATCTTGAATTTACTCCCGAGACAGAAGTGCAGCAATTATCAAGGCCTCTGGAATAGGCATAGATGGGAGATATATGAGACAGAAAGGGCTGAGATATAGACAAAGTGGGGCACCTTTTAAACTGGACAATAGTTGCTGTAGTTACAGATCAAGGAGCTAGCTGGAGACAGAGAATCCTCTAATCTGAAGAGAGAGGCATGTCCCGCCCTCCCCATTCGCCTGCCTTCTCCTCATTCAGCTCTTTAGAAACCTTGGTTGTGTCTTCCAGTTATTCACAGGGCCTTTTGTTCTGGGGAAAGCATCGCCTTGGCCCCTTCCTCCCTTCCTCTCTTCCATGGGAAAGTCTTTGAGAAGGGTCATGGGCAGAGGGGGGAGCAACCAGCAACAGACGGCTGATGGCAAAATCATACAAAAGAGAAGGAACAGGCTAATTAGATGTCCAAGAAAGAGTGTTTTGGTCAAGGGAGGCCTAGCAGGAGGAGGATGCTGTGGATGGGGTACCTTCCAGATTGGGCAGCAGCCTGAAAAAAAAATTGTATGGGCCTTTTGATAGGAGCCCACTCCAGAGCTGAAGGGTAAAGAAGAAGAATGTTTCACTTCCTCATTAATGTTCAAAAGGGGCTTTAAGGCTTCCCTGTTTTATGGTTCAAAGGGTCTGTGGGATTTGATGAACAGAGGAAGGGGGATTGATGGGGAGCGCCAGTCAATGTCAGTCCCAGCTTTTCCTTAGGAATTTTCTATCCTGCTGGTATTTGGGCCGAGATATATTTACAAATAGCTTACTTCTGTTTAACCATCAAGAGTTTGTTGCTTCTTATTATACTGGAAATATACAATAAAGAACTGAAATACTTGATTGTAAATGTTTTAACAGCCGCTAGAATTGTATTTGCTAAGAACTGGAAAAATGAAAAAGTACCTATGCAGGAGGAAGTTATCAAGAAAATTATGGACTGTGCTGAAATGAGTAAATTGACATTTGAAATTAGAGAACATCATTATTATTATTATTATTATTATTATTATTATTATTATTATTATTATTATTATTGGGACTTATATGCCACCCCATCTCCGAAGACTCGGGGCGGCTCACAATAAAACAACAACAATAAATACTTTAAAAAGAATTAAACTAACAGTCCCGAAACACAATTACAATTACCAGATACAAAATTTAAAATCAATCCAAAAATCTAAAACCACCCCTCCCAAGGGTCACAGCCCGGATTGGTCAAATAACCAGGTCTTCAGGTCATGGCGGAAGGTACGGAGGTCAGGGGCCACCTGACATGAAGATAAACAATTTTATTTGATATGGGATTTGTTTTATCAAAGGTTGGATAAAAAGACATGGCAATGTAATAGATTAGGAAATTTTTCAATAGATATTTAATAGATTGATATTAATTATAATATAAACATACATAACCATTGGGTGAAAGTGTAATACAAATCTTATAATGAAAGTTAGAATATCTCGTATTAAATGATGAAAAAAATAGATTATTCATGAATGATTAATAACTGATAAATATGTAAGCATATGTCAGATTGATAATATAAGAATTTATATAAATTGTGAGTGATGACTATGAAAGGATAGCAGAAATGATGTGTAACCAACTGACACACTGTACAAAATGGAAGATGGTTTTATGTTTTTTATGTATTTGTTTATGTTTGTCTTAAAAAATAAAAAATCTTATTAAAAAAAGAGTTTGTTGCTTCTTCAGAGCTTCCCAGTATATCCTACTTTTCCAATAAGTTCTGTCTCACAAAACATACAGCTAGAGTTTTTTCAGTAAGCAAATATCAGAAGCCACTTTTGTTTCTATTCCCAAAGCACCTGACATGTCACTCTTCAAAATTCTGCAATGTAGTCTTCAAGCAGAATCCCTCCATGGGCTCCTCCTCATAAACCTTGACAAAACTGAACCACACTTTATAATCTACACAGTATGTTCCCTATGTTCAGATATTTAACTTGACTCAGAATCTGTCTGCATTACCTCCCTCGACACTCTCTCCAAATTTATTGCATTACATATTACCTGCATACTTCTATAGTCACTCTAATAATCTATTAAATCAAGGGAGCATTGAATTGGGAAAGGTCCATCTGCAATATTCCAGGAACAGAGGTGACCTTCCCATGGTCTAAATATGGATAATGGAAAAACAATACTGGGCACACACTGCATGCCTCCGTGTGAGTAGGAAGAGGGATGCCAACATGTAGTATTAGGAGTGGTAGACGAGTAGTTAAAGCAGTTGTGCGTTTCAAAATGTTTTACTACTGGTTCATTGGGCGTGGCTTTGTGGGCATGCTTTGCACGCATGCGCACACTTTTTGTGTGCACGCGTGCCAAACACCCACTTTGCGCAGAGGCTTTCCAACTCACCTCCTGCAATCCTGCACTCTCCCTGTCGCTTCTGCTTGCCATGGAAAGCAGCTGCGCTTCAAAAGCAGGACATAAAGGTTAGTATGGGAGCCTGGGTGGGCGGGCGGGCCCAACAGCAGAGCATCCGAGAGAACCGGTTCCGTCTCTGCTGCTCATCGCCACTACCGGCTCAGCAGAACCGAGCCAATCCAGTAGAATACCACCACTGACTTAAAAGGCAGTTTGGTGCAATGGCTAAGACACCAGCTGGAGCATGAGACGGTGAGTTCTAATCGTGCCTTAAGCACGAAGCTAACTGAGTGATCTTGGGCTAGCCTTTCTTTCTAAGCCCTAGGAAGCAGACAATGGCAAACCACTTGCAAAAGTCTTGCTAAGAAAACTGCAGGGACAAGTCTGGGCTGTTGCCAGGAATCAACACTGACTTGAAGGCCTAAGTAACAACAAAAACAAGCGCTTACCCTGAGGCGATGAGCACACGGGACTGTGCGATGGCCAGGCGCTGCAGATTGGTTCGGTTCAACGTATTAAGGCTGGTGCGTGTCACTTTGCCGTTGGCATTAGGAGGACTGGCAGGGGAGTTGCTCGTGGTGAGGGCAGGTGTGCTAACTGCCTGCCTTCGGCTCACTTGGGTCTTCAGAGAGCTACGCATGGTGGCTGTTCCATCTTGTGGCTTGTGAACCGATGCCGGCGTGGGGATTTTGGCATTGCCAGAAAGGGAGACCGCTTTACGTGGCAGTGGAGGTTGAGGCTGCTGGCTAGCTGCCGCTCCCGTTCCTCCATTGCTCCCAGCTGCCACTGTTGCCTTTATGCTCATGACAAGAAGGCATTGTGGACAAGTACAAGCAGGAGCAGGAGGCACATTGGCTGCACCAGGGCTTGCTGGCCATGACTGAGATTTGGGCAAGGTGCCTGTGACCAGCGGGTAGACCATGTCAAGGCGGCGACGGACCCGGCGCTTGCGTTGGGTCTGGCGGTTGATCTGCCCCATCGTGCTGAAATCAATGATGTAGCAGAAGCCAATGGAAGTGAGATCAATCCAGGGGTGCTGCTTCTCATAGGCGTGTTGGATGGTAATGCCCACCTCCATGTCGTAGGGGGTCCAGGTGCCGTTGTCGTTCTCCCACTCCCATACCACACCCTTGCCTGGGGCTGAGGAGGGGTCATAATAGCTGCGCCGCACTGGGCGGATGGTCCCTGCAAAGGGACAAATGGGCAAGTAATGTTTTAAAAAAAGGCAACATTTTATCAAGCATCCTAGAAAATCAGGCATAGGAAAGAAGCACCTCAGAGTTTTAGCCAACTAAGAGAAAAAAATGTGGCACAGTAACAAACATCATGTGCTTTCACAGACATTTATCCCCTAAAGAGGCAACTAAACCAAATCCAATGTTTAAGCTCTGTTTAATCTGCTTCTCACATGACAGCCCAAATGCTATTATTTCAAGTTTACAAGTTCATCATAGGTGTGGAGTTATGCCGAAGATCCGTGCATAAACAGGGAAGGGAACAACAGAAATTCCTGGCAAATGAGTTTTGAGGACAAATATCAACAAACCTGAACTAGTTTACTGACTCAATTTCCTTTCCGTACACTCTTTGGCTATGCAAAGGGATAGCCTTTTTTCTCCTCCCTTCCTTTGACCTCCATGACCTGGCTGACCATAAGACCACGTAACTATGATTGAAAAGTTTGAAACTGTGTTGCTCCCATAATACTGAAAACTGCACACTGTCTGTATGCAAGTTAGTTAAGAATATAAGTTACCACTTATTATTATTTGGACCTTCCCCACAGAACACGTGGCGATAATGCTAAGATTGAGGTGTGGAAGGAAAGGGAGATTTGGCAAAAGGTCTCTCTCTCTCTCCCTGAAATCCTTCCCAGAGAAATGAGGGAATGTTGCAGGATCCAATCTGAGTTGGTCACCAAGAACAGAGGTTTAGTCTTCCGAGCTTTCAGATTTGTGCTGGAGCCCAACCTCAGGGAACTTCTGTCTCACCAGAATGTAAGAGAACGCCTCTATTGGGGTCATGGAACCCAGATTAAATGCATGCTGTCTCCACACTTTTACTTCCCCATATATGTGTCATACACAAGTCTCCTGAGCGGTAATAGCTCCCTCTCTCTCTGCATCACATTTTTAGGAGGAAACTAAACAGATGGTTTTCATCTTCCTGTCACTTATTATTTGCTGTTTTGCTGGCCCTTGCCCCTGTGACCTCTGCCTCTCAATCCTCATGTCCTCTGTGTCTGCTCTCAATGACTGTTCATGCTAAAGAGCACTCTGGACCTTTTGAAAGTTGAAAGAGGGGTGAACCATGTTCAGTTCTCAGTGTTTCAGTCTCTTCAAATGAATAATCTGGACCCCCTTAGGAACTGCTGAAATAACAACAAAGCACTGGAGGAGAAAAAAATAAACACTGGCAGAAAAATAAGGAAATTTATCTCCTGTTCCACCTATGAACCTTTTGCTAAATACGGTTTATTCCTCTTAGATAAAAATCACCTGGAGTGTCAAGTAAATAACTATTATTGGATAAAAATCATTATACTATTAATGCAAACTACTCACAATCTCAGCATCAATCCTGGGCGGTGGTGTTTATATAACCAAGGCCCCATCAGATGATCAGAGCCCAGATAATATAGAGATCACACCCAGTGGCAAATATTTATACAAGCCATAGGGGATAACCTCTGCACTGAAGTTCCAGGGCTGGAATTAACCCTTGGTCTCCCAAAATTATTTTGCCAGTAGCAAAGACTGGCAGAAAATTGGTTGCTTGTAGAAAATGTGCGCCCTTGATGTTTTCCAGACAACTGTAATCGTTTTTTAAAGCTTTATTTCAAAAAAATCTAGCTTGCCATTCCTCTCTCCCTGAAAGTTGTTTCAGAAGAGTAGAGAACTGCAATAGATTAATTACCATAAATAGTAGCAATGAAATCCTCGGCTATTATAGTAACAGATATATCTCAGAAGGTTGCAAATTCATTTTATATTTCAATAATTATACCCTGTAGTCCCCAGATAAGACAGAGGCAGTCTTCTGAAAATGCTGACCTATTTCATCCAGAAAATTAGCTAATGAGAATTCTAGTATTTTATCTATGCCTGTAGAGTCAGTTAATGGGTTTAAGGATAATCCAATTATTATGGTTCCGAAACCATAATCCACAGCCCTTATATGTGAGAGGTTAGGTTTCCCTTAGTGGCTGTTTTGCTTAGTAACCGAGTTGACAATCCCAACTGTGGTCACTAAACAAGAGCTACCCATCTCTCTCTCTCTCTCTCTCTCTCTGCCTGAGATCTGTCTATGTGCCTGCCTGTCTCCCTACCTACCTATCTCTATCTACCAACCTACCTATCCTCCCCCCCTTTCAGATCTATCCATCTATCTTGCACAGCTACATATGCAAGAACTTGTGACATTGAACCATGAATACATGATAAAAATTTGCCACCCAAAAGGCCACGGTCACAGATCTGAAAGTGGTAGGGTTTGTTTGGGTTTTTCTTTTAATTACAGAAGAACCCAAATAAATTCATGGCTTGCGTCCGGAGTATCTGCAGGAGCGCCTCCTACCAGCATCGAGGTCCAATCGCCCAGTACATTCCCACAGGCAGGCCCTCCTGGGGGTGCTGTCGGCCAGGCAATGTCGGTTGGCAGTCCTCCAGGGGGAGGGCCTTCTGTGGGGCTTCACCCTGTGGAACCTGTTGTCCCTGGGGCTGCGGTTGGCTCCCGACCTACCTTCTTCCATGCATCTAAAGACCTGGCTGTTTTTACAGGCCGGCCTGGATTGAGAAGGATTGGGGATTTTAACGGGGTATTTTAGTATATATTTGGATTGGATTATTTTTTTTTTACTTATTTTGTATGTATCTCTTCGTGTGAGCCGCCCTGAGTCCTCCCCGGAGATGGGGCGGCATATAAATCCAAATAAAATAAATAAAATAAAATAAAATAAAAAATAAAAATAAAATAAATAAATAAATTCACCAATGAAACTGGAATTGCACATAAACAAGAGAATGTTACTAAACAGAATTAGAATCTTTCAGCATTAGGTGAGCATTAAGAACAATACCGCAGCAAAATTCAGTGAAGAAAATGAATTGTAATCTTGATATTTATAAGAGTCTGCCTAAAAAAAGCTGGAGAGAGGGGAGGGGGAGAACAGGCACAATCTAAACACAGAAGTGGAAATCGCTCTTCAAGTGACATTGGAGGAAACCGGTAGATGCAAAACTTCAGAAGAATTTGCAGGTTGGGTTCAGAGGAAAGATCTGAATCGTGGACCAATGAATGTATAAATATACCAGAATCTGCTATCAACTGCTGACCTGGGTGTGAAGGAAGCTGGTGTGGTTTGTGTTGAAGAAAGAAGGGGAGGAAGAGAAAGCCAAGTTGCTTAATGTTCCCCCTGCTTGGCAGGAATTCTTGTTACCCCTCTAATTCCAGCATCATCAAGGATTTTTTAACCCAATCACTGAGGAATTTAGCAAATCAAAAGAAAACAAAGTTGTAATTTTGAAATTTGTCTATCTAGATTTGGGGAATCATCAATGAAGTGTGAGAGACAAAAAAGAAAACAAGCGATCTGCTTTTTTCCTTTTCCTTCCTGGGTTGAAAAGAGGAGGAAAAAAAATCCCCTAGCACAAAACTAGTACAGGTAGTCCTCAACTTACAACCACAACTGAGCTCAAAATTTATGTTGTTAAGTGAGAAATTTGTTAAGTGAGTTTGTTCCATTTTATGACTTTCTTGTCACATTTGTTAAGTGAATAACTGCAGTTCTTAAATTCGTAACACGGTTGTTAAGCGACTCTGGTTTCCACACTGACTTTGCTTGTCAGAAGGGTGCAAAATGGGTCACATGACTCCAGGATGCTGTAATCATCATAAATATGAGTCAGTTGTCAATCATCCGAATGTCACTCATGTGACCGTAGGGATGTGGCAATGGTCATAAGTGTGAAAAATGGTCATAAGTCACTTTTTCACTGCTGTTGTAACTTTGTATAGTCACTAAATGAACTGTTGTAAGTTAAGGACTACCTGTAATCATTTTTAGGGGGGGGGGAGAAACTTTAGCAGTACCATTGAGCAAGAGACTATTCAAGTCACATACAACACAATGTTTCAAGATATCTCAGAAGAATTCAACAAACACAATGAGTTTTTAACACACTACAACTGCTAGGGAATAAGGCACTTGTAAATCTGTATCACATGTAATTTGTTCCTGCATAACTGCCCTGTCTTTCCTTCCCCTCTCCCCCGCATTTCATCCCAATTTAAATTCTAATCACTTTAGCTATTCGGTGCATCCAGTGAAGTAATCTCCAGCTCCCATGACATGCTTTTCCTCCTAAATTTGAGGGCACTGTGGACTTTTCTCCTATATCCCTCAATGGCTATTCTACACAAATTGACATGATTTTATTTGGCAACATCAATACAGCATGGCAAACTTGAATACTGGCATTACAGACTATTCCAATCAGTCAAGTTTAGTCTATTTCTTTTAAATTCAACATCAAGAAAATAAGTACTGCATAAAAGTTGTGGTTGCTTATAAATATACTATAAAGTACTGTATAATTTATCCTTCCCTTAAACAGGAAGGCTCGAGTCGACATAGAGTTTCCTTGGGGATTGCCTGGACAATTTTGCATGCAATAATAGTAAAAAGAAGATGCATTAAAAGACCAAAGGTAGTTGCAGAAGTTTACTTATGTTGTTTGACTTGTATCTTGCTGAATTTTAATAATTTTCTTGTTTTTTTGCTAAGCTGAAATGGAGCTCCTATTTTCTACTGCAGGCTATCTTTACCAAAGTATGTAGAAACTTCCAAACACCATTCCCTTCTCTGTCAATTCTCTGCTGCATCTAACCCCATGGTATTATAGTATCTGAAGGCACAAGTTCCTTCTGAAATTACACATGTCTCCTGGGTGGAATTCCAACAGGGAAGAGAGGTAGAATATAAAATAATATATGCATACACATATACATTAAAAACCTCCCCAAGCTGGACTACAAATTCCCCAAGTGTTCAGCTTGGGGAGAACAGAAACTAGAAGGGACGTGATTTATGAGGGAGAAACAGCAAGTGATGAATTGGTTAATCAGTCTTTTATCTCATCCATAAATTCATCTTCCAAATTGGGCTCCTCTATGTAATTTAAACAAACACAGGTTAGGAACACACATTTGCTAGAATAACACGTCAGTTGTTTCCACATTTACCCTGAGAAGCAAAAACTGGCACTCCCTGCTCTCATCATGGGACTGGAAATATTTTGACAACCCCCTGTTTGATTGGCAGCTGTTTTGCTGTCTCATCTTCTCAATCCCGATCCAAGGAAGAAAAGCTAAGCCAACAGTGATGTAGCTAACAGCTGCCAAGATATTGCTTATTTTGACAACCATTTAACCCGGGATAGTCTATTGGGGTAACTCTTTGGAGTATAGTACATTTCTTGCCAAAATAACAAACATGAGAGGGTTTTGCTGCAAAGAACAAGAGCGAAAGAGCAAGGTGAAACAAAATTCTTTTTGAAGCTAGTTTTACCTTCATGAGGTGCTAAGAAATGCCACAGAAAAGGCATTTCTTCAATGTCTTGAATAAACCAAGCAGGGCAGGGGAAGTTTTAAGATCACCATAAGTCCCCAATTATATGCAATTATTGCAACTGATCTATTGTTGTTGTAACAGTGCTTCCTTTGCCTCAGTTCACTCAGTTTCAATGTTCTATGATCTCTGAAGAAAAGCAAACAGGCAGAAGGAGAGAATTCTAATGGTCTCATGTTTATACTGTATAATGACTTACTTTATAAAAAGTATAATCCGCCTTATTCCTAAGAGATGAGGTCTAGGGGAAGGTCTTTAAACCTGTAGTTAAAAAGATGGCTTATTTACATGACAAAACAAGGGATTATGGAGCTCCACCAATATAAGTGATGTATTCTGGTGGCAATGTTAAGACATTAATTAAATGACAAGTCTTGCTTCACCAAACGCCCATCAGACTAGATACTTTCTTTCTCACTCAGCTTTTTCCAGCACCAAAGTCAAGCTGGAAAGGACAGCCCCGATATGGGAAATAGGAAAAGGGGAGTGGGAGTGATGTTCCACTGTGCAATTACAAAAACTGTTTTGTGTTTGACACCAGCCTCTCATTCAACATTAATTTAATAACCTCCTCCTGCACTCTACTTCTCATCCCAGTGAACACATATATGGGTACCTCACATTCTCTTTCTGCAAGGTTCAACAGAGCTAAACCTGGCTATTTGACCATCGTCCCAAACTATTCTTCAATATTTTGAAGAGTGCCCATGATGGTGAACCTATGGCACGTGTGCCGGAAGTGGCACACAGAGCCACTTCTGCCAGTCGCAGAGGTTGCCCGGAAGAGCCCCACTGTGCATGAGCACATGCCGCCCGCCTGCCCATTGTCGGATATCTGTCATGCATGCAGGAGGTGGGGGGTTTGCACAAGACACACACACATGTGCAGATGTGTGTGGCACATGGGGTTGCACACACATGCACAGAGGTGCGCAGGGTATCGCATGCGCATGCACAGAGACGCGCAGTGCGCAGGGTGTGTGTGTGGATTGCATTGCATTCTGGGTGCTGGTGCCTGAAAAAGGTTAGCCACCCGTGATTTATGTGGAAGTACAAATGATGTGTACTCGGAGTTTCTCAAGAAATAAGGCATTCCCTTATTTGGGCAAACAAAATTAAATGTAAAATTTCCAGACAATATGTACTTGCATGTGTAAAGGACAGTAAGAGGCAAAACTGAAATGTAATTTCAGGGGTGTGATGAGGTGAAGACAGTTTCTGAATCTTGACTTTTAATTTCTGGTCTTTATCATTTAAGTGGTAGTTAAAACTATGGTACTGACCAAGGACACAGGCAATTGTGCAGAAGTCTCATTAACTTTGATACAAGACATATGTAACTGACAGCTGTAGATAACTGAGATTATGTGAGGAATGCAAACTATTGGCATCTTTTAGATGTATATTCAATTCAGTTAACTTTGTTTATAACTGCAGTTCCAGAAAAATAAATATTCTGATCAGGGGCATTCTCTGCAAAAGAAATATTCTAAACAGAGGATGACTATTTACTGAAGCACATTTTCACTAGAAAATATGATGGGCGATTCTTGCTTATATTGTTAGAATGAACAGGAAGTTGGCAAATTCCCCAGAAGAGAGTTATTCAGAGAAGTACACTAGGAAATAATTGGCTTGTGTACATTATGACCTACATTTACCAATGCCTTAACTGGAACCAAGAAGAGGGGGAAATAAATCAATTAAAAGGTCAACATCTCTGCTGTAAAACATTTAACCGCTGACTACTTAGCATTGAAAAATGTTATGCCTAAATTATATTTTCCCCCTTCTTGGTTGTTAAAGTAGTATTGATTTTCACTGCAAAAAGATTCACACACATACTCACAAATATTCCATGAAGACTAATCCACAGGCTTCATGCTCCAAGCTAGCAACTACACTGATGAGCTGGGTAGCAAGGACACTATTGCAACAACACACTCACTTCTTTCTTGTTCCTGCAGAACCTGTTCCTGCAAAACCAACACCCCTGGTTCCCCTTACGTAAAAGACTGTACATCCATAGCTTCAAGTACACATACAAGCAAAAATGATGACTGCCTTTGTCCATTCAAGTGTATGTGAAGGTCACTTTAGCTAAAACCAGGTTGACAGCATTAAAAGAGAAGTGTGGAGTAGGGCAGTGTCAGACTATGCTAACCAATAGATATGCCTGCTTCATCAGACTTAGAAGCACAATGTCATATATTTGTAATCTCTGCAATGAAGGAAGGAATTGATGTCCTAAATATTCCTAGTGGATTAGCAATAGGGAAAAAATGATCCGACCTGTAAAATCATCATGTACTGGGCAATCTAGAAAACTGGGTTTCTAAACTGAAAGAAAGGTTATTATTTCTCTTATTTAAGTGATTCTTGCTATAGCTGGGAAATTGTGACAGAGATTTGTAGTCTTAAACCTACAAATCCACCTATATTGTAATATTAGTAAGTACTGTATGCAGTTTGTGAGTGGAAAACACTGTGCCTAGCAAATTGTGTTCTAAATTGGATGCAATTTAACCAGCCACAAAAGCCATCTTAGTTTACCCTGATTATTTTGCAGCTTTGTGCATTCATGTACATTTTCTCTGAGCTAATACATGTGTGCATATCTCAAGGCAGGGTGATTTAGACAGCTGTTCATGACTTCAGCTTATTAAATTACTCGGATCCAAAGCTTTGATCAGACATGAATGCCTCTTGACTTCTCAAGCAGTCAGTATCTAGCTGTTTAAAGGCTGATGAGAAGGGGACTGAGATCCCCAGTCTTAAATTACCTGCCTTCCAAGATGATATTAATATGAGGCTAAAAAGAGTACAGAATGTATTTCACAGCAAAACACATTTAAAACCTATTCTTAAAATGGGAAGAATTTAATTAAAATGTCAAGCAATATCAGCATTTGACATCTCCAAACTTAGCCATAAGCAACACAAATACTAAATGATTATCAGAGGTGTAACTCCAAAGAAAAGTAGATCTGTTGATCTATGTTAATTTGAGTCCTATTTTGTTAAAAACAGAAATATGTTTCAGAAATTACATCGGTGCTAAGATTAATGGAACCCCACTAATACCAGGAACAATTGCCTGTTGCAGATAACTGAAGAGTATGAATTAACAGTGATCAAAAAATAAGGAAAGGTTAAATCTGGAAATCTAATTTAATTAATTAATTTAGATCTGAATTACATGAAATGTTTTATGTCATAGCAATGTGCAAAATACAGTTCAAAAGAACAAGGCTCTTGTGATTAGTCCTTATTCTATGAAAAAAAAATCTTGAAAAATATATTGCTAAGAAGGCTGAAATATAAAGTAATATATGGATCTGTTAGATTAAATTTTGTACAATCCAACATTTCTTCATAACAACACTTAAGAGGTGAGTTGGGCTGAAGAGAATGACTGGCCCGAAGTCACCCAGCCAGCTTCTGTGACCGAAGATCAACAGAACTCCAGGGCCCCCATTTCTGTCTAGCTCCTTAACTATTACTGCAAATTGGCTCTCAATGTAGGCAATCAGTTTTCTACTAATTAACACTTGGATATTTCTAACTCTACCCCATTTCTAATCTCTGGGGAAAAACTTTCTTTCATTAGGTTTAACTAAATAAAATCCCATCAAAAATGTTCCTGGGAAATTAGGTAGGAAGGCTGATTTTTAAGAAACAGGCATTACAATGGGAAAACCTACTGCAAGCCAAGCCACTACACAGACCCTGTAATTGATTATAATCCATCACAAGGATGAAACCAGCAGAATTGGGGGTGGAAGAAAAGGGCGTAGGAATCTCTGCATCTCCCCCGTCCCGCTTCATCCATCAGCTGTGGGAAAATCCTCCCTCCCTGCCTAACTCTGAGACAGGCCATCAGCCATTCAAGAAGGAAAAAGAAAAGGGACAATAGCTATTGAGACCCTGCCAGGGTCACGGCCTCTTTACCATCAGAACTCCTTAATGACCCCAAACAACAACATTCATAGCAACTGAGGAGAGAGAAGAGGGAAGTTGCCCAGAACAATAGTTCATTCAACAAGGCAACTTGGATGTAAGGAGTCTTCAGCCCATCTTCCCCAAGGTGGCCTCACAGCATTCTAGCTTTAAAAGGCCCCAGGATATCCCTTCTGTTAAGATTTGCTGATATCCTCAGGAACTGAACTTCTAGATTCATCCTGATTAGGATCTAGTCTATGCTATATTCACATACATAATTACTTCACTTCTAATGGGTGTTTAATGCTGTTTCATGCCTGTTATCACTGAAAGGGGTATAAGAAAGGAGGGGAAAACTTCAATTAAGGGTGCATTTCTCACCGAATTTAGTTTAGGCAAATGTCATCAAACTGCCTTGAGTTTATCAAGGCAAGAAACAAGGCTTCATAGCAGGGAATGGGGTGAAAGAGAAGGGAGAAGGTTGTCTCTGCATGCTGTATTCATATGAGACAGTAATATGTGGAAGTTTTGTTTTTTCACTCAGTATCTATCCTGTAAGCACAAATTACAGGAAACCATGCATTTCTGGACCTTTTCAGCATATGAAGTTGATCAGATAGATCTAAGTTGTAGAATAAAAGGATTGATTTGGATAGTTGACTAAAAGACCACAACTATTTTAGAGTAATACATTAGCTTTGTCTATCTCTAAACAAGGTCATTGTTCCCTTTAAATTTGATTTTGTTCATTTTTTGACTGCTTTCTTTAGTGTCTCTCATTTCTCTATCAGCGTCCTATTTTTAAAAAAATATGTTTATTTTTATAACTTGCGTTTTCTCATTTAACATGAATCAGTTGTTCCCTTCTCCTTTGGATACTTCAGTATTTTCTCAAAAGAGCAAAAATGGAGGAAGTAAGACTGGGTACATAAAGCTAAGTTACAGCTCTGAACAGAATCAGATGTAATAGGATTGGTTACAGCTTCTGTGTGACAGCTTGTTCTTTTATGAGAAGCTAGCACCAATGTAGAGATATTGCATATGAAGAAGAAGGAAAAAGAAGAGCAGCATTACATCACAGCTGGATCGGAAAGTAGGCACAGAAGATTGTTTCTAGTAGTCTCTGCTTGATACCTACTGATGTAAAAGTCAATTCTTACTGGAAAAAAATAAATTGGAAGGCCTTTGTGGAATATATATGCACCACAAGACCCACATGTGCATTGTTTTAATGGTTTTATTCAAAGTCTCTTATTGTCTACTTTATCATGGCCAACTATTCAATGACCATATTTTTGTATCTGAGGGCGGAATTCCATTTTTTGTTTTTAATTCCAGATCTGGAAAGCAAGCAAAGATGTTACAGGGAACTAGATATATTCTTTACTGCAGAGTATTAAATATTAATCAAATTGTCTAGCTTGAAATTTTAAATAAACCAGCTTTAAGTTTTATATCAACCCCCAAAAAAACGAACAAAAAGTCCATCATGATCTTATCTGACAGTCCATAACCGCTGGACTATAATGCACTAATGAGTATTATATTGAAGTACATACATTTTGATTGAAAGTCCAACTCGGTCCTGAAACAGACTAGATATCTTAGACCGATCAATCTCGGACTAAATGCATAAGCTTAATATGAGAACAAAACAGATGAACCTCCTTAGTGCTGACTTAAATTCTGGAGAGGAAGGTGAGGAAATATACTTGTCATATACAGTATGTAAGAAACTGTTTGGTTTCAGTATGCATGTATGACACATCCAGTGTATCCAGTACGGTTGGAGCCATTAAAATGCATGCATCCGTAGAGAAAATTAGGCTCAAGTTAATTGTGCATCCATCAACATGGCTTACAAGGCTCAGAAAGTTGCACAATCAATGGGTCTGTGCAGGAATGTTCACAAAAAACAAAACATGATTTAATAGTTCACTGGCCTCTTAGATCTGTTTTTGAAAATAGTATTATTATTATTATTATTATTATTATTATTATTTGTCCAAAATGAGATGGTGAAGATCTTGTGGGACTTTCAAATATAGACAGATCGCCATTTGGAACACAACATGCCAGATACTACAGCTGTCGAGGGCTGAAGTGTACAAATTATTGATATTGCTGTACCAGGAGATGCCAGAGTTGAAGAAAAAGAACTGGGGGAAAAAAATCACAACATATCGCGACCTGGCCATCGAAACTACACGGTTATGGGTGAAACATGTAACAGTGATACCCATTGTCATCGGGGCACTTGGTACCATGTCCAGGAATTTTACAAAACACATCAAGAAATTGCAGCTTCCTGCAGTAACACCAGCAGAACTACAAAAAAACTGCACTACTCAGAACACTGTATATTTTAAGAAGATACTTAGTTGATACCTAGGACACTGGCAACAACCCTTATCAACCATTAGTGTCAGTCAATTGTATTTGTGATACATTTTTAAATGTTCAGTTGACTGAGTTTCATGTTTAATGAATAAAAGAGATAATAATGATAATGATAATAATAATAATTTCACCACTGTTGTGAGCACAAACTATAGAGCACTTTGAGAAAGCTTTGGGGCAGTAGGTAAAACTCTAAACCCAACAGATGAAAATTCTTCCTCTTTCGTTTCTCCAAGCAAATAAATGGCCCTCCTAACTCTGGGGACCCCTAAGCTTGATGGCAACATGTTGGTGTTGGTATTCTTTCCAGCCTTTTATTTTGCAAGAGCAAACCAAACATTAATCTCTGCCTGCCTCAGAGCTGACAAAGGGTTTAATAGACAGAGCTGCAGCCAGTCCCACTTTCTTTCTTGACCCAGTGGACTCTATTGCCAAGATGGGACGACATCAGACTTCAAAATAAGTTTGATTTGGTCTCAGCAAATTCAGCCGAGAAGATGGACCCACTGCTGATCACTGTGGCAACCATTGGATAAGAACAGAATATATGGACAAAGCTTTTATACAGGGAATGGGTTTAAGAAAGGGGTCAACAGCGAGTAGACCTATAATACCGTCATACAGACAAGGATTCAGTGTGCATGCTAATTATTTTGTCAGGGGAAGAAAAGCCCCTCTGCTCAGTGCAATCTTTAGAGTTTTTTTCCCAAGGGAGGAATCCAGCAAAAGTCTTCCTATCATGAAGTGAGGAATATTTGGAATGCTAGCTGGTGTGTGTAACATACATCTATTAAAAAATGCAGCTATCAACAACCAAAGTCTGGACAAAGGATGAACTATTTACGTTAGTAATTGCGGACCATCAAATTCTCTCTTCAACAAAGGGGCAAAAGAGGAGCAGGGTAGTGACACAAAACTTATTTCTGCTAAGAAAACAGGAATTAGGTTTCTATGCCTTTTTACCCAATCCCTTCCCAAGCCACTCCCCTGAAACTTATATAATATGATCCAATTAAACAGATCAGCAGTAGCACTACCAAAATCCCCAAAATATTTCAAATGCACAGAGTAACCACAAGACTTGGATGGCTTCAAGCATCCAATAGCTTTTAAAAAGGAGGTTAGTTAGTTAAGTTTTTTTTTTAAAAAAAGTCTTACCTGATTTCATATTAAGATTGCCACATATCAGAAAAACTGACAGGGAACATCTACCTCAGTCACAAACATCATATGTGTGTGAAGTCAGAACAAAATAATATGTACCAGGAAAAAGAAATGGCTACATGTAAATGTCTTACCCTATAAGTCTGTGATGGCGAACCTGTGGCATGCAGAGCTATTTGTGCCAGCATGCAAGCCACAGGCAAACTTACCAACTTACCTCACTGCGCATGCGCATGCCTCACAGCTGATCTTTCAGCTGGCTTCAGGCTTTTCAGCTGGCTTGGAAGCCTCTGCAAGGCTTTTCAGGATGAATAGGCCTCTGCAAGGCTTTTCAGGATGAATAGGCCTCTGCAAGGCTTTTCAGGATGAAAGGTACCTGAAGTAAACGGAGATATTATTCGGCCTGAAAAGCCTTGCAGAGGCTTTTTCCAAGCCTCTTTTCGGCCTCAAACCAGCCGAAAAATCAGCTGTGAGGCACAGTGCAGGTAAGGGGGTGGCGTGGGGAGTTGCACGCACATGTGCAGAGGGCGTGGGGGGAACATTGCATTCTGGGTGCTGGCACGCAAGTGCGCGTGCATTAATGCGTGTGCAATTTTTGGCACAGGAGCCCAAAAAGGTTAGCCACCACTGCTATAAGTATACAGTAGTACTAATGAAGCTTTTGTATAATGCCTTCAGAATTGTGCATATGAATTTCCTTATTAATCTTTCTGGTTTTTTAAAAGTAGACCAGCTTCATACGCCCACAGTATAGGGTAAGCAGACTAATGTACAATATACTTAAATATACATTACAGGTTGTGCTCAATTTACAACAGTTTGTTTAGTGACTATTCAAAATTACAACAGCACTGAAAAGTGACTTATTGTTTCTCACACTTATGACCGTTGCAGCATCCCCCATAGTCACATGATCAAAATTCAGACATTTGGCAGCTGGTTCATATTTATGACGGTTGCAATGTCCTGAGATCATGTGACTGCCTTTTGTGACCTTCTGATAAGCAAAGTCAATGGAGAAGCCAGATTCGCTTACAGCCTTGTTACTGACTTAACAACTGCAGTGATTCACTCAACAACAAGGTTGTAGAATGGGGCAAAACTCACTGAACAAATGTGCCACTTAGCCACAGGAAATTTGGGTTCAGTTGTGATCATAAGTTGAGGACTACCTATATAAGGACTTCAAAATTAATTCAGATTAACATTTCCACAATTGATACCATCAAGGACAGGGATCTTCAAACTTGACAGCTTTAAGGCTTGTGGACTTCAACTCCCAGAATTTCTCCTCCAGTCATGTTAGTTCAGGAATTCTGGGAGTTGAAGTCCACAAGCCTTAAATTTGCTAAGTTTGAAGGCCCTTGATCAAGGAGCACTAAAGACACTGAAGCAAATTAAGAAAGAAAACCCACCTAAAATTATAAAAGAAATAAATGGCTTGGTAGATACTAAATGCTTCCCTTAAAAATGGCACAGAAGATGGCGAACCTCTTCTCTTTGGGAAAGAATTTTTTCTGAACGTTAATCTAGATAGCCTTTGGTGGGCAGAAACAGAGGTGTCTAAAACTATTCCATTTCTGCTGAATTCTGATTCAGTAATAGCCACCCAATTTCTTAATCAACCAGAGAACAAACCCTTCATTAATCCCATTATACCACTGCAACACCAGAGTCAGAATCTGAGTGGGGAATATGTAAACATTTATATTCCAGACAGCAATGGCGCCACAAAACTTACCAAACACACCAACAGCTGCTAAGTCTGCTAGGCATGTATAATGCTTTAACTCAAGGGTGGCAACGTAAGTTCTCCCCCATGCTCATGTCTACAGCCTCTCGAACCCTCACACCCAGGGTGGGACTATTGAAATTCAACAGTAAAATTATTTGCAGTAGACTGATTTTTCTTTTTCTTTTTTCAAAACGCAGTCAAGGACTGACACTGGTGTGCAAAATTCCACCCCCAAATTCACCCTTGTCCACTCAAGTGCCTTCATTGTGAAACTGCCTATGACTCAAAAGCTGAACTTCCAAAGTTCAGCTCCTGACTGCCTAAAAGATCACATGTTTATGCTTTAACTGCATACCAAACATGACTTATCTGTGTAAAAACAACTAAAATGTGTCATTATACAAGTGGTTGTGCAAGCTGCTCCCAAAATTTGGGGTAGCAAGGGAATCATGAAAAATAAAAGCCTTCTTGACAGTAGAAGGGGTGGAACTGAAGGTACGAAGTGAAGACAGCTTGACAAAAAAGCTGGAATCCAAGAATCCAGGAAATGTTTATTTTTCCCTCTCCCAGTTCTTCCTCTGCCAGAAGTGACAGTACAGAAAGAAGCTGTTTAGGTGGGAATGCACCTCCTAAAGTCCACTATGTTCAGGCAGAGAGACCTGTCCCTGAGTGAAAGCAGGATTTGTTGCAAATAAATGGAGATTAAAACCTTCAGGACCACTGGCACGCCTTGTTTCAATAGATGGGGTCTGTAAAATCAAAGCCTTACTTGTGTTTAGAAAGACTACAAAAAGCGTTTCCTTTTACAGTACGTTTTCTCCTCAGGACTGATATATGTTGTTTAAACCAACTAATCAATGTTGGGTGGAGTCATATTGCCCTTTGTGTTGGTTTTATTGAAGCTGTAGTAGAGAATTGTAAGAAATTAAAAATATACCTGTGGTTAGGCCCACCTGCTTAAAATATCCAAATACTATATGATTTTTTTGAGCAAAGCCACTAATAAATAATTCATCTGGCTCATCTACAATCTCCTTCTTTATTGATCATCCATATCTAATGTATTTATCATAAATATTTTTGTATTAAGTGTATAAAATTATCTTACTGCATTAATTTTATAACAAAATATTACTTTATTAATATTTTCCATGGTTTTTTTTGCCGATCTCTTTTGTTCTATTTTTTTGGGCGGGGGGGAACAAAACCTTTTTATTCTGTTAGCATCCTGGCTTTTACTATCCAATATCTTTTTTTTTACACTACAAAAGACCCTGAAGGATCAGTTGAGTGTTTCTTTTCCAAAATCAAGAAGACTTTCTAAGTCAAGGGTCTTGAAACTTGGCAAGTTTAAGGCTTGTGGACTTCAACTCCCAGAATTCGTCAGCTAACATGACTGGAGGAAGAATTCTGGGAGTTGAAGTCCACAAGTCTTAAAGCTGTCAAGTTTCAAGACCCCTGTTCTAAATCAATCTGTAAAGATGCTCACACCCAATTCCATGAATCAATTCTAAACCCAGAATCTCTTTCTACAGCTTTTGTACCAATTCATGATGTGGTGGTAGAAAATTATTAGTTAGAGAAAACAACTTATCTTTGGCTCCAATGGACCAGGGCTTAATTTTGTAAGGCATTAGCCCCTCAGCCCAAAATGCAACAGCACTCAAAGGTAATAGGTCTCCAACAGTATTTCACATTTGGATGCAAACTGAACAGGAAAGCAGGATATTTAGTGCTCTTGCTTCAGGACTGCAGGTAGCTGGCCTAGAACATCTTTGGCTGATCAGCATGGATGCTATCTACCGGTTGCTTTTAGTTCTTTGATTTAATCCTTTGGTAATATTCTATAATCTTAAATAATGGCATTGGTCCTACCTCTTCTGCACTACAGATAGATGCAAGGAATTTATTCAAGGCTGTGCAATTTTACTGTATTTCTTTAATGCACCATTAACTTTAACTCATCTAGAGATCTATTTGTCTCATTAGTTGCTTAAAAGACTTCTGTGGCTCACCCTAATTGTTCCTTGGTCCTTGAACCTATTTAGTTTTGCATTCCCCACTTCACTGCCTCCAACTAAATTTGCCAAGACATGAGCTTAGACAAAATGAACTTTTGAAAGGCAGCAAGGAGGTTGTTAGTCTCTCACAATCTGACTGAGCACAAGAGCTGCACTTATAGAGATGATAATGAATCACTTTCAGAATTTATATTAATTCACCTTTGTTACAACATTCCAGACATGGATGGTATTGGACTGGGAGGTATATGATTAACAGGAATATAAGCACCAATTTTGGGATAAGTCTATCAAACTACCAGGACATGAGCAGGACATATAGTAGAAAAACCTGAAAGGGGGATAAAAGGGACCATTTATGACAGAGGTCTCCAATCTTGGCAACTTTAAGCCTGGTGGACTTCAACTCCCAGAATTCCGCCAGGCTTAAAGTTGCCAAAATTGGAGACCCCTAATGTATAACAACTAGTCCATAAGCGCACAATCGTGCCTACCATCCCTGTCCTATTGTCCCCAATTATTAGTTCCTATTTCTTGTATTTAAACTTATGTTTATTCTTGTTTGTTATATTGTAAGCTTTTGACAAATAAATAAATGAATGAATGAATGAATAAATACATAGTTGACTCAGTCCTTTCAGCAGTTCCAAGAACATGCCACCCCCATTTGCACTCTGATTCAGGTGAGCCTGAGGGCACAGATAAACCCCCAAGAGGCTCAATGGCTCTCAGAAAGAGTGCTAACGACCAGATGACTGCAAAGAAATATGATCCTTCCATTCACTTCCATCCTGCCAGAACTAATTCTTCCATCCACCATGCTGCCAGAACTGATGTAGCTTCTTAGATGAGAAGTGAAACATCTTCCTCAAGAAAAAAACAGCTGCCTTTTCAAAAAGCACCTTTGAGACAACTATGACCTGGATGACTAAGAATCTCCACAGATACCTTACACCAAACTTTCTTTGAGTGTGTGAAGCTGTCACATACAGCTGTAACTGAACTGGGATTGGGGATTTCCAACCTATCTTTATAGCAGTTGAAGATTCAATCTGTAGCCTGGTTCTTATATCCAAGTGCAAAAAATCTCAGTCAGCATATCTGGGCAACTGCTAGAGATTGTTCCTACTCATAGTCTAATCATATGAGATAGAGAAGAAATATATGGAGAACTATATCATCTTCAGAAAAGGAAATCTGTCTTATTTGGCGAAAGGACTGGATGCCAGAAAGAATACATCTCACAACAAACAATTTACAGTATTGTGAATGAATGGAACTGAGGAGAGCTAACTCCCTCCCATGGCAGTATAAGTAGTATAAGAGAGAGAGAAAAAAGTAAACTTACTTAATTTAGAATCTTGTCCTAATAATCAAAGGGCAGGAGAGGCTATTATGCAACCAGTCAGTTTTCTGTATTCAACAAATCAATGATGCCAGGACTGATCACAAATGTTCAGAGCAGTTGGAAAAAGTTATCTGATCAGAACTTGATTTCATAGACTTCTTGAGTCTCACTGTAGACATAGCACAAATCTTGCTCATCCTACAAGTACAGGCAAAATGCCTTTCCCACCTATTTTTCCACTAGTTGTAGTTAATAGCCACATTGCTGTTTCATAAAGGTTGTAATGATTGTAATAGCATTTGATCCAGTATCAGCATCTCCCCTTTACTGTTGCCAAAATGTAAGGAGCAAATAATGGAATGAAGTAAGCCCTGGTTGATAAGGACTTAGGCTGCAATCAATCTGACAGTCTTTAAAGATGTCTTCTGCAGTCCAGGGCTTTCAATTCCCATCATTCCCAGCCAGCCTGAATATGAATAAATCCATACACATGCACACTCTCACACGCGTCTTTGACTCCCATTATATGGAAACAAAATCTGCTCTTGGTGACATTTAAAAGAATCATTTACTGTAAAATAAAAGGCACTACAAAATGCACTCATACTTCTCAGGGACTGATCAAATGGTGCACTTCAGTTTTAAGGGCCAGACTGAGGGATGCTGTGTCCAGACCAACCCTCTGAGAAACTATTATTTATGTTTTATTTATTCCTTTTAATGCCATCTCATACAGCACTAATTAATATTTCCAGCTTTTGCACCGAAATGTGCATCAAAAAGTATTTTTGGTGCACTCTGACTTCCCAAAATCTTAGCTCCATGAAAATTCCTTTCCCATTTTTCCTTTCATCAGCTTTGTCTGCCTCTTATCAGGTTTCTGTCTCCTCCCTTGAAGTCCTCCTGTTTGCATGCTAAGCTCTCCTGCAGCTCTTCTCTTTCATCCGCTCGCTCAGGGCCAGCCTATTCCACATGCAGCCGGCTGCACCATATACTGTAGCAGGAGGCTTCTTCTAATGCACAGGGATGGTGTGATTCCACCTGCCATCTCCTCCCAGCTTCTCTCCTGCTCCAATAGCTACTTCCCTTCTTCACATGTGCTCACTAGCAGGAGCAAGCGGGATTCCCAGCTGAAGAGGCTGATGGTTTTCCCAGGGTGTTTCCTCACTGTCAGCAAAGACAGCTGCACACCTACGCCTGGTTCCTCTACCTGTGAGATTGCAACTGCTTCACTGACAGGATCTCAGGAGCATGTTGCCAAGAGGCATTCAGGTCTTGGCAAACAGCTTAGTCCAGATACTAAAAGACAGGGGAGGAAGGTGGGGGGGGGGGAGAGGAAGAAGCACCGCCCATACCTCCATCACTCTCCAGACCTTCAGCTACAGCTCCTGGCATGGTTTTCACAGTATCACACGAATAGATGTTACTGGGTTTTTAGCCTGGTATTTTGTTTTGTTTTTCCCAGCTGACAGCTCATTTTTCTTCTACTTGATGGTTTCCATGCAGAGTCCTCGACATCGGGACATGGGTCTAGTTATGAATCAATAATAATTCTAGGTGGGGGGGGAACTACCTGTAACTCAAACTAACCCACAGAAACAAGTCCCCTCCCCTCCCAGTTTCTCCAAAGTTTCTCCAAAGGGAGAAGTAAAATTAGGACCTTTAAATGATACGCATTCAGGATAGTATCATCTGGATCTGTTGTTCTTCTATAAGCAGCTTTTAATCATCTTTATTGTTAACCTCTCTAGGTAAACTATTTGTTGCTGCTGCCTCTCAACCAAATGATTACAGTTTCAACAGTGTGTGTCTGTAAAATTTACTCCAGATCAGTGAATAAATTAAAAATGAATCACAAACCTTTTCATTCACATTTATGCAACATTCCTCCAAATGTGACCCAGTGTCACTATTTAAACTGCAAGTTTGACTGGCTGCTTGAATTTTTACAAAATCACACCACATTACATAATGCTTCGTGTTATTTATCAAGTGTTTTTTTTTCCAAGCTCCCCTCCTGGCATATGTAGTATACACACAGCTGTATTTTGTCTCAAGGCACAAGAGACACACACACAGCCCAATTCTATCCAGATTTATTCAGTAGTAAGTTCCAAAGAAGCATTGGTTCCAGCCACTCTTCTTTCCACAGTAGCCTTTGACGTTTCATATTTGTGTGGTTTGCTCTTTGCAAATGAAGTAATGAGTATATGGTTGCTCACACACCTTCACAAGCCATTAGAGAACACCCGGCATTTTCACTGCGGAACAGGGTTTTCTTAACTTACGCAGGCTACCACTATTAAGCAGAGGCAGGGTTTGCCCGATTGGAAAGGCAAATTCAGAAAAACTATCTGTCTTTTCCTCCCAATGAAGCCCATCTAATTAAGCCCCCCCCCTCTCTTTTTTTTGGCAATGGCAGTAGGATTTGGAGGCTTGGAGTACAGTCTAACGGCTGCACCTTATTTCACCTCCAAATCCTTTTCTAGAATTGGCAAATTTCAATATTCCCATAAATCTCCCTCTCTCCTGTCCCATCTCGTTTCCCCCGCTGCCTAACAAGAGTTATCCCAAATGCCAACCTTTAATATAATGGGGCTGTGCAATCGCAATGAAACTTAATCCCAGCGGACTTTTTATACGTCTCGTTTTAAAGCCCCCCCCCCACATCTCCAAATGAAAATACGCCCCTCCTTTGGTCGCCGATCAGAAGGGACACGGCAAGGGAGAGGTGGCTCCGGATAGGAAAGGACAAAATCGCAGCGAGGAGGTCGGGGTGGCGCCGGGGAAGGAGCGGGGTGAAACTCACCCGTGTCTTGGCGGAACTGGTGCATGGACTGGAGGTCGATGATATACGGCGACAGCCTATTGTCCACCTGGCCCAGAACGACGCTGCCCCCAACTCTCGGCCCGGCTCTGATCACCGCTTCGATGTGGTGGCTCACGGCCGGACTGTAGGGTCTCCATCGACCGTGCTCGTTCAGCCATTCCCAAACCACCACGGCGGAAGCCAGCAGCATGATTCCTTCGCCTTGGCTCTTTAGGGGTCTCTTCCCGGAGAGCCTCCGAATCCTCGGCACCACCTTCGGCAGCCTCCTCGTCCGATCAACGTCCGATAGATCTCATCTGCCCCCCTTTAAACTCTGCAACGTCACGCCTACGGGCTGGCTGGCTGGCTGCTCGCTCCTTGGACCAGTTCCAAATTTTCTTTTTTTTTCCTTTTTTTGAATTGTTTCTTTTCTCTCCGCCGCTTTTGTTCGGCTTAGTATTTTGGAGCTTGTCGGGTTAAAAAAAAAGAAGAGAGATTCGAGTCTTTTGGGTACTGTTTCATGGAAAGAAGACTTTTAAAAGCCTTGCAAGGCTTTCCTATTCCCAAGCAAATTCAGTAGTCTTGCTTCATCGCCTGGGAAATGCGTTGCATTTTAAAAAATTACCAAGAAAACCCTTCCAGTCAGCAAGCTGGAAAAACAGGTTCCGTTCATCTGCTCGTGCAGTGTCTCGGAAGAGAAATGTGTCTACTGGTTACACCAGTTGCATCTTCTCCTACTCTGCTTTTCCCTTCCCTTCTCTGCATTTGCGCGAGGACAAACCCTGCCAGGAATTTCATGCTCCGATGTCTTGGGTCTCCCCCGACCCCTCCCGCTTCCCTGGGTAGCAGATGCAGCAATCGCTCCGGCTCCACTCCCTGTTGCTTTTATGCCGTCTTCTTTCTATATACCGACCCCTGGGTGAGTGGGGCTTTCTCGACACAGCGGGGGGAATGCAAATCTCCACCCCGCGCATTGCCCCTTGCCCTCAGCCGGGAAACAATAACCCATTGCAGCGCAGCGCCAGCGCCAGGCTCCTGCCTCTCGCAACCTGGCCCGCCGCTGTTACAACTTCCCTGCCTTTGCAAGGATTGTGGGAAGAGGAGCCGCAACACCAGCAGCCCCAAGAACCGCGACGTCTTTGCTCTCCCTTCCTTTCGCTCCTCCCACCATTACCTCATACTCGGCCCTCCGCCCCCTAAACCCTCCCCTCTGCTCAGCATCGAGCGCCCTCTGCTGACTCGGATAAAGCCAACAGCAAGTGCGGGCGGGAGTGGGCCACCACATCCCCAAGGCGGGGGTGCCCGATCGATTGCCACACCGCGGGGTGGGACGAGGAGAAGGCGAACAACAGCAGAGGACACGCTCGCTGGCCAAAAGAAGCCCGCCTCCGCATTGGGATCAGCCTGGCCATTGCTTTTCACGCGTGGATGTAGCGCAGCCTTCTTTAGCGCAGCCTCCAGCGCTGGCAGAAGCGACACATTGGGGGCTGGTGTGGGGCGGGGGTGAGGGGTGGGAGGCAATGGATATGAGAGTCGCAGTTGCCCCGTCACAGCTGGGGCCAAAATTGGTGGCAGGGATCAATGATTTCTAGCGGCCGCCTTGGCCTTATGAAAGGCATAAATGTTTGTTGGATTTTAAATGCAGTAGTGCATTTTTGTGCACCATTGTGCTGCTTCGAAAAATGCAGTGTGTACAAACGTTTTGTAAACTCCTGGCACCGCATCCTTCAAAGATGCTAATATTTCCAGCAGCCTTGTTTGAACAAGTTAGAATTATTTTCAACAGCTACTGTACTTTCAGGGTCTTTATTATTATTATAGTTGGTGATGGAGTCAACTAGTTGTTGAAAGTGGCATTTTGGCATTTTTGTCCATCTATTGAATTCTACCTGGGATGGGAGGGTGATATTCTTTCTGATATGATGATGATGATGATGATTGATGCATCTTTGAACCAGCCTAGACAAGTTTTCTTGTCAAGATTTTGAGAAGTGGTTTCCCATTGTTTTTCTCGCCAGGAGAGGGAGACTTATGCTACCGTGGTTTTTATTCTGGTGCTTTAATTGCTACATCAAAATGACTTTCAATTCCGAACTATTTACTATTTACTATTTACTATATACTATTTATTCCAAAGTATTCTTTTTGCTTCATGTCAAACATAGAGGACATATGACTATAAATTCTATGCATATCTGAACTTAAGCTGTCGAATGTGCTTAGGAGTATGGGACCTCCAGAATGTCTCTTTGCCCTCATGCCAAACTTACAGATTGGGAAGCCACAGCACAGGATTTATTTATTTATTTTTTATTTATTTTTCATTACATTTATATGCCGCCCTTCTCCGGAGACTCAGGGCGGCTTACAATTTTTGGGATACAACCCAGTGTGCTCAGCAATAGCTTCATTCCATTGTATATGCCTGCTTATTACTAAGCGGCATTTTTACAAGGTCAGCTAATTGCCCCCAACAATCTTGGGTCCTCAATTTACCTACCCCGAGAGGATGGAAGGCTGAGTCAACCTTGAGCCTGGTGGGATTCGAGCCTACAGCAGTTGTAGGCAGCTGGAACTTAAGTGCAGGCAATTAACAGCCTGAGCCACCAAGGCTGAAAGGATGAAATAGACTGGCTACTGATCAGCAAAGAAATTAGGCAAGGCTGTATACTTTCTCCTTATTCGTTCAGCCCATGCTAAATATACATTTATGGAAACTGGATTAGAGCAAGATAAGTATGGTTTTAAATTGGAGGAAGAAACATGAATAACCTGCACTCTGCTGATGAGACTACTTTGATAGTTGAAAATACAAATGATCTGCTAGCTCTAGTGATAAAAGTCAAGGAACACAGCAAAAAAAAGGTTTAAGATTAAATATGTAGTAGATAAAACTAATAGTAACAAGTGCAAGCAGCCAGGGACTCAGACTTCCCAAGAAATTAGAGTTTTTACTTGAGGCGCAAATGACCAGGCTGAAACTATTATACTACATTATGTAAAGGTTTAGTTATCTGGAGGAAGGTGAAAAGAAAGAGAAGGAAAAGTTGACCAGGAGCAAGGTAGATGGACTCAATTACAGTAGCAACAGGTGCACTGTTGGAAGATCTGAAGGACCAGGTTGGACACTGATCATCCTGGAGAAAATCTATCTATGTGGTCACTGAGAGTTGACACCAACTTGTTGGCACAGAAGTTAAACTTACTCTGCGTACCAAAGAAGCAATAATTGGTATCATCCAAATGCTACAAAGGGCCTTTTCAGAGTAGAGCCTATAAGAGCATCCATGTACATATGAACAAAATGGGAAATTTATCACCAATTAAAAGTATATGTATGAATGCATATTTAGAAATTATTTTTATTGATATATAAGTTTGCCACAGTTCTATGCCACAGGATTGTGAGCAGTGTTGTATATTATTCAACTGGCTGGTCTGAACTGTGAACGTTTGGGCTACTTCAACACTCTGGAGCAGTGCTCCTTTCTCTTTCAAATCAGAATTGGACTCTTAGAATCCTTCAGTAAACCACCAATTGGCAGCTCCTAGGTCACAAGTTGCATCTAACCTCAGCCCTCATGCCACTGAGATTTAGGAGCAAAATAGCTATTTTTAGTAGCATTGTTTTAAGTTTTCTTTTTAAAAAAAAATAGATTTGAAAATACCTATTAAGTCCCATGCTTTAAAGCTATCCTGTGTTTTTAAAAAATATTCTCTCCCAAAATGGAGAAAGGAGCCCAAAGGTCATCTGTTCTTATTCATGAGATGTTCCATGTTCAATGGCCATCCTTACTGTGACCCATGGAAGCAGAAAAAAGAGACTCTACCCACAAAAAAATAATAATTGTCCATTTCTGTACAAAGGATGACTGATGAAGTTGCTTTCATGACTGCTCCAATTTCCCTGGTTCCAGAGATCCCATTGCATGTTGATCAACCCATAATGGTTTGATAAATAGAGCCTTTGACTGCAGATCAACAGCCTCAAACCCTGCAGCCATGTCATTAATCAAAAACATCATTTAGAGGTGATTTTCCTGCGGTGTATTTTATATGAAGGCGATGGCAATATATTTTGAAGTGTCTGGGCTTAAAATGCTTATCCTTGATTCATTACAGCTTCCAAAAATGTGTTCTCATCATCAGATATTCCCCCAAGCCACATGTAAAAAAATTAGGATGTAAAAATAGGGCTACAGGCTGGGGAGTTTGATTTCATTAAACAGCTATGTTTAAGATATACCCAGATGATACAGATCTTAGACGCACGTTCAGTGAGCCTCTTGCATCACGCATCTAATATTAGATATATTGCAGTAGAAATGATACCGTTTGAGGATCTGTTTTGCCTGTGTTTTCACTGCTCTATGGCCTCTTTGGTTTTTTTTTCTGGAAGTACTTAACCTAATTGGAAAAGGATGGTCAGCATTATTTTCTGTTCTGTTTTACTTAAAGCATGGAAGGAACATTGGTCTTTGATTGTAACATGCAGTTTTTATAAAGACCAGGTTTGGTGACAAATTTCTGTCCTGGGATTTTATTATCACAATGGGGAAGAAGAAGCCTTCCTTAGGATCTCTCAGGAGCTAGCAGAGAGAAGAGGGGTATCTACAGTCTTAAATATTTTTCAAAATCAGTATGTTGCCCCTGGGTGGATAAATGTACCCAGTGAAGCATGACATACTATTGTTAAATATAAGGATGTTCTTGTGATAAAATATGCTCCTGCATCTTCATTTGGTTGTATGGTTTACAGTAGGGATTGAGAGCCTTTAGTCGCAGGGCCACCTACATACCTCACCTCTCTTTCTCTAGCCGCCAGAGTTTTCCCTGGCTCTTATTGAAAATTGGGAGCATTGTTTTTTTTTTATTTTAGTTGTTTTTTTACTCTGCCTTATTTTTATAAATAACTCAGGGTGGCGAACAAACTTAACGCAGATAGTCCTCGACTTAAACCATTCATTAGGCAACCGTCCAAAGTTACAAGAACACTGAAAAAAATGACTTACAATCATTCCTTGAATTAATGACCTTCTCAGCATCTTCACAATCACATGATCAAAATTCAGGCACTTGGCAATTGGCATGTATTTATGACAATTGCGGCATTGTGGTGTGATTGCCATTTGCAGCCCTCCCAGCCAGCTTCCAATAAGCAAAGTCAATGGAGGAAACCATTGCTTAATGGCTACCTGATTCAATTCACAATTTAAAAATCACGGCAAAAAGGCTGTAAAACTGAGCATGATCCATTTAACAACCACCTTGCTTAGCAACAGAAAATCTGGTTCCCAATTATGGTTATATGGCTAGGACTACCTGTCCTCCTTCCTCCTCCTATTTTCCGTACAACATTAACCTGTGAGGTGAGTTGGGCTGAGAGAGAGTGACTGGCCCAAAGTCACCCATCTGGCTTTTATGACTAAGGCAAGACTAAAACTCACAGTCTCCTGATTTCTAGCCTGGTGCCTTAACCAGATAACCATATTATTCCCTACCATTCTGAGGCATGAACCCGTTAAAACTGTGGCAGAAGCCCTAAAGCAGTGGTTGCCAACCTGTGGGCTGGGGTCCACTGGTGGTCCATGAGAAAATTTTGGTGGTCCGCAGAGAAATGTCACCCCCAAAGCACTCCCCCCAAAGCAATTAATGTGGAGTGTGAAGGATGTGTGTTTGTGTTTATTTTCATGATCATGATGTGCACTGAAGATGGTGTTTGATTTTGTTGTATGAGGTGCAATAACAATAAAGTAAACTAACTTACCAATCCAGGCTGTGCGGGAACACAAGGCTGCGCCACCCACAGGGCCTGCGGGAACACACGGCTTGCATCACAAACAAGGTGAGGGGAGGGGGAAAGGGCGGAGGGGGGGAACTTGCCCCACTCGCCCCATGTGCCTGGCCTGGCCACTGGGCTGCTTCTTTGCGCTTCTTTCTTCTGCTTTTGGCTACACACAAGGAAAGCGGCAAAAGTCTTTCTTTCTCTCCCCCAAACTCTGCCAGAAATGAGTCTTTGGGACCCTGCAAGGCATCCTGCTCCAAGAGGCTGTGCCAGCACGACAAGTTTCACAAAGACTCATTTCTGGCAGAGTTTGGGGGAGAGAAAGACTTCTGCTGCTTCTGCTGCTTTCCTTGCATGAAGCCAAAAGTCTCTCTCTCCACCCACCCCGAGAATGGAGCTGGAGATGGTATCCTGCGATTCCAAATAAAAAATGATCGATCGGTAGGAAAACGGGGTGGGGAATTTTCCTGCAGACTTTTTTGGGGGGATTTTCCCAGGGTCTCTGGTCCTCGGGATTTAAAATGATGAGTTTGGTGTTCACTGAGGTCCAAAAGGTTGGCCACCCCTGCCCTAAAGTACAGTAATCTTAATGTAGGTATTTTTAAAAGCCACAGAATTCCTTTTTATATTATCTCTTCTTGAACCCCAACCCAGATTATAAAAAGAGAAAAACTTTGGCCCTGGCAATATCTATAATAATATTTATCTCTAACATACACGATATAACCACATGCAGTTGTCATCAGTGGCAATGATTCCAAGTTCCCAAGTAATGAGAATGAAGCCTCCAAGCTGCTAGAAACGTACTTCCTTCCTTGGCCTGGTCTAATTTTCCTCCACTTGGAATTATGAGAGATACAGTCCTGACCTATCACATCTGGAAACACCACTTTGGATGAGGTAGGCCTACAGCCTACAAGTGTGGAAAATAATTATGCAAGCTGGTATAGTAAATCCCAGATTTAACATGTAAGAAAATCCACGTACAAAAGAAATTTCATCTTTTGAAGTTCAAATTTTTGAAGAGGCTCTTCAAAATCTCTGCTGTATAAAAGTGCTATTATCATTTCTTATTGGTCTCATGATGTACCAGTTATATGTACATAGAATCTCAGTAACAAAACCTTGCAGTGGCTCATTTCAAAACCAGACTTGACACCGGTAACTGAGAGGATTCGTACAGGCTGGATATAATTGCATGTTGGGGTCTTCAAAACACAGCCTTTAATGATACACACCATCAATAAAAAACAAATCCTGCAATTTGCTTTCATGAAGAGAAATAAGGGCATCTTCAGAGATGGTGCCACGAAAAAAGAAAGTTGCCCACGAGTCAAGATAGACTCCTGGTGAGATTGGCAGAAGCATGGTAGAGGAGTTGTTAATTCAATTAATAGCTGGCTCCTGAAATGCAAAGCAAAGCAAAGAACTGCTACTAATGTAAGAAGATGAACACCACAAGTCGGTGCTGAGGCCTGATGCTTAAGTGTGAGATTTTTTTCCCGAAAAAATCCAGGCACATCAGCAGTAATTTCAGAAAGTAGTAGGGAGTTTTAATATGACAGTTTACATATTATTATTTTTTATGCAAACATTTTCAAAAGCATAATAAGGAACAGGATTGCTTACCTGCCATATTAGGTGTGAAGCAGAGGATTCGCTGTGGTAGAAAGTTTTGCTGAGCATGTTTACTTCCTTTTATGTGATTCTGTCAACTGTTTCTCAGATAAGATAAGAAACATTGGTTTGGAGATAGAACATAGGTACCAGGCTCTAAACCTGGTTCTATCCGGCCCGCGAAGCCGAAAGAGCGGAGGGTTCTCTTGCTCTCCCAGAAGGCTACGTGAAGTAATCTAACTTTGAATTTGTATTAGTTCACACAAACACTCCATCCATGCTTTTGTTCCGGCCCTCCGGTCCAGTTTAAGAACCCATTGTGGCCCTCGAGTCAAAAAGTTTGCCCACCACTGCTCTAAACAGTAATGTGACATGTACAAACACTTTAGAGGAAGTGCGCTTTAAAAAGGAAAAATCTAAGGAGGAGGAAGATGGAACAATGCTGCACTTCTGAAAATATATAATCTGTGCAATCCCAGAAATATAGTTTGTAGGGCTTAATGGCTGGGCATTGTTAGAAATAAGTAAATTCAAAAATAAAATGGCATATAAGATGCTTAAAGGTTTCACAAATGGGGGTTGGACTGGATGACCTTGCGGTGTCCCTTCCAATTCTGTTAATCTGTTATCAAATGAAATATACTTCCCTGTATACACATGCTTTGCTTTTATACTTTTGACATGCCCCATTGCTAAGCCTTTTGATATTTTTATCTTATGTATATGCCTTTTATATTATTATTATGTTCGGGGGGTTTGTTATAATCTCTTTGGAAAAATGGTAGTATATGATAAGCTTAGAAAGAGGCCCTGATGAGGGGATGCTACATTCCTTAACAATGCCACCACGTAGGCAGCCAAAGTAAGAGGTACGGAGGGGTACGGATGAGAACGTAATGAAAGGAGGCAATTCTCTCTGGAGACATCCTGGGATTAGCTTGCAACACCTGAGGGCAAATCCAATGAGCTTGAATTTAGGAGGGAATGAGTCTCCAGAAGGAGGGAACTTGGGTGACAAGATGAAACTCTATATAAAGTATGTTTTAAGGTTCTAAAGGGGTGGCTTTTGATTTTGAACCTGCTTGTTAAGGTTCTAAAGACCACTGACGCGTTGCAAACTGTCTTGTTATTTCTTTTTAATAAATCCTCTTTGCTTTCAAAGATCCAAGTTTTTTTTGTTGGCTTTGGGTTATTTCCAATAGCATGGGGTAGAATCAGAAGCCTTTTGGGGTTATAAAACTAATTTTACTACACATGCAGTACTTACTGATGTTTGCCTATCTCAACACAAGGCAATGGCATTTTGTCTACCCTCCCTCCACACCCAAAACGAGAATTTTAGCACAGGGGTTCCCGATCTTGGCAATCTTAAGACATGTGGGTTTCAACTTCCACAATTCCCCAGGCAGCACGGGTGGCAGAGTTGAAGTCCACACCTCTTAAAGTTGCCAATATTGGGAAGCCCTGCTCTAGCATCAGGGAGATGGTCCTCTAATTCAGCTTCCAGCCTACAGAGAAGTCAAGGGACAGAGAAGCATGGGTAAGGATGAAGGGGGCAGAGTTCTTTGTTCAAGGCAAACCTTTCAAAAGGCCCCCTCACCTCACCCATGTTTAAAGAAAAAGCTTAGCACCAAGCATTCTCAGGCTGCAACAGTGTTTGTGGGGTGGTCAGAAACCCTCTTCTTCCCTTCCACCATTAGTCGGGGAGTAGCTCTTCTCCCCATTTGGAATACAGCCAAACATGGCATTTTTGGACTTCCTATCCCTCAGAAGACCCCCCAGCCACTCACTCCTTGGTTGCCTGAAAGTCTTATCAGATTTGGGCTGTAAAAATCCGGCCCACCACAAGATTGCAGCAAGAACAGACAAAAGAACAGGCCAAGAGATTGAGTGGCCCTGATCTGGCAGATTTATTCTCTCCCAAGGCAAGGAAAGAGGAGAGGAAGGAAGCAGCCAGCAGGCAACAATCAACAGAAAAGTCACCACGGATCACTTCTGGAACCTGCTTTCATCCATGCTGCTCTTTCACTGTGGTTCCGGTCGGGAACCTGTAATTCTCAACATGGCAGCAGAGTTAGAGAAATTGGTTGCTGCTCTTAGAGGTCACCAAGATTTTTCCAGTCCAGACCATATAGCCCAAGCCATCATGTTTGGTCAAGGTGCAGGAGGCCCCACGTGGATGTAGATCAGGACAGGGTGGGATTCTACCAGTACGGACCAGCTCTATAGAACTGGTTGTTACGATCCTGTGCAATTCGGAGAACTGGCAAATTGCGCCACTGGCTGGCCCCTCCCCTCCCCTCCTGTTGGATTTCTGCTTTCTAGCTAATCTAAATCGCTGTTGTACTGCTTTGCCTTCACCCAGGAGGCTTCCCTGAGGCCCAGTCAGGGGTGGTATTCAGGGAGTTGGAGGGTGGGGGAGAAGTGGCCTGAGAGCAGAGCTGCACCTTCCTTAGGACTGAAGCTTCTATTTTTCAGTGCAGACTCAGGCAGCAGATTGCAGAAAGGTAGATATGTGAGTGAATCTGTGATTCTGCAAGCAACTCAATCTGCTTTGCCTGATTTTGGATAAAAGTTGCTCTTTCTTTATATATATATTAAAAAAAATTCAATATTTACATAAATATTTACAATATTTACATAAAAGACACACCCAGCCAGTCACGTAACCACCAAGTCACCCCCATCAGCAAGCCACACCCACCCAGACACATGACCACAAGCCACACCCACAAATTAGACCATGCCCACAGAACCGCTTGTTAAGAAATTTGAATCCTACCCCTGGATCAGGGGTCTTCAAATTTGGCAGCTTCTGGACTTCAACTCCCAGAATTCCTCCTCCATTCATGTTAGCTCAGGAATTCTGGGAATTGAAGTCCACAAGTCTTAAACTTGCCAAGTTTGAAGACCTTTGATGTAGATCCTAAGGCAGATGCCTCCCTAGCCTTTACAGTAGCTAATCCGTCTCCATTTATTAGCAATATTTCTCATTTTCTGAGGGAGAGATGCCAAGCTATTATAATGTACTTCCCAGCAGTTTTGAGGCTGAAACTGCTTTACAATAGTCACTCTGATAAATGATTTAGCTAGGAGAAGAATGAGAGGAATGCTCCTGCATCGATTCCCCAGCTCTCAGAGTACCTTTTTGATGATATTCTGCTCCTTGCCAGATTGATTTAGTGGGTGGAGGGAGGCTTATTGGGATGATTCACTGGTACCTGGCTGGCAGATCCCAGAAAGGGATCTCATTTTTAAGGCATGCATACCACGGGGTTCTGCAGATTTACTTTGTGCTTTCATTGCTATTAGCAGTGCTATAGTTAAGAGCTAATTAGCTTGTTAGCTAATCAACTTAAGATTCTTTTCAGACTAAGATGTTTATTCTGCCATGGAATGATATTCATATAGAAATCTATTTCCATCCTTTATACATCTTTTAAAATATTAGAGATTCTAATTTTTTTTCTTTTCACAGAAAAAAATAATAATAATAGTGTGACAGTATAAACATATGCAGAAGTTTTCCGTCTGTGAAAACCATCTTGGATCCACTTCCAATGGGCATTTTGAAATTCCAAGAGGGCCTGATGCAATTTCAATTGGATATTCTAGTTTAGGACGAGTGATTCATCTTGATTTGATCTGATTCAAGAACAAAGATTCATTTTGAAAGAACCAACTGCAGACTTTAACAGGGGTATATACTTCTTGGTGGCAATAATTTGGACAATCACGGGAAAGAGAGTTTTCTGTACCTTTTAGCTTTCTAAGGTAATGGGATTAATGGAGAAATGTAAATAGTACATGAAGCTGCTTCAGTTTTTGGCAAGATGTAAGTGCACCTGCAAGGGTGGGTCCAAAAGTCAAGATAGCAACTATGATTGCGCAATAAGAGTCCTGCCCTACCCCGAAGGGTGCTGATTGCTAATTCACGATCATCAGTTTGACTTCCTTGAACACTACACTTCCATGGATCCCCTGTACTTTTGGATGAAGGTAACAGGGAGGGTAGACCCTTTAAAGAAGGGGTCGCCAACCAATGGGCTGGGGACTACTGGTGGTCCATGAGAAAATGTTGGTGGTCCACAGAAAACTGTCCCCCCCAAAGCACCCCCCCAAAGCAATTAATCCAGGCTGCGCGGGAACACAAGGCTGAGCTGCCCACCTGCTGGCCCCCACCCTTCAGCCGAGCGCAAATCTTACCTTGAGTAGAGCCATGTGAGCTGGAACTGGAAGGTAAGACCAATGGCGGGGGAGGGAAATCTGCCCCAGGGTAGCTTGCTGACATTGGTGGGGAAGTCAGTCCCATATTCCAGAGCTGCAGTAGTCACAGGACTAGCCCTTTGGTCATCCCGGAGCCGCTGCTCCTCCAGCTGGGTGCCATGGACTGGAGGAGCTGCTCCAGGATGACCAAAGGGCCAGTCTTGTGACTACTGCAGCTCTGGAATATGGGACCGACTTTCCCACCAACGTCAGCAAGCCACCGTCAGTCAAAATTCATATTAGTGGTCCGTGGGATTTAAAATTATAAGTTTGGTGGTCCCTGAGGTCCAAAAGGTTAGCGACCCCTGCTTTAAAGCAGGGGTCCACAACCCGCAGCTCACCCATAACCCACTACCAGGCTATGGCCTATTTGGAATTGGGCTATGCAACTGGTGGGCTGGCGTGCATGGGTGCAGCTGCACTTACACAAGCAGCGAGCCAGCACTCTTGCACATGCACATGCAGCTCAACTTGTGCAAGTTGAGCCATGTGCACACGTGCATGCGCGCAGGCCTGCTGCTTGTGTAAGTCCAGCTGCCCGGTTCCGCTACCACCTCCACCCAGCCAGGCTGCCAAACCACAAAAGTTGGGGACTGCTGCTTTATAAAACATTAACCATGCCAATTTCAGGCAGTTAGCCTCACACGTTTAACTATTTTTTTATTTTCAGTACTTCAGCAGGGAACAAGGGGGGGGAGAAGGGTAAAAACACCAGTATAGAAATTCTCTAACATGTAAGAAAAAGCCGGTGTTTCAGCTAGGATAATATCCTGTCACAAAGTCTTCCTTAGGGCACAAGAGTTGCCAAGAATTCACATGTACCCATCAAAGACAGGGCATTCTTGATAGAGATGTAGTAGTTTGGGAATTTTCACTGTATTGCTTTTCCCTGAGCACCAATTCTTGAAAACTTTTTGCATCATTAATTCAAGCTTTATATTACTCACTGTTCTAATTTTATATAGGAATAATTGCATTCAATAGTATTAATTTGTCTTGTCTGATTTTTCTAAACCCAAATTCTTGCCCAAACTATGTTTTGATAGATCTTGTTGCCACCAGCTGGTATTTGCAGCAAATTACAATACACACAATGCTGTCTCATTGGTTTCCTGGTTTAAAGTTTCTTATGAATATTAAGTTGCAAGAAACAGAAATGGAAACAATGCAATGGCTCGAGGAATCCAAAGCTTTATTGATTACATGCCATGATAGACTAAGGCAATCATAAGTTGTAAGTATGAAATATAAGATTGAATTTAGGAAATTACAGTTAATTAAGTTTTATAATCATCAAAAATAACAGTAAAAAGGACAGCCCTTACATTACCATATTAATGACTGGATGATAGTAGAAAACGTTGTAAGTCACTAACTGCGATCTCACTTTAGTTCCTCTCTTCTTCTCTCACAAATAATAAGACACAGTGCTTGCGTAAAGGAAGAAGTACAAATACACAACTACAAAAGAACGTATGCTACTGGGAGCTCTAAAAATGCAATGGACACTAAACTTTGAGGCATTGGTTGAAAAATTTAATGTAGAGTGGCAGCAATGTTCAGCCTGTATATTTGAAAATAAACGTATCTGTCACAAACTGTTATAAATCCAAAGAAAGCAGAACCTTGGCAGATAACTTTCCCTCAAGCAATTTCATTTTTTGGAGAAGTGGACTGAACTTTAACAATATATTAACTACAATCCATTTCCTCCCCTGCGTCACTCAGAAATGCATCCACCTGTGAGCTATCTTCCGTTGCCTCAGGAGCAGTTATAGTATCATACCAATCTTTAAATTTGGATTTAATTTTTGAAATAATTGAGTGCATTGAATAGCCGTATTCAATTATGCTGTATTCTTTGTTTCTCATTCTATAAAGAAATCCAGCAGCATGCAAAGCAACAAGCTGCCCATTTGTGTCAAACACCGGTGAACCTGATGACCCTCCAAAAAAACAGGAATTGTAGGTGACAACATTAGGATGACTTCTCTCTCTCTCAAAATCTTTTGGATTATACATATGGATGCACTCTTTCAATAGGTTTTTATCACATACACAGTTGCTATGGTCAATTTTCTGGCGTTTGTACAAATGATTGTTAAATTCATTGCCACGCTCAAGCATACTGACAACAAGACAACTATCCAAGGATTTGATTTTTCCTTCTGGGTGACCTATGATACAAATGAGACCATTTGCTGGTGGTAGGGAATGTAATTGCAACAGTCCTGATGGAGGATGATGACTTTTATTTTCATTTTCTTCCAATTTCAGGACAGCAAAATCAAGATCCTCATCTGCTATTTCAAACCAGTTCTCAAATGAGAACCAGTTTTGTGTAGGACGCTGTTCTTCATAAGAGAAAGTTACACGGGCTGACTGCTTAATTATATTTCCCCAGTCCTTTGCTTCAGTTCCTTCTCCAACCATCTTCGTTACTACATGTTGACATGTTAATATAAATCTACCACAGAGAACGAAGCAAGTTCCAACCCAATGAACGCATCCTAAGTTATCCCTCCATTCTATACAGCCAACTGAATCACCATATTTAGCAAGAGTCCTCAACAACTTGAATGAAAAAGAGTTATTTATCTCCCTGTTAAAGTTTCTTTTATAAACTTCAATGACATCCTGTTTGTTATGTCCCAAAAATTTGCCAATGTTTTCTAGTTCTTCCTTCAGCTTAGGATACAGCTGCAGGATCTGCCATCCAAAGTTCTGCTGCTGTTGTTTTTTAGAAGTGCTAAGCTGTCCCTGCTCACAATCCGGCTCTGACTGTTGTTTTTTAGAAGCACTGAGCTCTCCCTCCTCAAAGTCTGGTGGTGGCTGTGGGTTTTCAGGGGTACTCAGCTGCTGCCCCTCCAAATCTGAATAATTCCGTTTCTTGTTTTGATTACCTTTCTTAGACTTCACCACAATTTCGTAAGTTTCACCTGATAATCTGTTAACTGAAAATGTGTTCGCTATCTGGGATGCACCTTGTAGCAGGGCCCAATCCTCTTCTTTTAGCAATGGCAGAAAGCGGCCATCCTTGCACAGGGCATCTTTGATGGATTCTCCTTCAGGGGCAAAGATACAAAATAGGCAATATTCTCTAAGTAGACTGTTGTTTGTGATTAACCTACGTCCCAGTGCTCCATGGCTTTCCATTCTAGAACCTGTTCCACAGACATAGAACACTATGCATTCTTTTTCGCTATTATCATACTGGCGATACCATCCTTCATTAATCTTCTTATTTTTTCTCCGTGTTCTCAGCTTGTAGGACTTCATTTCAAATTGTGAGTCTTCAGATACATACTTTAAAGGCATTCCCAGATTGACACAGACATTCAAAGACTCTTTCTTCTCTATTAAGTGGAACTCTTCTGTCTTCTTGCTGTCCATCCAGTCACGAACATCTGTACTAGACTGGAGGGCACTAAGTATACTGTCAGTAAGTCTGCCACTCACTAGATACTTCTTCCCATTTTCACTGAATATCACCTTGAATGTTCGTTCTTCACTTGCATCCTTGCAACTTGTTGGAACTTTTTCAGGAAAATCATATTCATTGTTAATTAGTACTTCTTCTTTGATCTAATAAAAGGGAACAATTAAATATGCATTTGGTTTGGTATTTTGTTTTTCATTAAAACAACAACAGTAAAAAGACCATGTAGTGCCTAGCACCTATGTAAGATAGATGTGAAACAAAATTTTGTATGGGATGTTTTCATAGGTGCTTTTAGCCCAATTCAGGCATTTCCTGAATTGAATATAATGAAGCTACTTAAGAAAGAAAATAATTAAGACCATGAGCACAAATCTTGGCTCAACATGTCTACAATACCAGATACTTTTTCCTCTTGAACACAATAACCTTAAGGGCAATTGTCTTTATATATTCAAGCTGAAGGAACTTAAAATCTTCTATGTAACCAGGCTCACTGCAGACCTGGGATTCTCAATCATAGATTAATTTAAAACATGTTCTGCTCTACCCTTATCTCCAGATGCATGTGATTCCATAATGTACTAAGGAAAAGTATGGAGACTGTGGAGAAATTCCACCATGGTATCCCAACAGGAAAATAATTAAAGAAAAAATAGCCTGATTATCACTCCCAGTAATAGCAGAGTCAACTAACACTTTCAAAACCAAGCACCAAGGATCCAATCAGGAGAACTGGCTTCTCTTATATGACATATAAAAACAGGAAGAGGACAGACTCCATGTTTGTCTTTCAGGGTTTCTGTTTCTTCCTCTGGAGCAGGTGAAAGCCAAGTTAGCAGGGAGCCCTTACCCCCGTGGTGGTGAACCTATGCCACTCGTGCCACAGGTGGCACGCAAAGCCTTCTCTGCGGGCACGCTAGCCGTCGCCTCAGCTCAGTTCCACTGTGCATGTGCATGTGCCTCCTGCTGGCCAGCTCGTCTTTGGGTCTCTGCCATGCATGCACGGGGCACATGTGGGGGATGCACATACATGCACAGGGGTTGGGGCGCATGCACAGGGATGTGTACATGCATGGGGGGGCAGGGGGCATGCACAGGGGCACTCACATTGCATTTTGCTAGATCAGTGGTTACTTGTGGGATGGACTAGGCGTTGGTATAACTACCTGAGAATGCCCTTTCTATCTATGCTGCAAGAGAGTCCAGGAATGGGTTAAGCTCCTCCTTCTGACGTCGTAGAGCTGAGTCTGCCACTATAAAAAAGCCAGCCCCTGGCTGGCCTGCCCATCTTTTAGGAGAGGATACTTGACAGACATAATGTGTCTCTGGAAGATAAGCAAGAAATTAATTTCACCCCTTCCCAACCATCATAACCAGACTTATATGGTGTGGCTGGTCTCTCTTGCAGCGTAGATAGAAAGGGCGTTCTCAGGTAATTATACCAATGCCCATTCTCATCCACGCTGCCTCAAGAGTCCAGGAATGGGACATACCAAAGCCTGCATGTCCACAGGAGGGCCAACGTCTGGGCCAGTCACTTCAACTGAGGAACCACCTGTTGAAGCACCCTCCGACCAAACGATGCCTGGGCTGAGGCAAATGAATCCAGGCGATAATGCCGTATAAACGGCGAAGCAGAAGCCCAGGTAGCCACTCTGCAGATCTCCTCCAGCGACGCTTGAGTAGACCAGGCGGCCAAAGTAGATGCACTCCTAGTGGAGTAGGCCATGATGTGTCTGGGGACTGGCATGGACAAAGTTTGGTATGCCTTGGATATACAAGCTCTAATCCACCTACCAATTGTCAATGAAGTCACCTTGTTTCCCAGGGTACAATGATGAAAGAACACAAACATGGCTTCAGATTTTCGAAAGGCTGCCATCCGTTTGATGTAAATTCAGTGGGCCCACCTCACATCCAGCATATGCTACCTGTGTTCCAATTCGTGTTATGGTCTGGGGCAAAAGTCTGGTAACACAACATCTTGCACCCAATGAAACCAAGTGTTTATCTTAGGGACAAGTGTGGGGTCTAACCTAAGAACTACCCTGTTCTGATGGAAAAGACACAGGTCCTGTTGTACCAAAAGTGCTGCTAATTCGGACATCCTCCTGGCCGAGGTAATGGCCACTAAAAATACTACCTTGAGGGACAGCATTCTTTGAGATACAAATCTGAGGGACTCAAAAAGGGGCCTCATTAGAGCTTGTAAAACTTTAGGTAAATCCCAAGTGTGAAACCTATGTAAACAGGAGGTCGAATGTTAGATGCCCCCCTTAGGAACCTGCACACCGAAGGGTGATAGGACAGAGAAGCATATCCCTCCCAGGATAGAACAGAGGAGAGAGCTGCTACCTGGTGGCGAAGTGTGTTTGGGACCAGTCCCTTGTCTAAGCCATCTTGTAGGAACATTACCCCCTCTGCCACAGAAGCAGAAGAGGGGTCTCTGGCCAAGGAATGCACCAGGAGCAAAAGGCCCTCCAAGTCGCATCATAGATGTGCGTGGTAGACAGCTTTTGGGAAGCTTGAATGGTGTCAATCCCCTGTCAGGAAAGTTGGAAGCTCTCATAGATTGCCACTCAAGCACCAAACTGTTAAGCTGAACCACTTGGGGTTCGGGTGAAGTAATGCCCCGATGCAGGGAGATCCTGGAAGCCAGGATCTTCCATGGCTGGGCCACAGACAGATTCACTAGATCTGCGAACCAGGGTCTTCTGGGCCAATGGCGTGCCATGAGAATTAGCTCTGCCTTTTCCAGCAACAACTTCCGAATTACAGCTGGAATAATGGGAAGAGGACGAAAGGCGTAGAGGAGACCCGGAGACCAGGTGCTCCGAAGCGCATTGGTCCCCTCTGCTCCCTGGGTCAGAAACCTGGTGAAGAACCTACCTACCTGGGCATTCTGAGTGGTGGCAAAGAGGTCTATGGTCGGAGGACCGAATCAGCGTGACAAGTCCCGAAACAGAGAGGGGTGGAGACTCCACTCTGCCTGGTGTACTGTGGACCGACTCAACCAGTCGGCCTGGACATTGTCAACCCCCAATATATTATCCGCCCTGATAGAAAGGAGGTGTCTCTCCGCCCACCTCCCCAGGCGCTCTGTCTCTCTCATCAAGGACCTGGTCCCCCTTTGCCTGTTGACATGGGCCTTTGCAGCCACATTGTCCATCATGACTAACACTTGGTGACCAGCCACCCTGTTCTGGAAATAGCCCTGAGCTCCAGCCAATTTATGGGGCATGTGCTTTCTGCCTGTGACCAACACCCCTGGGCTATTTCTCCCTTCAGATGGGCTCCCCAACCGTGGAGACTGGCATCTGTGGTGAGCAGGATCCTGTCTGGCTCCTTGAATGGAAGACCCCTCTCTAGGGCCTGGGACTGCCACCATGCGAAGGACCAAAGGACCTGAGAAGGAACCTGTACCCTTACGGTAGAATGGCTGGTTCCTGCCCGTTGAAAGGGGAGCAAGAGCCATTGGAGTTCCCAGGCATGAAGACGGGCCCATGGGACAATTCCAATGCAGGAGATCATCTTTCCCAGGATCTGGGACAGTAGAGACAATGGGACAGTGCTCTGACTCCGAATCTGAAGGATGCAACTGTAAAGGCTCTCCCCTCGATCTGGGGAGACAAACACCTCGCAGAGTGATGTATCTATAATCGCCCTGAGGTGAAGCAACCTGATCGTTGGGGAAAGGTGACTTTTCCTTAGGTTGATCAAGAACCCGTGGTCTCGTAGGCTCTGCAATGTGATGTGAAGGTTGCGATGAGCTGAGTGGATTGACTGCGACTGGATGAGTATGTCGTCCAGGTAGCACTGGACCCTCACTGGAATGGTGTGAAGTGAAGCTGCCAAAGCTGCCAAGACTTTCGTGAAGACCCTTGGGGCCAACGAGGGACCGAAGGGTAGTGCCTGGTACTGGAAATGGTTGTTCTGATAACAAAAATGGAGAAACTGGCAATGATGAGGCCAGATAGGAATATGGAGGTAAGCCTCCATGAGGTCTATGGAGGAGAGGAGGTCACCCTCTCGAACACTCTCAAGGATATAATGCAAGGTCTGCATCTTAAAACGCCTGTATAGGATAAATTTGTATAAGAATTTAAGGTCCAAGATGGTTCGCCACCCCCCCAGAGGCCTTTGGGATCACTAAGAGGTGAGAATAGAAGCCTTGCCCTCGTTGATCCTCAGGAACCAGTTGAATGGCTTGTATGTCAACAAGATGTTGGGTTGCCGATTCTATAAGGGCCCATTTAGAGTGGTCCCTGGAGGTAGGGCAGTGAACAAACCATTGTGGAGGTGGGGAGAGAAACTCCAGTTGGAAGCCCAACTTCACTGTCTCAAGAACCCAGGCGTCCGATGTAGACTCCTCCCATCTGGAGGCGAAGAAAGCCAAATCTCCCGTGGATCTCCGTTTGGCCCCTGACCTTCGCTCCTTCCGCCGGGACCTGAAGACTTGGTTGTTTCAACAGGCCGGCCTGGAATGACCCTGGGGGGTGGGTGGGTTGATGCTTTTAAATTTTTAATTTTTAATTGTATTCGGCTTGTTTATTTGTTTAATTCTTTTTTATTGTAAACTTCTTCTGTTTTAATGTTCGCCACCCTGAGTCCTTAGGGAGTAGGGCGGCATACAAGTCGAATAAATAATAATAATAATAATAATAATAAAATGGCCTCCGATGGTGGGGGAGATGGGGCATTCATTTTGAGCATCTGAATGAATGACCTCCTCCCCCTCGAAAGGGCCGTTTACCGGGGGCCTGTTGCTGTCTGCCGGAAGCTTCAGGACACTGTTCTTGGTGAGCAAGAAAGGACCTCTGACCTCTAAAGAACCAAGAGCTGGTTTCAGGTCCGAAAGATGAGGGGCAAAAATATGGCCCGGGGCGATACTTGGACCTCTTCCCCGCTGAAGAGAGGACCTTCCTCTTGTCCTTGGTCTCTGTCAAGTATGGTTCAAGGATGTCGCCAAATAGCTTATCGCCCATGCACAGAGCCGATGCCAACTTCCATTTATGGCAGGAGTCGGATTGCCAGTTGTGCAGCCAAAGTAGCCCCCTGGCCACCACTGAAGAAGCCATGACCCTGGAAGCGAACTTGGCCGAGTTCAGAGTGGTGTCTGCCGTAAACTCTGCCGCTGCGATTATCTTATTGAGATCTTGGTGTGCTCTGAATTCGGTGGCCGGGAGCCTCTCCTGAAGCTGGTGAAGCCAGCGTAGTGAAGATCTTGTAAAAAACGAGGCTGCCATTGATGCTCTAATCACCAAGTCGCTGCTTGGTGAGTGCGCTTGAGGGTCTGCTCAGATCGTTTGTCCTCTGCCTTGAGCACATCCTCTGGTTCGGTGGGAGTGCCCGAGGAAGTAAATGATGCCACCACTGGAGCATCCACTGAAGGCACTAGCAGGGCATTGGCCAGAGATAGGCCCATGTTATAGAATCGTTTGTCGTAAGCAGACAGGTGAGGCCCTGCCCCTGGAGAGATGCACTGTTACTTCACTAAATCAAGGAAAATTAGTGTGGAGGGGAGAACCTCCGTATGCACCACTGGCTTGGAGAACAACGAATCAGTGTGGCCAGATGTGGTCGCCTGTGGTTCTGGGGCCACCTCCTCAGGGCTTAGCTGTGCAGTGACCAAAGCCTTGTGTAAGAAAGGCTTGAATAAGGAAGGTCTAAAAAACCCTGCTGAGGGAGGCTGATCAACTCTGAAGTCCTCTTCCTTAGACATATTGGGGTCTATGAGTTCCCCTTCCTCTTCCTCAGAATGACTAGAGCAAATGTGATCAGAGGCCTTGGAATAGTCTTCCTCTTCTTCCTCCCCCCACTCCAAATGGGAGGGCTGGAAACAGAACTGCTGTCTGGAAACACCCTTCTGAGAGAGGGGGACCCCTTGGGGAAACACTGGTGTAAAAAGGTCAAGCCTCCCCCTTGTGGGTGAAGGAATTGTTTAAATCCTTCTGCTAGGCCCTGCTTTATGGCTACAGAGACCATTTCCCTAAGGTCCTTGGCCCTATTCTCCTCAGGACGTAGGCCCGCAGCTGTGGGAATGAAGGATGCTTCAGGCCTAGGCCTATGCCCCCCCTTGAGCCCCCTGACCACTGAGGAAGGAAGGGCCAGGCCTTCAGGTAGCCTGTCTAGAGGAAGGCGCTGATCTGCTTAGGTCCTGGGGAAACTGTTCTTCCTCCATTCTCTAGGGACCAAGCTAACAGGTGACTGGGAGAAGAAGATTCACCCCACTTGGAAGAAACTTCAGGGCTAACATACACCTCTCCAGAGTGAGAAACCTGTTGAATCTGGGCCAGCATCTGTGCCAAAGCCATTGAAAATTGCTTCTCAAGAGCAGCATGCCTTCTCTTCTCAGCCTTAAGCTCTGGTTTTGAAGTCTTTCTGGGAGCTAGGGCCTTGGCTCTGATTTTTGCAGCAGCCTCTGTTAGCAGAAAGGCCTCTTTGTCTTTTCTTCTTCCTCAAAGGGGCTTGAGAGTCTTGGGTGTCTTCCAATCCTTTGGGCCCCAGCTGGGGGGCTTCCCTCTCCATATTGCAAACAGAGCAGACACCCAGGGTGCTGCCTGTTGCTTTGGGCCAGGTGAGTTACAAAACTATGAGGCCCTGGGCAAGCTTTTCTCCCTGAAACAAAATGGCCGTCCACCACATGGAGTGGCTCTTGGATGGCCTCACCACCTCCTTCACTCTTTAGGCTCTTACCAGGCTCCGAGGGATTGAATAACAGCACAACAGCTGAGAAGTGATGAAACTGAGGCTCTGGAGTCAGCTGTGAAGCGGCTTGGCCGGCAGCAGCACCAACAAGCCGCGTGATCAACGGGGCTGCATGGGAGGCTCCTGCAAACACTCCCTGGGTCCGTAGCCCTTTGCAAGGCAGCGCTGAAGCCTCAGCGTTGCAGGAGAGCAGATCCCCACTCTCCTGGAGACAGAGCTCCACCGGATCCCTGGGAGCTCATTTTACAAGTATTAGCTGTCTCCTGTGATGTTCGAACTTTCTTTCAGCTTCTTATAAACACTTCTTCCAGAGACTATGCTCTCAGACAAGAAGCTGAGCCAAAAGATGGGTGGGCCAGCCAGGGGCTGACTTTTTTATAGTGCAGACTCAGCTCTATGATGTCAGAAGGAGGAGCTTAACCCATTCTTGGACTCTTGAGGCAGTGTGGATGAGAACAGGACTTTCAAACTGTATTCTCAGAGACTAAGGACAAAAAACAATAGACTCAAACACAACCAACTTTCTATTACTAGAGTATGATTTGACCCAAGTTCTACAGGCTGTTCAGCTATAGACAAGACTGAATGGTTGTGGCTGTTTATCCCCCCCACCCCCACCCAGGTTGGGGAAGTTTTCATTGTTGGTCTTGGATAGGGTAATACTTCCCCATTTGAGACTGGAGTACAACTTTTTTTTTTAATTACATTTATATGCCGCCCTTCTCCGAAGACTCAGGGCGGCTTACAATTTTGGGGATACAACCCAATGCGCTCAGCAATAGCCTTCATTCCATTGTATATGCCTGCTTATTACTAAGCGGCATTTTTACAAAGTCAGCTTATTGCCCCCAACAATCTTGGGTCCTCAATTTACCTACCTTGAGAGGATGGAAGGCTGAGTCAACCTTGAGCCTGGTGGGATTCGAGCCTGCACTAATTGCAGGCAGCTGGAACTTAAGTGCTAGGCATTTAACAGCCTGCACCACCAAGGCCCCTTGGACTGGCAGCTAGTGCTGAAACAGCAGGAGTGCCATTTCACAGGCTTATCCTTCCTCATCCGGAGGCCTTCCAGTGATTACTTGTGGCCTGATGACCTCATAATTGAGCTTTGCAATGTATTCTACCTGGGGCTACCCTCAAATACAATTTGGAAGCTACAGCTGGTTCAAACTGCAGCAGCGCAAGCAACAATGGTTGCTTTTACACTATGGCCATGTGTCACTGCTGCTAGCTAGGTGAGCTACGTTGGCTGCCAGTTGGTTTCCATCTGCATTTCAAGTGCTGGTTGTCATCAATAAAGCTTTGTATAGCATAGGGCCTAGTTATCTAAGGAATTGCCTATCTCCATTTTTTTCTGCCCACCCAGTAGATAAGCAGAACAACTAGGTCTTCTCTATTAAACATTGCCCTATTGGAAAACCAAGAAAATGGGCCTTCTGAAACAGCCCCACACTTTCTGAAATAGCATCCCATCAGAGATAAAGACAGTGTCATGCCCCTGGTGGAGACTGACTCTGAGGTAGAGGAGGAACAGGGAGTGGAAGAGTGGCTCCGGAGGTTGTGGAGGAGGCTGGGGAAGAGCAGAGGCTGGCTGAGCAGTCAGAGGAGGACCCAGGCCCATCCCCTATCCATCCTAGGGCACGCAGGGAGGAGAGGATAAGGGAGAGACATGGTCTCCTCAGGAGGAGAGGGCCTTGATCCTCTTCATGGGCTGCAGCTGTGACAACTGAATAAGAGTTTGGACCTGTGTATTGGCAAATGCTGGAGACAAATCATGTAAATATCTCTAATTTATAGTTCCTCTTTGAGTTTGGTGTCTTTCTCAGTGTGTGTTATCTGTGGACATCCTCCAGTCCTTATCTTGCCTGGTTTGTGTTGCTTTTTTACTTCTTTGTGTAACTGTGTGGGAGTTTTTTTGTCTTCCGTCAAAGATATTCGGAGCTTGGAAGCAAACTGAAGGAATAAAAGGGGCTTCACCTGTTTTCTGTGACTGTTTTGTATCCCACAGACAGCACCTACCATGCTGGGATTCAGGAAAGCTCTCAAGACCTCACTCTGGTTTGGGGAGATCCTGTTTGAGCTTCTTCACAGACAGATCGAAATCTGTGACTGTGCGTGATTTTGATCCGTGCTCGCCGCTGGAGACCCCGAGCCAGTTGGCTTTGGGGTTAAAACCACCCCGTAGAGGTGGTGAAGACGGGGGAGCCACTAGCAGGGTCGAGGAGAGCCGCATCTCTCTTCCCCAGCTGGTCTTTCTCCCTTTCCCGAAGGTGGTTGCAGCGGTGGTCAGAAATGGCCACCTCAAAGAAGAACTCGAATGGATAAGATTGTGCAGGAGAAAGTTTGAAGGAGAAAGTGTGGCAGACCAAGCTTGACACGGAAAATATCTATTTAAGGTACCTGGACTTAAACAGTGGAAAACAATACTGTTTTTAAAAAAAGATTTTTAAAGTGGCGAAGTAAAGTGAAAAGATGGTTTTTCTTTTCTTCTTCTCTAATGCTGGCAGTTCTGAATGATTCAGAATATTGAGAAAAGATGGGCACAAGAAATGGACATTAATTCACTTGGACATTAATAGGCTACTTTTAGCTGAAAATAAAGTGCCAAGTGATAAAGGCTTTTGAACAATTTTAAATAATTTTCTTTATAAAGAGAGAGAAAGAAAGCAAATTGAGGAAGAAGAAAAGTGAAAGTAGGGTGGAGTCTGGAAATGGAGGATACCACCTGGAGTTAAAGAGTATTGAGAGTGGAATTCTAACAAGACTTGAAAAAAATACACTACAATTGAAACTTTGTTGCAAGCCTAAGCCCCGGAAAAGTGAAAGTGAGTAAAGAAGCAAGAAATAGCTTTGGATATTTGGAGGATTCCTGGACATTTGGACAGAGGATACTGAGCAGATTAAAGTCAATTGGGGGTTGCTTTAAAAGGAAAAAACCCTTTTCAAAATGTCATTATCTTTTGAAGAATTAAAAATGCTATTTAAATACTATAAAGAAGTGGCACAATCGATAGAAATGGAGATCCTGAACTATAGAAAACAACAGGAAGCACTGGTTGAACAAGAAGGGCGGGACAAAGAAGAAGAAGCCATTTTCAATGATCAGATAATTGTAAGCATGATTAAGAAAAAGGGAAAGGGGAAAAAGGGAAAAGAGAAAGAAGTTAGAAATTTTTAGAGGATTAATAAGATGTGTATTTCTTTTAATAATGGTTAAAAGGCAAAGAGCAAAGAGAATAAGGTCCTTGGCCAAATTGAATTTGAATAGAAATAATTACCCTAGTCACTATTGTTATATATATGCACATTTCTCTTTTTTTCTATTGTTAAGAATTTAATGGATATTTGTAAAAGAATGCACCAAGCAGAACCCAACTGATAATAGTTAGATGCCATAAAATAGAGGTGTAACAGAGGTAATAATTGTAAAGGTGAAATTTAAACGTTAAATGACAATTGGTTAAAGAGATAGAGGTGCTATTCTCCAGAATAGTAATTACAGGGTAAAATATGTTTTATAAGATAGTATAAGGTTGTATATAAGACAGATAAAAGTGTAATAATACTGATTAGAAAGATACTGAAAATTGGAAAAAGAAATGTAACTAAATTTAGGGGATGAAATAATTGAAATAAGATTACAGAAGATAGAGAAAGGGGGGGAAATTATGGAAAATAGTTATGATAAATGGAATAGTATATGTAAAATGAGTGAGTAATTGAAATTATATCTGTATGGAGAAGTGAGGGTCTGGAAGCACACTGTTCTCAAAAGAAGAATTTTTATGTTTTTGGTTTTTTTTCTTGTATTTGTTTGTGTGTATTTGTGTGCCAGGAATGGTTCTGGGATGATATGAACTGTTGTAAGATAAATTAATTTAAAAATATGGAATACTTTGTATATGAGAGAATATAAAAATAATTGCAGTTGATGAGGATGGAGAAGATGTACAAAAATAGCTACAACCTACCGGCATACGGTATGTTTTGTTTGTATGTTTGTTTAAAAATAATAAAAAAAATTGTAAAAAAAAAAGACCTCACTCTGGTTCAAAGGATGGGCTTAATGTGTCTATGAGGACCCTGTTGTGGTCTCCTGTTACTCTTATGGCTTTTTTAGTCTGGGCTGAAATGTTTTATGTTTTTTGCTGTTTTTGGACTGAGTGGCTAATAATAATAGAGGCAGTCCTCAACTTACAACCATTTGTTCACAACAGCACTGAAAAAAGTGAATTACGACCCTTTTTCACTTGCAACAGTTGCAGCATCTCCGTGGTCACATGATCGAAATTCAGATGCTTGGCAACTGGCATGTATTTATTACAGCTGCAGCACACTTCCTGGGGTCATGTGATCACCCTTTGTAGCCATTTCAGCTGGCTTCGGACAAGCAAAGAAAATTGGAGAAGTCAAATTTGCTTAAAAATCACACAATTCACTTAACAACTATGGCAAAAAAAGATCATAACATGAGGTGCAACTCACTTAACTGCCTCATTCATCAATGTAAATTTTGGGCTCAATTGCAATCGTAAGTCAAGGACTGCCTGTAATGGGTGCCATACCAAAAAAACTTTTTTTTTAATTTTTATAACAAAAACAACAAATAAAACCATCTTTCAGTTATACAGTGTGTCGGTTGGGTACATATATCTTGTGCATTTAGTAATATTGATATACGTTTCTTGAGTTTACATTCATATTGTATTATGGTCCACATTATACATCCTCTTATATCATTATTGTATTGTCATTAAATTTTTATTTCAATTTCAAACTATCCTTAAAAGCAGATCCCAAATCTTATTAAATCATATTCATATTAAGGCTTATTCAAAAATAATCAATTTTAATATATCCTTATTAAGATAATATCCTTTAATTTCTTACTCTATTTTCTAGCCATCCATAGAATAGCATTCATAGAATAGCATCTATAGAATAACAGCCAAAAAAGCTAATGCAAATCTAAGTTGTATTAACAGAGGGATACAATCAAGATCAAGGGAAGTACTAATAACACTCTATAAAGGCTTAGTAAGACCCCACCTAGAGTACTGCATCCAGTTTTGTTCACCACATTATAAAAAAGTTGTTGAGACTCTAGAAAAAGTACAGAGAAGAGCAGCCAGGATGATTAGGGGACTGCAGACTAAAACATATGAGGAACGGTTGCAGGAACTGGGCTTGGCTAGTCTAGTGAAGAGAAGGACCAGGGGAGACATGATAGCTGTCTTCCAATATCTGAGGGGCTGCCACAGAGAGGAAGGGGTCAGGATATTTTCTAAAGCGCCTGTAGACCAGACAGGGAATAATGGATGGAAACTGAACAAGGAGAGATTTAACCTGGAAATAAGGAGAAACTTTCTGACAGTGAGAACAATCAACCAATGAAACATCTTGCCCTTGGAAGTTGTGGGAGTACCATCAGTTAAAATTTTCAAGAAGAGATTGGACTGCCATTTGTCAGAAATGGTGTACACTTGGGCAGGGGGTTGGACTAGATGACCTACAAGGTCCCTTCCAACTCTGATTATCTGTTATCTGTTAATAACTCCCAGATACCAAAAAAAACCTTTGATGGCACTTAAGAGGATCTGCACATTGACAAAACACGTGTCATTTACAAAAGGCCATGCTACTTGGATCCACATATTTACGCTGCTGATACTTTACAACATCCTTGGTTCTCTAAGAACTTGATGTGTAGGAAGGCCAAGCCCAGCTGCAGAATTGGCAGCCGTGATCCCACAATTGTGTATATAATAGGAATGATAAATGTTAACATGTCCCACAACCTGAAAAAGTTTAAGCCACAGGCTTGGAGGCAAGGGGAGAGTAATGAAAGGCATGTCATGACATGCCCATGAAAAGCACACCTCACCACACACAGACAATGTGAACAGTGATCAATTCAGAATAAGCAAGAATTCTACCTTTGGATTTTCATCACTGGTTCCAGCAACGGAATCATCTTTCAACTTTTCCATCCTTATTGCTGCTAAAGGGGGAAAAAAGAGAGATGAAGACCCAAACAAGAGGATTATACAGGCAGTCCTCGACTTACAACCACAATGGCGCCTATAATTTATGTTGCTAAGTCAGAAATTTGTTAAGTGAGTTTTGCCCCATTTTATGACATTTCTTGCCACGTTTGTTAAGTGAATCACTGCAGTTGTTAAATTAATAACATGGTTGTTAAGTGAATTTGGTTTCCTCACTGACTCTGCTTGTCAGGAAGGTCACAAAAGGCGATTGATTACATGACTCCTAGACACTGCAGTGGTCATAAATGTGAGCCAGTTGTCAAGCATAGCAATATAAATCATGTGACCACATGGGGATGCTACAATGGTTGCAAGTGTGAAAAACAGTCGTTAAGTTGCTTTTCTCAGTGATGTTGTAACTTTGAACTGTCACTAAATGAACTGTTGTAAGTTGAGGACTACCTGTACTGAATTTCTCCTGCTATTTTGTCTTTTTTTTAACCCACTCGCTTATTCATTTTCAGCTAGGCTAGGGTATTTTTGCTGCTTTGAGCAGGTAAGCTTTTAGCTTATCCCCGTTTACTGAATAAACCAAAATTAGCTCAGCAACTCACACTAAACCATGATCAAAATATCTAGCTTGTGGTTGCCTGTGCTGGATCAACCAACTATGATTCCTCGCGCCCCCACCGAGTGAAATGAGATTAAATTCACTGGTTAGACAGCAGGTATATCGCTTGTCGGCAGAGAAAGTATTGTAATAAAGGAGATCCCAATCACTTTATCCATCGTTTCGCATTCACGAGTACATTCAAGAAGTCTTTACCTTTACGGGGCGCTTTCTATCAGCCGAGGATTGGAAACGGAAGACGACAACAGGGAGACCTCCAGCAAACCTCCCAGAACGCCAAAAACAAGAGGGAAATGACTCCGCAAGTTCTTGCGTGGGCTTTTCGAAAGGTGGGGACGGCCGTAGACACAAGTGATTTGTTTCCTCAAACTTCTTTTCCGGGGTGTGATTTGGGCCCTGAAAGATGCCCAGCAGGGACTCAGCTCGGCAAAAGCGCGATCCCCAAAGGCGAGTCCCGCCCTTTTCCTTTTTGAAGACGGGGAAATGGAAAGCAGCCGCTAGCCCAGAAACGAAAGCGAGCATTGGTTCGAGTTGCTGATAAATTTCTGGGCTTTTATTATGGCCTTTTGGGGCACTCCGGGAGGTGTACAAATAGATTCCCGCCCGCGGAAAGTGTTGCCGAGGCCGGGCAGGGACAGCATCGGGATCGTCCCCACCTCACTGGAAAGCGGGAAAGGACTGGCGGGGGCTGGATGGGAGGACCGAGCCCCGTTCGCATTCCAGCGCTTATGTGAAAAATGGGGACCGGGGCGAAAAAAACAATGAGTTCACCCAATGCAATCACTTAACCCTGGCCCAAAACGTGGGCGAAGAGCCAGATATAGATACAGATTAACAGAGTTGAAAGGTACCTTGTAGGTCATCTAGTCCAACCCTTCGAAGGGCTGTCACAGAGAGGAGGGGGTCAAGCTATTTTCCAAAACACCTGAAGGCCAGACAAGGAATAATGGATGGAAACTTGAACAAGGAGAGATTCAACCTGGAAATAAGGAGAAAATTTCTAAGAGTGAGAACAATCAACCAATGGAACAGCTTGCCCTCGGAAGTTAACAGATAACAGATAATCAGAGTTGGAAGGGACCTTATAGGTCATCTAGTCCAACCCCCCGCCCAAGTGGGAGAGCCTACATCATTTCTGACAAATGGGAGTCCAATCCCTTCTTGAAAGTCTCAAGTGATGGCGCTCCCACAACTTCTGAGGGCAAGCTGTTCCATTGGTTGATTGTTTTCACTGTCAGAAAGTTTCTCCTTATTTCCAGGTTAAATCTCTCCAGTATGTTGGCTGAGGAATTCTTGGAGTTGAAGACCACACATCTTAAAATTGTAAGGCTAGGCAACACTGATTTAACCAAAGAAACTTAAAAGTGTGTGCTATCAGGGGTGGGATTCAAAATTTTTAACAACCAGTTCTGTGGGTGTGGCTTGGTGGTCATGTTATTGGCTGGGTGTGGCCAACTCAACATCACTCACATCGAGGCACGCATCTCCTCGCCTGGCCTCTCATGACTGTGGGGATGCTGCAACAGTCATAAGTGTGAAAAATGGTCATAAGTCACTTTTTTTCAGTGTCATTGTAACTTTGAAGGGTTACTCCACACAAGCAAAGTACCAGCAAAGGAGGGAAAAATAACTCCAGAGATGTTCCTGAGACAGGAAGTCTAGTCCTGCCAAGAATGTAATAAGGGTTAACGGAGAGGCAGTTTCTGTAAGCAACACCAGAATGTTTCCTTCCTGCCTTCCTTACAGGATTAGGCCAGTAATTTCTTCTAACAACCGGTTCTCTGAACTGCTTAGAATGTTAACAACCGGTTCTAGCCAATAGGTGTGAACTGGTGTGCCAGCCCTGCCAGATCGAATCAGCCAGGATAATTATGATGGTTTCAGTTACCAAGAAAGTACAAAAAATTCAACAGATAATTGCTCTGCATAGAACAAAGAAAGTTAAATATTTCCTCCTCACCTCCTCTTTGCTGTAGGAATTTTTCTTTCTCAAAATAAAAGGAGGGAACTTTCTCTTAATGGTTCCCGCCCCCAACTCCAGAATAAGAAATTCAAATTTCTGTTTTAGCCTCAGCACACTTTCCCAGGAGCATAAGTTAAGAATGATGTGTGTTTTTGAAAAGGGGGAGAGGTGGGATAGGAAAAGTCAACCATAAGACATCCGCATACTCCAAGAATACAGAATACTGTATAGAATAACAGAGTTGGAAGGAATTGGAGATCTTCTAATCCAACAGAACATCTAGAAGATCTATGGTGTCTCTACATTACATTTTCTTTTCTGCCTCCTCCAAATTGTGCCACTATTCTGGTCTTCAATAAATTTTCTGAAGTAAGGAAATGAAAAAAAAGTCAGTAGAAATACAGGCAGCTGTTATATAGTAATGTCATCTGAAGAGCTTCATAAATGTTTCTGAAAGAGGCATAGGAATTGCACACTAAAGAGGTCACCTTAAAAGGCTTTTCCAAGAAAGAAGATAATTCCCTTCAATCCCGTTCAATGGATTGGATTGTGGGGAATAGTGTGTTCTTTCTTTGATGGGAAAGTTACTGGATTTCCCCCCCACCAGAATGTCATTTTAGGCAATGGATGGAAGCTAATCAAGGAGATAATCAACCTGGAACTAAGAAATTTCCTGACGGTTTTAACAATCAGTGGAACAACTTGCCTCCAGAAGTTGTGGGTGGTCCAACCCTGGAAGTTTTTAAGAAGAGATTTGACAACCATTTGTCTGAAATGGTGTAGGGTTTCCTGCCTCAGCAGTGGGTTGGATTAGAAGACTTCCAAGGTCCCTTCCAATTCTGTTATTCTGGAATGGTACGAGGACTGATCAATTAAAAATACTTGACAGAAACACCACCTCAGGAACAGCATCTTTGGAAGGGGGTACTTTTCTAATTTTTACCTTTTTTTTTTCCAGAGGACAGTTTGAAAAATAGATGCAATGGAAATTCATGCCTCAATAGATCTTATTACTATAGGGCAACAAATTGGCTTTTCTTCCTTCCCTGCTCCTCCCCTAATTTTTCCACTAAGCAACTCAAGTCATTTAATGGTCAGAAGAAGAAAAAAGCAGAAGGGAAGCAATGAAAATGTGGCTGAGGTCTCAAGGTGGTTTTATATATGGTAGCTAAGAGGAAACACTGCCGTCATGACAACAGTATCACATAAGGAGTTTTCTTAATGATGTTGTCTATCTATTTCTCACCATGAGAGACAGCTGGTGAACTTTGAAAGAGCACTGGAAGCCTTAACACAAGTGCCAACATAAAGATAGTTCTGAGTATTTTTTTTAGACAAGTGTACAGCCTGAGCCAAACAATTGCCTAGCTAAAGCTTGACCTTAATAATACTAATCCATCAGCACAGATATTTCACCAAGGGAGGTTTAAAAAGCAAATGTACAATAAAAACTCATTCAAGTTTACTCAGAAGTCCCTGCATTGAAATAAGATTGATTCCGATACATACTGTAGAATTGTAGGCTACATAGCACAAATACATATATTCACAATTTCTAATGAATCAACCGTATATCTATACCCTACTCTGAATATTGGATTAGCTCTTTCTGTTCCTATAGTGGCATGGAACAAAATAAAAATTAAATGTGTTTGTATGTGTTTGTACCATGACAAATAACGCTTGTGGAATTAGTCCCAATAAATAATCCAATAATCTAATAAAAAAGAAAAAAAGAAAAAAGAAAATGTAAGTAAAAAGGTGGCAAGTCTTTTCATTGAATAGTGAAACAATTAACACTGTCATACATGTAGTCCTTGACCTATTACTGCAACTCAACATTTTTGTTGCTAAGCAAGATGGTTTTTAAGTGAGTATTGCCCATTTTACAACCTTTCTTGCCACAGTGGTTACATGAGTCACTGCAGTTGTTAAGTTAATATAACCCGATTGTTAAGTGAATTTGGCTTCCTCATTGACTTTGCTTATCAGAAGGTCCCAAAAGGTAATCACATGATCCCGAGACACTGGAACCATCATAAATACATACCAATTGCCAAGCATCTGCATTTTGATCATGTGACCATGGGGATGCTGCAACAGTTGTTGAGTTGAAAAATGGTCATAATTGACTTTTTTTCAGTGCTGTTGTAAGTTGGAACAGTTACTAAATGAATGGTGTAAGTCGAGCGCTACCTGCATACATCTCAATAATGAGGGCCAAGAACCCAGATAACAATTTACTAATGTACTAATTTTAATAGAAAATTCCTATATATGTGAAGTAAATGAGGTCTTACAATGCAGATGAAACTGAGACTCAGATTCAGAGAAGGCTACCTCTAAATAAGGGAAGGTGTTAATTTGCTGTGTTAATGTACCTTCAAATAGCCATCTGTGGCCTTTGACTTTAACTTATAAATAAAGAATTATCATGAGGTAGAAGCCAAGTCTTTTAAACAACCTTTTAAATTCAATTTGCAAATATATAATAAAATATCAGCCTGTAGCAAAGTGCTGTAATGCATATTAAGTACCTTAGGCATGTGTATTGGACCTGTAATGATTAGTATGATTATCTCCTTTTCAAAATCTAGGAATTACAATTGCCATCTTCAGTCCAGCTGACAAACAGCAGGTATTATTTCTATATGCACAAATAACATTGCTTTGTTTCTTTAAACCTCATTTAATGAAGTTCTTGTACTCTCTTCTAAAAGACAGCACCTTAGTTTGTGTCTGTGTATATACACAGGTAAAGGGACGCAGTGGCTCAGTGGCTAAGACGCTGAGCTTGTCAATCAGAAAGGTCGGCAATTCAGCAGTTCGAATATCTAGCACCACGTAATGGAGTGAGCTCCCGTTACGTGTCCAAGCTTCTGCCAACTTAGCAGTTCGAAAGCATGTAAAAATCCAAGTAGAAAAATAGGGACCACTTTGGTGGGAAGGTAACAGCTTTAGCATTTAGTTATGCTGGCCACATGACCACACAGACGTGTTCAGATAGTGCTGGCTCTTCGGCTTTGTAACAGAGCCAGAAAGGACTAGCACGTATGTGCAAAGGGAACTGTGATGACCCAGGGCATGGCACAAAGGCAAAACAGTCAGATAATCAATAAGAGTCGCTTTATTATCTCCAACTTTACCCCCAATGTCCAGGTTACCTTCTGGCTGGAGAAAAACTCTCCCAGGAATAGCCTTTGACTGCAGAAAATTAAGTCCAAAACAGGGTAAACACAAACTGTAACTTAAAGTCCAAACAAGCCAAACTGAAGTAATTAGTGTAGTAGGGCAGGAGCAAGAATTTCAGACTTGAAAGCATGGCAAAACTCATATGGTTGGGAAGACACCAGGAACACAGATAAGCCATGACAACATAAGATAAAGTCATGTTCGCTCCCAACAGCCTGCCGCACACAGCTTGACTTTTTTATAAACTGTGTTCCCAGCTGCAGCTATTGAAGGGAATCAGGGCCTTTTCATCCCCTGTAAGCCATGCAACCCACATTGCTCTCTTCTCCATTCCTCCCTGCATGCCCTAAGATGAAGAGGGGGTGGGCCTGGGTCTTTCTCTGAATTCCCTCTCCCTTGTTCTACCTCTTCTCTGCTCTGCCCAGCTGAACTTTGCCCTTCTTCAGTTTCCTCCACAGCCAACGGAGCCACACTCCCACTCCCTGTCAGCTGTTCGGCTTCCTCCTCAGATTCAGACTCCGACAGGGGCATGACAGGAACCTTTACCTTTACCTATATACACAGTTAGATGCCTCTGAGGTCCATATAGCCCCAACCCATTGCGCTTTCATAACGCCTTATAATCCTGGCTCTTCCAACAAGCTTTAGATTGCTCTCTGATGCTGCTTGACTGAAAATCTGTTTGTTTAATTATCCTTCCATAATATACACCTTGCATTTAACTGTTGAGTTTGACTTAAAAAAAACCTTTTACTATTTTTTTACTTGTTTTAATCCTTTTTTTTGCTAACTACCTGGAGTCACTTCATCAGTATACAAACTGATAAATATTTTGGGAAAAATATTAAAAGAGTCAAGCAAAAGACCTAATAATTCTGATGAAAAGAAAAATTGTTCTGGATGTGGATGAAAAGGGCTAAATGAGAAGTCTCCCGCAGAATGAAAAGAATTAAAAAAAAGTGATGAAATCACTTTGGATGAAACTGAAATAAGGAAATGCTCAAACTGGTATATTGGCATGGAATGATAGTCATAGATTAAAGGCTGGAATTGAAACCAAGGATAGGAATGTTACTGTACGAGAAAAGTTGCTGAAAAGAAAGCAACAAGTGCTGTGAGAAATGTTGAAAAATGGTAACGGTGCAGTGTAGATGGTGACTGTGATAGTGTGACTGAAAAAAAGGTTAAACTATGAACATGATTTGAGTAGCATTTCCAAGGTAATCTGTCCATCCAATCAACAAAGCCTTTCAACAAGAAAAAAAAACCCAGACCTCACTTCCAAAGATTAAAGGAATCCTATTTCTATTTACTAAAGGTGGTGAGCCATTATTGTTGGCTGGGTTGTTATAGACAGAATTTATGGTGGATTAATAAAAATCACAAGGCATTTCTGCTTTGGATCTCTATTCTTGATTACATTGCCAGTTAGATGTTCAAAGAGATGTATGTCAATGTTTGCAGTGGGGACGTTAGACTAGTTTGCCTAAAGCTATTTCCATACTAATAGTGTAGTACAGGGGTCTCCAACCTTGGGAACTTTAAGCCTGGCGGACTTCAACTCCCAGAATTCCCCAGCTGGCTGGGGAATTCTGGGAGTTGAAGTCTGCCAGACTTAAAGTTTCCAAGGTTGGAGACCCCTGGTCTAGTCTATAGCATTACCAATTTAAAACAATATACTTTCATTGTATGTGTTATTAAGTATTTGTTTTCAATTTCACTCTTTACACAACATTTATGCTTTGCTGTATTAGACACTGTTATGGCTGTGGTGGCTATTTTCATCAAAACAACCCATCCACTTCAAATTGCAAGCTAAATTAGACAACACTCTGATTGTTCCATGAGCTTGTGGGCAGCTCTGAAAAATGTAGCAGAATAGCCTGTTTTAGTATCTGGTAACAATTTGCAAGAACATCAGATGGGCACCAAGGGCAGCTCTTGAGAAGGTCAAGTTGAGACACGGAGGTTGCCTTCACCCACAGATTCCAACTCAACATTCTGCCTTTTGTGGGGACAAATTAAGCACTTTAGGGAAGCCCGGCAGCATGACTTGGTAGCTCTGGATCTGAAAGTGCAATAGACAGCTTCACTAAAGTATTTCTTCGAGTGGCCATGTCAACACCTCAACACTTCTTTATTTTTCCAGTAGAAATCTGCTACAATGGAAAATCCAGTACATACACAAAGCAGAACAGTTACATAATCGGGTCTTACATTTTCAAACAAAAATGCTACTGTCCCATGATGTCAGGTCATTTAGCAATAATAATCTCCACTCACAGAATGATGGCATAAGTGCATGGTTTCTGATCCAGAAGCAAAAAGGCCAAGCCAAGAATCTAGGAAAAAAGGGGGGTGCAAGAATAAAATGATGTTGAAAAGGAGATTTACCTATTAATACAGTGTGCAGGTATCCACAGCCAATGTAGAAGCAGAAACGAAATTGTCAGAATGTGCAAGCATAGGGAGCACATCTTCACTGACTCGAGAACCATTCCTGATGTATCAATTGACTTTTCTAGGGGTAGCAATAGCAATAGCACTCAGACTTATATGCCGCTTTACAATGCCTTTACAGAAGCGGTTTAGAGAGTCAGCCTATTGCCCTCAACAATCTTGGGTCCTCAATTTACCTACCCCGAGAGGATGGAAGGCTGAGTCAACCTTGAGCCTGGTGGGATTTGAGCCTGCACTAATTTCAGGCAGCTGGAACTAAGTGCTAGGCATTTAACAGCCTGCACCACCAAGGTTCTTCAGTTGCAGTGTCCTCGGGTGACGTGATCTCCTTTTACAATCTTCTGACGACTTATAAGAGCGGAGAGGCAGGGAATGTTGCGGATCCCATCCCTGAGGGAGATACACCTAATGGGACCCAGAAGAAGGCCCTTCTCCATAGTGGCTCCGTCTCTCTGAAACATCATTCCCCCAGAGATTAGAATGGCCCCTTCTCTAATACTCTTCCAGAAGGCACTGAAGACCTGGGGAACCCAGAGCAGGATGGAGCCCATCAAATAGCTCGTGTGATCTATTGTCGTCGGGGCAGGGGGGGGGGAGTTGGGGTGTGTCTGATATTTATTTATTTATTTATTTATTTATTTATTTATATTCCCCCCCAGATTTTGTTCTATTGCACTTTATTAATTTATTTGATTCTTTTTGTTAGTTTTTATTGTTTTTTTTTAAATTCAAATATGGTTTTACATTCTGTAAGCTGCCTCGAGTCGCCATGGGCAAATAGGCGGCAATATAAATTCAAGAAATAAATAAATAAAGTCAGTGGGGAAGCATATTCACTTAATAACCAGGTTACTAACTTAACAACTGCAGTCATCCACTGAACAAGAAAATTCATAAAATGGGACAAAACTCACTTAACAAATGTCTTATTTAGCAACAGACATTTTGGGCTAAATTGTGGTAACAAGTTGAGGACTACTTATATTTCTTGGCAGCTAAAGCTACAGGGCTAATTCCTGCTGATTAACATAGAAAGCTGTTTGGTGTAGTAGTTACGGTGCTGGCCTAGAAAGCAGAGGATGGTGAGTTCTAGTCCCCCGCTTAGGCATGAAAGCTAGCTGGGTGATTTTGGGCCAGTCACACTCTGCCAGCCAACCCACCTCAGCTCTGACTTTTGTATAAAGTCATCTGGCTTTGTTCTCTGGCTTTTGTATAAAGCTGTTTGGGCAGCCAAACGTCTCTGAACATTGTGGCTGTGAATTCAAGACATTAATTATGTCTAGTCTGAAGATCAAAGGTTTTTTTTTAGATTTTTATTTTTTTTTGCAAGTAAATGCACAGTTTTATTGGAGAATGATTGAATAATGTATGTGATGTTCTGAAGGGAATCGCTTGACAGATTTATATGAATATTAAATCTCAGGATGGTAATTTCCTTCAGAAATCCAATTCTAGTTGCACTTTCGGGCCAAGGAATGTGTGAGTGTCTGCTTCTGAACCTCTTAGCGCATGGTAAAGGACTCCATATTCCAAAAACCTATGGATAGTTCATGAAAAGGGTCGACCCTAATTCTTTGCAATAAAAAAAGAATTCCCAAATGAATTCACTGCAGGTAGTCCTCGATATACGGCCACAATTGAGACCCACATTTATGTTGCTCAGTGAGAGATATTGGTTAAGTGGCTTTTGCTCCATTTTACAACTTTTCTTGCCATAGTCATTAAGTGAGTCACTGCAGCTGGAAAGCCAGTAATCTGGCTGTTAAGTGAATGTGGCTTCCCCATTGCCTTTGCTTGTCAGAAGGTCGGAAAAGGTGGATCATATGACCTTGGGACACAGCAACGGTCATAAATATGAACCAGTTGCCAAGCATCTGAATTTGGATCACAGGATCATGGGCATGCTGCTGTGAGATGCATGAACCGAATTATTCAATACTCACAACACAGGAACAGGTCTGGTTCACAATTCAAAGGTTTATTAAAGAAAATAAGCATTTGCAAATGGGCCTTCAAGTCCCTTCCCAAGTGGATTGGGTACAAGAAGAGCAAGCTTTCATATTCAAACAATACATTTTATACCCCTGCACAGAACACACCACGCCTAGAAAGCCCTTCCCATTCACCCCCTTATTTTCTATATACTAAACTATTAACTGGGGTCAGCATGACATTGTTTCCTGTGCTTTAGTGTCTTATGTTATATTTATTGTTGGGCTGTCAGGCTTTACCTTGGACAGATGTCCTTATACTACTTGTTGCCTAGTCCAGCAGATCTTCCTGTTTTCCAAGAGGATTATAACAATGTATCATGTACTTGTGACTGAACACATTTTAGGTTATAGGGTGGGGGTTTATGCAGAGAAAGAGAAAAAGAGGAAGTTAACAAGAAGCATCAGAAAGAGCAAAAGAGAACCTTCCAGTCTAAATATATGAATCCTATTATAAAAGAGTAACTTATAATTTTTTTTCTCACTGCAAAGGTCATAAGTCACATTTTGCAGTGCTGTTGCAACAGTCACTAAGTGAACTTAGCTTAAGTTGAGGACTACCTGTACCTGTACCTAAATTTGAGTGGACAACAGTCCTGAAGTTCAAACCCTTCCAACACCAATTCTTGGTGGCCAACAGTTCTGAATGAGAACGATATAGATGTAGATCTCATTGTTTCCATAAGTAGCTGAAGTGGCCCTTCATACCCACAAGTCAACCGTGTCAGCCTGATCGCCAAAGTTTGCAGAGCTGTAGATGGAGGGGGGGAAGGAGCAAAGGAAGAACAACTGAAGAGCAGCCTAAAAAGTAGATGCACCATTGGCTTAGAAATGCTGACTGCCACAGAACGACCTAGGAAGGTATCAAAGGGGAGATAAAACAAGGGACCAAATATTTGCTAAACAAACCTCTGAGGCTGAACTGACTGATTTCCAGGGCCAGCCAGCCAGAATTCTTTCAGGTGAGCACAAGGAAAAGAGACCCTACTTGTCAAATTCTTCTTTGGGGCATTTGTACTAGTCCTGGGTAGCTCTTACTCTCTAGGTTTTTACTCTTCTACTCTCTTCAGGGCGGTTTCATGGATTGATAGTAAAAATAAATCCAAACATTTATTTCGTTACCGGTGGGAACTCAGTCACCTTTTCAACATCTTAAACAGAGCTTGTGCTTTTGTTCACCTCCAATTCCAGCCATTTCTTGGATGTCTTATTAAGTACAGGTAGTCCTCGGCTGACGACCACAATTGAGCCCAAAATTTGTGTTGTTGAGTGAGACTTTGTTAAGTGAGTTTTGTCCCATTTTATGACATTTCTTGCCACGGTTGTTAAGTGAATCCCTGTGATTGATAAGTCAGTAACCTGGTTGTTAAGTGAATCTGGCTTCCCCATTGACAAAAGGTTGCAAAAAAGGGGAAATCACATGACCCCCGGACACTGCAACGGTCACAAGTATGAGTTTGCCAAGCATCTGAATTTTGATCAGCTGATTATGGGGGTGCTGCAACCGTTGTAACTGTGAAAAACAGCCCCCCTTTTTCCAGTGCCATTTTGAACGGTCACTAAATGAACTGCGGACTTACCTATCCATAAATATGCTTCATAAACTCTGGGGGAAGCAAAAAGGACAAAAAGAGAGACGTGTGATTTGCAAGGTATATAACATTTCTGTAGGACAAGAGACACTTTTGGTTAATAATTCCTCCTTATCACAGATGGATGAATTTTGTGCCCAGGACAGAAATTATTTACACTGAAAGCAGTATCAAAAGGAAAGCATGCAAAAGAAGGGCGGGGTAAGGAGGTGAAGGGGGAAGAAGGGACTTTCCCCAGAAAGTTTCTGTTTTGATTTTGCCTGAAAACTGCTTTCTGAAAAATCATGTGAGGCATGACGCTCTCTCTCCTCAGTTTCATCATGTTTCAATTGCCCAATCCTATTGTCTGGTGGGGGGAAATCAAAGTTCCTGATTAGTCTCTTTTCCTTGACTCTTTAAAAAAAAATCAGTGCTAAACTGAGCGAAGTAGTTGAGAGTTCCTTTGGTGGACAGAAAGAAGCCGTGGACCTGGAGAGTCAAGCAAGGTAAGCAATGAATTCAGACGAATTTTCCAAAGTTCAGAGGCAACCCCTATTAGGGCCAGAGATTTGCAGGAGATTTGCAGAGTTTTTAACGTGTCCTACCTTTGTCCTGGAGGCCAAGCCGCCACAGATTTTCTACTAAACAAAAAATATAGAATTTATTTATTTATTTATTTATTTATTTATTTATTTATTCAACTTATATGCCGCCCCCTCTCCCGAGGGACTCGGGGAGGCTCACAACTAAAATAAAATACAACAATAAGTTACTTAAAAATATATTAAATTAAAGCCGAATTAATATTAGTATTATTATTAAAACCCCAAAATTACGTAAACAACCCCAAGGGTCAACACTGCCCAGATTGTAAAAACAGCCAGGTTTTTAGCTCGTGGCAGAAGGTGTGGAGATCGGGAGCCAGCCGGAGCTCCAGCGGAAGAAGATTCCATAGAGTGGGGGCCGCCACAGAATAGCCCTCCCGGGTCCCATGCCAACGACATTGAGTCAGGGAGGGCAGCCTGAGGAGACCCGCCTGCGACCGTACCGGGCGGCTGGTATTTGAGGCTGGGAGAAGTCATTCTCGTAAATATCCTGGACCCATGCCATGTAGGACTTTGAATGTTAAAACCAACTCCATGTACCTGGTCAAGGCAGAGGACCTTACACCATCCAGATCAAATGGTTGTCCAGCCTGTTCTTGAAAACCTCCAGCGATGGAACATTTGGGGAGGCAAAGCCGTGCCATTGATTAATTGTTCTCGCTGTCGGGAAGTTTCTCCTTTGTTCCAGGTTGGATCTCTTTTTAATGAGCTTCCAGCCGTTGCTTCTTATCTTACCCTCAGGAGAATAAACCAACCCCCTTGTCTCAGTGCCCCTCTGCAACTGTTTCATATTCGCTCTGTAAGTTATCTTTTCATTTTGCCCATCAAGTACTGGAAGGCAGCGGCTACAGTTAAAGCTGCTTCCTCTTTGCTGCTATTCCTTCCACACTCCGCCTGTGCCATGTAAAGCGCTGTCAGAGGCAAATGGGAGGAGGGAGGGTAATTCTCAGCAGAAAGCCAGAACAAGGTCATAACTTGGGTTTATCATAGTTTTTCCAATTCAGAGAAGCAACCTGGTTGATATGTATTATAAAACCACAAGTGGTGCTCTCTTATATGTGTATTGCAGCCATTTTGCGTGCGTGCGTGCGTTGTGTGTATATTAACTCGTTATTATATATTAACTTTTGCAGCAATATTAACCCGTTTTTTTTTAATCGTCAGTTCCTTCTACTTCAACTGAATTGCCAGAAATTGTACTTGTAACATTTGATCGCTATCTTATCCAGTTTTCTCCCCCTCTAGGACCATGTTTTCATCCGTAAAAGTGGAGAAAGTTGTTGAATTCTTTTTGATGGATGTGTGTGTGTGTGTGTGTGCATGCACATTTTTTTCTTTTTCAATGGGTGATTTAGCCTGCATAAGCCTGAACCCCTACCACAATCATTGCTAAAAGTAGAGCTTTCATGATGTTGGCTATGAGTTCTGATATTTGGAGGCATCATCTCAGAGAAGGCTGGTTCAGGTAATAACAAATAGCCTTTTAAATAATGAAACTTTTCTCTCTTTTCAGGATTGTGCAAGAGGAGTGGCCTTTTCCCTTCCCTGACCATGGCGTTTTGGCTTTGGCCCCTCTTGGTGTTGCTGAGTACAGAGAGTGCAAGAACTGAAGATCCAGGATTCAAAGCTTGTAGACTTCAAGGTCTCAGTGAAAAGGTACTAGAAGTCCTACCTGGAGGTGGCTGGGACAACTTGCGCAATGTGGAGATGGGCAAGGTCATGACCCTCAACTACTCCCAATGCCAGTCCACTGAAGATGGTGAGTACCTCATTCCCAACGATGTCTTTGTGGTGCCCCTCAAGAAGAGCATAATGGAGATCCACTCTGAAATTATTAAAGACTGGCTGTCCTACACTGATGCATTTTCCAAATCCATCAATGCTGAGGCGTCCTACCTCACTGTGCTCAATGGCAGGTTCTCCACTGGTTGCCAGGAAACGAAGACCCACAATGTCTATGATGAGACAGTCACCACAAGAGTGCAAGTACGGCATCACATCTACTCTGTGAAAGCTCAACCGTCCTTCACTTTCCACAAGGACTTCCGCCATCAGCTTGTGAGCATAGGCAACCAGCTGGAGAACAACCAGAGCCGGATTGCTGAGTACATGGCAGAAATGCTGGTATTAAGCTACGGCACACATGTCCTCACAAGTGTGGAGGCTGGAGCGTCCCTCATACAAGAAGATCAGGTGAAAAAGAAGTTTTTGCTGGACAACGATGCTCAGAAGGCAAGCATCACTGCCTCTGCCTCTGTTACTTTTTTCCACAAAGTCAATGTGGGAATTGGGACCTCCATGGAAAGTTTGAGTAATATAACTAAGGAGTATGTGGCGAATACAATAAGTTCCAAATTGGAGAGCTGGGGCAGTGTGCCCTTCTATCCTGGCATCACCCTCCAGAAATGGCAGGAAGGCATCCCCAATGGTTTAGTAGCGATAGGCAGGTCAGGGCTTCCACTGCCATTTTTCATCACCCCTGATGCCTTACCTGAATTGCCAGAGCCTACAGTTCGTCGAGTGGCCACTACGGTGGAAAACGCTATCCGCCTCTACTATGCAATCAACACCCACCCGGGCTGCGTTGAGCCCAGCTCGAACAATTTCAACTTCCAGGCCAATGTTGATGATGGCTCATGCCAAAATCCCAGCACCAATTATACCTTTGGTGGAATCTTTCAGGAGTGCCACAGGGTTTCGGGACAGGACTCAGAAGAGCTTTGCCAGGCTTACCGTATCCAGAACCCCTTGACAGGCAGCTACTCTTGCCCACAGAACTATTCAGCTGTCCTGCTGCATGAAGAGCAACGTACAGCCAGCCAGCCCAAGATGGAGTGTCATCAGCAGTGCCATACTTGCTGGCTTGTCCTTAAGTGCTGTAAGAACGTGTGTGGCATCCGCTACTACACCAGCACAGTGAAGTTCTTTGCTTATTGGTGTGCTGCCTCAGGTCCAATAGCTCAGAGTACCGGATTTCTCTTTGGAGGACTCTACAGTACTGGGAATGAGAACCCAGTGACTAGCACCTATACCTGTCCGCCCTACTTCTTCCCCTTGGTCCTGTTTGATAATCTGAAGGTGTGCGTCAGCAATGACTATGAGATGGGCTCCCGCTTTGCAGTGCCCTTCGGTGGGTTCTTCAGCTGCGAGTCAGGCAATCCTCTGGCAGGCTTACGGAAGGGCCAAAGCCCTGGAATCCTCCAGGATTTTTTCTACCAAGATTCTCCTACTAAATACCCCATGAAATGTCCAGCTGGACATAGTCAGCATAAGGCGTATTTGAGTGATGGCTGTGAAATTCTCTATTGTTTGCAGGCAGGGACACTTTTTGCTCAGCAATTGGCTCCCATCAAGCTCCCCCCTTTTCTGCGCACGCCATCCCCAAATGGCAGCCTTTCTGAAACGATCCTGGTGAGCACTGAAGGTAGCCAAGCCTGGGTCAAAATACGGCAGAGTGGGAGCTGGAGGTTGACCAATGGCACCGAAGGGAAGGAAATAGCTCTTCTTTTCCAGGGAAACGACAGTTTGGGACTATCAAATGGGGCCATTGCTGGGATTTGCATCGCAGTGATGGTAGTCTTGGTTATCTTCGTTTTTATTGTGTTCAGAATTCGGCGCTACAAGATGAGAGGCTACCAAGAGGTGATAAATGAGCACCTAGTCAATGATGGCAGAAACTATAGAACCATGGAGACACCTCCAGAACTTAGTGCTGCTTAAAACACCTTTTCATCTATTCTTTGAAGTTGAATTCCAACTGTGGGGAGCTGAATCTGAGAGGCAGAATAATAATGCAGAGCTGCGTAGGGGTAGGGGAAGTAAGCATTAGCTATGAGTGCACCCAAAAACGTTTGGCCGAAATGATGATAACCACCTTCCAAAGCAAAAATAATAATTTGCTTTGAATTGAGTGAATACAGGTAATTAATAATTCACTTACCTGAATGCAGGTAAAATAAGCAATCTGAGAGAAATCAGTTGAAAGATCTAGACTTTATCCTAAATGTCAAATTACATCAACGAGAGGAAATTAATTCAGAGGTAACAATATCGCTTTTTGTTTGAGCAACTGTAGTTCTGCAGCTGAAAGAGAACAGATTATACTGACAAGACAAGATAGGAAAGAATTTAAAAGTAATTTTAGCAGACTGAGACATGATTTAGAGCAAGAACAGCTCTTTCTGTAGTGCACCGAGAATTCATTTATATGTTAGGGGATTTATTTGACTTTAATTGCATCTTGACAGCCATCACTTGATACATTTTTAAAAAGTGGATGAGCAACACTACCAAGTAGAAGCAAGCTTGCTTTGGCAATGGCTCAACACGTTCGTTGTCAGTTTAATAAATTCTGTGTTGTTGTTGTTTAGAAAAAAAACATTGACCACTTAGGTGATGATTTTTCATCACTGCCTAATGAAATTAGCCCTAATCGGTAAGATTGAGATAACTGCTTTTATTCCTGGAAACGTATAATTTTATCAACATATTAAAGCATCACAAAACTCAACTTGTATTGGAAAATAGAGATCCATTTTGCCCTAAGCCAAATATACGTGACAATATTCTGAAATGCTTTATCGCTGAATATTTATTCTCCTGGTTTATCACAATAAATTGATATATTTGGACCTTTATGGTTAGTTGCTCTTCTATAAGCCTAGCAGTTGTGGCCTAGCTTCCCACCTGGAAGGTTGGGAGTTCAATCCTAGGTAGCAGCAGATGTTTCCTAGGCTGCAAAGAAAAAATAGAAGCTGCAAACTCCACGCTGCGAAAAAAATATCTGATGCAAACTCCACGTGGCGTCAGGAGCAGTGATGGTATGCTACCAGTTTGGACCAGTTCAGCCAAACCGGTAGTGAAAAAAGCCTCCAATGGTCAGCTGAGAGGAGGAAAATCAGCTGAGAGGAGAAAGAACAGAAAAGCACAGGATTGTCCCTCCCACCTGCCTCTGCCCTTTTCTCTTCTTTGTCCTCTCAGCTGATTGTGCTACAGGCCTCAGCTGGTGTGTGGAAAGCTGTGCGCATGGAATCACCAAACCGGTAGTGGAACAAGTAGGATCCCACTGCTAGTCAGGAGGCATCCGGCCAGTAAACGCTCCACTCCATCCATCACCCCAACTCTACTCTGAATTAAGGGATTACAGGATCGTAAAAAGAGAGTTTTTTTTTAATGGCTAGTTATTCTTCTCTCTTTTCTGCCAGCAAATTTAAACTTCCTTCCTCTAGACCAGAGGTGGGCAATTATGGCCCCTTTACAACTTGTGGACTTCATCTCCCAGAATTCCTGAGATGGCACAATCATGGCAATTCCTGGGCATGGCTGGGACAGGAATTCTGGGAGCTGAAGTCCACAAGTTGTAAAGGGGCCATAGACACTAGCCTTTTTTCCTTCTCCAGGCCATGGCTGAAGTCCTGTCATCTCCTGTTTTGCACCCTGGAAAAAAGACAACAGTTCCAAAACACCAACCAAAGTCATGGCAATTCATCACTTCTTCTCTAGTTCTATTCAGGGCCTCTGCTGTGGAAAGACTCTTAGATAAACAGCTCAGACATTATGTTATGCTAAGAATTGTCGTGTTCTGGTATTTGGACTGAACAAAGCATTTCAGTATACATACAGAGGGATGGGACACTACATACCGGCCCTCACTCAAGCCCATGCATTGCCCAGTGAGCAGGCAGATTTGAAGAGCAGGGATGGAATTTGGCTCGTTAGAAATAATATTCTCCTTAGTTTGGGTGCATTGAGATGTTGGGGTGGCTGTGCCTGGAGAACCATATGAGCAGAGGTCTCCAAACTTGGCAACTTGAAGACTTGTGGACTTGTGGACTTGTGGAGTTGAAGTCCACAAGTCTTAAAGTTGCCGAGTTTGGAGACCTCTGCATATGAGTCTTAACACCTGTTGATACACCCAGTTCACGTAAATTGAGTGAACAGGACAAGGCTGACAACAATGAATTGTTCAGGGCTGCCCACCAGATTTCACAGTTGAGAAGACCCCTATCAAGTATTTGTTTTGTTTTGTTTTTGTTTGTTTTTTTGCAGAGGTTCCTCATTCTGGCTCTTGTGATATTTTTCTTAACCAAGTAGGATAAGACTTAACACTATGACTCATGCAGGCTTACTTACAGATTGTTTCTCAATTGACATAAAAGAACTTCTTTATAGCAAATCCTATCATTGGTTCATTAAATTTGGTACAGGTAGTTCTCAACTTATGACCACAACTGAGCCCAAAATTTACACTGCTGAGTTTTGCCTCATTTTACAACCTTTCTTGCCACAGTTGTTAAGTGAGTCACTGCAGTTTTAATATTAGTAACAAAGTTGTTAAAATGAATCTGGCTTCCCCATAGACTTTGCTTGTCAGAAGGTAGCAAAAGGGGATTACATGGCCCTGGAACACTACAATTGTTACAAATATGATGTGGTAGCCAGTGAGATTCTCTGGATGACACTAGATGCTAGGAGCACACTGCAGCCTAGTTGAGGGGGCCTCTTTTGCTACTTCATGATCTCATCCTCTGTCTGTTGGGTTGGAAAGTCCCTGATTTTCCAGGCCTATAGGTGATCTCATTTACTAACATCACCACTAACCTTAAGGATTGGTTGAGGGGTTATACCAATGTGGTTGAGGGGTTTCACCCATGTGGGATCTATTCTCCAATCCAAATGCTGTATCTATGTTACTCTTCCTTGCTTGTAAAAATGGTATAAAAAGAATAAACACTGCCCAGGCAGTCAGACATCTTGGCACTCTGCACAATGACTGGTCTTTGAAACCCATCAATATGAGACAGTTGCCAAGTATTCTGAATTTTGATCATGTGACCATGGGGATGCTGCAACAGTTATGAGTATGAAAAATGATCATAAGTCACTTTTTTCAGTGCCTATTGTAACTTTGAACGGTCACTATACAAATGGTTGTAAGTCAAGGACTATTTGTACTATGTCACCATTTTCCTCTCAGATGTCTTATCCCATCATCTCCAGCCAGCATGTATTTCTTCCATTTTGTGGGCCTATTAGGCATGCTACGCTGTGTAAAGTTGGAATTTAGGGCCTTACAAGCCCGCTCCTTGTGCAAAAATTGACTTTGACGGTGTCATGCCCCTGGTGGAGACTGACTCTGAGGGAGAGGAGGAACAGCTGACACGGAGTGGAAGCGTGGTTTTGGAGGTGGTGGAGGAGGCTGGGAAGGGTAGAGGCTGGCTGAGCAGTCAGAGGAGGACCCAGGCCCATCCCCTATCCATCCTAGGGCATGCAAGGAGGAGAGGATAAGGGAGAAACGTGGTCTCCTCAGGAGGAGAGGGCCTTGATCCTCTTCATGGACTGCAGGTGTGAGAACTGAATAAGAATTTGGACCTGCGTATTGGCAAATGCTGGAAACAAAGCGTGTTTTATTTTGGTCTGAAGTTATCTTGGTTGGCGTCCTTCTAACAGGCTGTGTCTTGTTATCTCCTTGAATTTGGTAAATACTTCTCTTGTTCCGTTGTGGAAATTTCGTCATTGTAGTTTGTTTGGTTTTTTTATTTCACCTCTATCTGCTCATTAAATTCAGACTGTATTGCTTTCTTTTGAAGACTATTTTTGTGTACGTTTTATCTCCAACTGAGTATTATTGAAAAGTGGGGCCAAATTGGAGGCATTAAAGGACATCTACTTCCATTCTGAATTTTGTTATGTTTGTGTTACACCCTGGGTCATCACAGACAGAATCTCTTATACTCTATCACTTCACCCATCTTACACAAATCTTGTTTAGCCTCTTCAGACCAGAAAATAATGGAGTTGTTCCTTTATCTGTTAGACAATGGGAGGAAGTAGAATTATCCAACTGTGAGAGCAGAGAGTTTCTAGATTCATGACATTTTTAGCAAGGTAGTTGACTCATTGTTCAATGCAGCATACTTCACTAAAAGCCAAAATCGCAAATGAGCTTGTCTTGATATTGGAACTATCCTGAATTGTATTCACACCTCATTTATTTGCAACTTGAGTGCTGGCAAGAACTAGGTCAGAAACAAGATAGCGATACTCTCTCTCTCCAGCTTCCTCATATATAATTTCATTTATAAGTCTTAGGGAATAGAAATCCATCTTTAGCTAAGGTGCCTAAAAGACCCCTAGTATGGTTTTAAAAATACTTTATATTATTATTTTCATATTTTTAAAAAACCCTGATTTTGTTTTTATGGGAACTGTAGAACTGTTGCACACTCAAATAGCTTTTAGCTAAAAGAGATGATTGGCAAACATCTATTTTATTCAATTCTAGACAGCTGATGGTCCTAGGGACCCTGTCCATAGGGTTAGCATTCCAGGCTCCATAGAGATATAACTGATGACCTCTCAATTGCTGGACAGAAAGGCAGCCTTGTTCCTTCCTCCCCCAGACCCAAGCAGATTTTTTGTCCAGCAACCTATGTAGGGGTTCTGCAATGGTTGCCTTCTGAGGTAGAAACATATGATAGAAGTTAATGAGTCCCAAGAATGCTTGCAAATCTGTTTTGCATTTTGGCCTGGGGGCTTCTTTGATTGCCTGAACCTTTGCCTCTGTGGGGTGGATGCCATGTTTATCAATCATGTAACCCAAGAATTCCACTTTATCTGTTCTAAGTGTGCATTTTTCTTCTTTGACTTTTAACCCCGCTTTTTGAATCTAGTTAAGACTTCCTGAGTCTCTCGTGTAATTGAGTGTCATTTTCAGCAGAAATTAAAACATCATCAAAATAGGGCACCACCCCTGGCAACCCTTGTAACATTCTTTCCATAAGGCTTTGGAATGCCTGGTGCCACGCTTACGCAAATTGCAACCTTTGCATTTGAAGGCACCTCTATGGGTCACAATGGTTTGGGCTTCAGCAGTGGCATCATCAACTGTTAACTGTTGATATGCCTGTGCCAGGTCCAACTTGGCAAAACTGTGCCCTCCAAGAGAGTGTAATAAATGATGCACTACTGGAACTGGATATGCGCTCTGTTGTAGTGCATGGTTCAATGTCCCTTGTAGTCTCTGCAGATTCTCACAGACCCATCAGCCTTGACTGGTGTGACTATGGGTGTCTCCCACCTGGAGTGATCAGTGGGCTCTAAAACCCCATGGGCTATTAGTTTATCTAATTGTGCATCAATTTTTTCCTTTAAGGCAAATGGGACCCTTCTGGGTTTTAAACGGATTGGTTGTACCTTGGGATCTAGGTTAAATGTGATGGGGTCCCCAAGTACTTGCCTAATCCGTGCTGAAGACCTCTGGAAACTCAGACTTCAAGGCCTCTTCCCACTCAGTGTTGCTCACGTGATTGATGCCAGTCACCTCGATGCCCAGGGGTGAACCACTCAAGGCCCAGCAGACTTGGGCGGTCCTTGTCCACAATGGTCAGTGGTAGGCGTTTGGTGTGGCCCTGAATTTCACGTTGAATTCTCTTGTTCCAACTACTGGAATCTTGTTCCCTTGGTAGTCTTTAAGAGTCAATGCTTGCTTCTTGAAGTGCTTCTTCTGGATGTTGGGAAGAAGTCTGTGAATAGTGTCCCATGACACCATAGATAGGTATGAGCCTGAGTCCACTTCCATTTGGCAAGGCCTTCCTTCAATAAGTACCTTGACATGCACTTTTCTGCTTCTTAAAGGTGATGAATGACCAATAGTTACTGCTTGATGAGTTTCATTCTTCCCATTTGCTTCTGTGCTGCGCCCCATTTTCTCACTGAGATTGTTGGGCCTGAATTCTTTGTCTTTGCTTGTAGCAAACTTTCTTCTGTTGGGTGGAGTTCTGGATGATTTGCAGACTCTTGCTAGGTGTCCTCTTTTATCACAACGGAGGCAAATGGTGTCTAGAAACTTGCATTCAGTGCGGGGGTGGCTTCCCGCACAACCTCTGCAGTAGAAATCTTGCCTCTTTCTTCCCAGGTCTTTCTTTTTCCACTCCATTCTGAGTCTGTAAATTCCTTCCTCCACCTCACTACAGTCTGACTCAGAATCTATTTGCTCACAATGAGTTGTGGACTTTTCCACATCAGGATGGCTTGTGGCCTTGTTGATTTTCTTTGTGGCTGCTGCTGAGGACTTGGTAGCTTTGCTGAAGAGGCCTCTTCTATTGCTTCCTTCGTGATCTTAGGTTTCAGTAATACCTTGCTCTGTAGCACCTTGTCTTTAAGGCCCAGAACAAATCGATCGCATGGCCTCTTCTAAACTGTTAAATTGCATGCACCCCAATGTCTCTTAAACTTGCCACAAGTCATTTACGTTTTCGCTTTCCCCTTGATCATGACGGTAAAACTCGTGTCTCTTAATGAGGCACGATACTTGTGGCGGCGTAATGGCTCTTAACAGTTTTTCTAAGTCAGGCCAGTCCATTACCTTCACGTCTGCAGCTCCCGCCAATGCCTTCGCCATCTTGAAACTGCCGGACTGCAGTGCGGCTTGAGAAGAGCCTCTTCCGGAAATTGCACACGTCCTTCACTCTTTCAGCAATCCCTACAAAAGTAGTATGTGTTAAGTTTGCATGAAGAGACAGACACGGAGTGCTTCAAGCTCTTAGTTTATTAGTGACTACAGCTCAGAACGGACCCAATTTGGCTGGGCTGCGGCTGCTATTTATAGCCAGCAGCCGCAATTGCCAGCCAATCAGAGTGCAGGGTTTTCCCGCACATTTTAAACCAATCATTTCCAACATTTTACAAGAACAGTTCAAACTAAACCAATGACTTCAAACCTACATACATAACAGTATAAGTACATAGTAGGTTTTAGGTCTCAGTTTTACTGGAAGGTCCTTGGTTTTCCTCAAGTTGTACCAGGGGTAGGATTCAACCGATGTTACTACCGGTTTGGTGACTACATTTTGCGCAAGCATGCATGTAAAAAAGCCTTAAGCTGTGCCACCCAGACAGCTGAAAAGTGCTGCGTGTGGATGCGCAGCGTTTGAAAAGCCTCTTTTTTCCTGCTTTTTCAACCTCCACTGAGCCATACAAAGCAGCTAAGGTTGAAAAAGCAGGAAATAAAGGACAGGTAAGAGCCCAGGCAGGCAGGTGGACCAAACAGCAGCAAACACACAACTGGTTTGGTGTCTGCTGCTTTTCAGATTACTACCAGTTCTGTGGGTGTGGCTTGGTGGGTGTGGCAGGGGAAGGATACTGTAAGACCTCCAGTCAGAGGTGGGATTTGCCGGTTCTCCGAACTACTCCAAATTTCCGCTACCGGTTCTCCAGAACTGGTCAGAACCTGCTGAACACCAGCTCTGATCCCACCCCTGACTTGTACATAGTATAAAGTAGTAAAATGATACTTGTGTAGCTTCTGAAGCATAAAACTTTCTTTTAAAATATAGTTTGAAATGAACTTCAGTTATGCTGAGAATATTATTACATAATCCCAGATTCAAAGAACAATTTTTTAATCCTTTGACATGCATAGTTTTTCATCGTATTTAAAAATGCAAATGCCTAAAATGGCAGAAACTGGTGGGGTGGGAACCACAATTTCTGGGCCAGCGATGGTCATTATATAATCACAGCTCAACTATGACCAACAAGTGACTCAACAAATGTCTATTAATTCACAATGGCAGGAGGAAAAGAAGCCAGGTGCTCACCTCAAGCATCCATACAGAAATCCCTGACTTCTTTGGACTGATGTTGGGGGAACACTGTATTTGAGTCTTCCTTCTTATCCATAATATACATTCTAATCTAACGAAGCCTGGCAGTTTTCTGTCATGTCTAACCAAGAGTTCAATTATGGGGTTAAATGAGATCTGCTATTTACCGCCAACCCTACATGGGGAAACTGACACATCCCATTTACAGAGATTCAGTTAAACACTTCAGCCTACCTGGGATCCTTGGTGCTCTCTGAGCTTGCTTGTTTTCTTGTAAACCTTTCATTACCCAAACTAGGTAACAACATCAGTGCCATTAAGGAGTGCTATTTGCTGTCAGTTTATATTCTTGTTCTGTCAGTTTTGGTGGGGATGGTCTTAGACATTCTTTGGTTGGTCTGTTTACTATTGGCTTCAGCCTACACCCATGAATGTCTGTACCTGTTCAATATGAACATAAATACACCTGACATTTTATGACTCTAAGGAGAGAGGAAACATATTCACTACACAGAGAACTTATAACTCAACTATTCTTATTGGGTTTATACTTAAGAGAGATTGTAGCAATTTTTAAATGGTACCAAGCTCATCTCTTACGCAGAAACTGTTATCTTGTGCCAGGAACCATTTTACTCTAGATAGAAGATTAAAATCCAAAGATGCCAGTGGTAAAGTTGATGCCAGCATTACATTGTTGGACGATAGAGCAATATATGTGCCAAATGGCCTGCTGTGAAGTGCAAGATGCCATCTTCTCAGCAGTGATGAAGATTTAGTGGCAAGGGGTTGTTTTCCACTGCATAAGAAGTGATTCCTCTTTTCCCACCCCTTCCAGTTTTCTTCCTTCTGTATTTCATGTGAGTGCACTTTTTCCCCTCTGCTGTTTTTGGTCTACTGACATCAGTAGCCTAATAAATGAAAGTCTGCAAAATACTGAAATAATTGTTGAGATTTTATTTTAACGAATGTGGCTTACCACCTTGAACTAAAAGTCTGTCAATGCATTCTGAATACTGAAACAGACTTTAGAATGGTGCTTCCATGTATGAAGCTTGAAGCAATTGGATCCATTGAATCCCTCACAATTTTTTTTTAAAAAAGAGCTCATTTGGTGTAGTGGTTAAGGTGTTGGCCTACAAACCAGGAGACAGTGAGTTCCAGGCCTCTGTTAAGAGTGAAAGACAGCTGGGTGACTTGAGCCAGTCTCTTTCTCTCAGCCCAGCCAACCTTAGAGTTGTTATTGTGGAACAAATAGGAGGAGGAAAGAGTATTAGATATGTTTGATGCCTTGAATTGTATATGAGCAGGATAAATAGGATTAAAAAAAAGACCTGAGCTGCTCATTTCCTTCAGGCGCTATGACTTAAGCCTAAAACAATATAGATTTATAGCATTATTGCAAATTAATTTTATTACACACATAAGGCCAAAGGCATATTAATTCTTCATCTCATTTATCATTCTTGCAACTCTGCAACTGGCTGATATACCATAAGCTTTAAATAATTTTGGGGGTTTGATTTAGCTTTACCCCTCCAATTTGTGAAGACTGTTGCAGTTCAGTGTGGCAAATTGAGACACAAACAGAATTATGAATAGAGAGGAGTTATAATTCATTTTACAGCCTTGTAGCTGATGTATAGATAGACATGAACTCATATCAAAAGGGGAACTCTAGCTAATTTAAATGTCACACCCAATCAAGCATTTATCCATCGTTACCAGCTGGCTGAAACAGTCACCTCTGATCAGAATATGAAAACATTCTACTCAGCACTAGACTAAATATGGCAATTCCTCTTTTCCTAATATTTGGCTGTGTGTTCAACATGCTTTAATTGCCTACCTTGTTCAAATGCTTTAATTACCTAGCCTTGGTTATAATAAAAGTTAACTAGACTTGCAAATGAAAAACATTATCTATTAAATAGGAGATAGTGCAGCAGATGGCAACAATGAGCTGACTGCAGCTATTAAAAAAAACTAAGCAGGGTCAGGCTAGGTTAGCTTTTGAGGGGCCCCCAGGAAATCACAGAGCTGTCATTTGCATAAGGAAGTTGAAAAAGGGTCCTGAAAGAGGACAATGGCAAACTACTTCCATGGTTGCCAAGAAAACAAAAGACTAAGCTCAACGCAAAGGAATCTTGATCTTTATAGGCCCTTCTAGTGCTTAGCTTGCCACTGTAACAGCATTTTCTGTCCAAAAATAAATGATGAAGTAAAATTAAAATACTACAAGTGTTCTCCTGTTGCAATGAATCTAGGGAAATAATGCAGAAACCAAGCCTAAAACTGTTCGATGCAATCTTTGGACAAAAGTGTGAAGTCTTTATTTAGTCAGGCAAATTTATATGGCTGCCCATTTCACACAAGCTGATTCTGGGCAGCATACCACAAGACTTTTCATACAAACATGTTAATAAAAAGGCAACTCCGGGGAAAAGGTGAAATATTGGAATAAAACAGTGATTTTCTTTTTTAAAATAATGATTTAAAAAATTATAATAATAGGTTACTGTACTACTCCTATACCCTTTTCTCTAGAATTTTGCTTCTGAAAAGACAGAAGGAAGAAGCGCTTTTCAAGAGAGAGGAACAATTCTGGCTTATGTCAATATTAGTTTAGCTTGCTTATATCTTAGAAAATTGGTACTAGAATAGTTGAAAATTGTAAGCAGTTAAATAGAAACATGTTTGTGATGGATTAGGGACACCAGCTGTGTTTAAGATGAGGTGAGAAGCACAGACACAGGTAGTCCCCAACTTACCATAGTTCACTTAATGGCCGTTCAAAGTTATAATGGCACTTAAAAAAGGGACTTATGTCCATGTTTCACATATTCACTTAATAACCGTGTTACTAATTGAAGAACTGCAGTGATTCACTTAACGAAGGTTTTGTAAGGGAAAAATAGCAGAGGTGGTATTCAGCAGGTTCTCACCTGTTCTGGAGAACCGGTAGTGGAAATTTTGAGTAGTTTGGAATACCACCTCTGACTGGCCCCGCCCCCATCTATTCTCTGCCTCCCAAGTCCCAGCTGATTGGTTGAGTCTTCTTTTGTTGCCCTGCACAGGAGAACAGAGCTGGAAAGCAAGTTAGTGGGGTGGGGAGGGAATGGGGATTTTACAGTATCCTTCCCCTACCACGCCCACCAAGCCATGCCCACCAAGCCACACCCACAGAACCGGTAGTAAAATTTTTTGAATCCCACCACTGGAAAATAGGTAAATGTGTAGTGTGCAACCTAATGAAAGCTTTCTGCAGTCTGAAGTAAACACATCAACCTGGGAAAAGAATTGGAAAATTCCAGTTCGGACAGTTTGCAATCACTCCTAGTCTGCGTCACGAACCCATCATTATGGCTCTCAAGCCCATCCCCAGAATTAAGTATGGTCTTCAGCCACAAAAATTTCCCCTGATCCTGCTCCACAGTCACAGCTGAGCAAGAATGAAGCACAAAGTTGAATGGGGAACGACCTATTTAATTGAATCAGATTTCTTACCATGGGAACGTTTACAGAGTTAATCAGATTTAGGTCAATGCTATGTTATTTCCCAAATTGTCTACTTCACAAGCAGATAGTCATTCATTGTTTTATCAGGTTTCTCAGCAAAGTTCACCATGTACTTGGCTCTGACTCAATGCTTATTTCAACTCATTTTTTAATCAATCAAGACTATCTTGTGCTCCAGTTGCTAAAGAGAGACGGATGGGAACTGAATACACATAAAGTGGGCAGTGGATAAAGCACAAGAAAGCTCAGTTTCACTGTGTGTTTTCTTCTCTGTCTTCAATATGTTGTTCAAGACATTATTGTCTTCTACAAACTACTATTAATGTGCAAGGAATTGCATGCCAAGTGCCTATCACTATTAACTTGTTCATACACACACACACACACACACACACATTTTGGTACGACAACAACAGATATATACATATGGAGGAATTTTGCTAAGAAATGCTACTGTAATTCATTCATTTTTGTTTTGTGAATTCTGTATACCATTTTAAGCAATTCCTATGCAGGGGACGTAAGCCAATTAAGAGGTGAGTTTTCTATGAAGCCTTTCAGAAGCCATAAGAATGGAAGTTGACTGATGTAGAAAAGTTTTTAGAAGTATGAGCTAATTGGTCTTTACTTTTATTTGCACTGACCTCCCAGCCATGAACAACGTTACAACAGAGCTTTGATATTTATTTTCCTCTGCCCTGCCCTGCCCCCCCCCCCCACAGAGTGCTTGTGGGAACCTTATGAGTGTTGTAAAATTTTCTCTGGTGAAAATTTTAAATTACAAAACATAATTATGTCTTAATTTTAAAAAATATTGAAAGGAAACTATATTTAATGCTATCTTCCACAGAGAGAGAGGGAGGGAGGGAATGAGGGAGAGGGGCAGGAGACAGAGCAAGAAATAATGAAATAATGGAGAAGAAAATAGCCAATAATACTGTGGCAGAAGTTTCCACCTAGATACCAGCCTCACCCCGTTCTTACTTTCTTTCACACATTCAAAGTCTAGTATCCTCAGAGACAGAGTGAGCTGCTTTGTGTTTATCTGTCAGATGCTCACAGGCAACTGAAATAGGTTGACCGAGCTCTTATTTTTGAACCTGATAAGCTGATCCCTGATTCCTCATCTTACTGATCCATTTTGAAACTATTTGGTCTATTTTGAACCAATCAGGAACCACCCTTTCTTGGATTCCTATGGCGTGGACCAACCATGAACCTTCTTGCCAGTTCAACCAATCAGTTCCTTACTCTGCCTCTGAAGATGCCAGATGCAACTGCTGGTGAAAATGTCAACAGATCGCTGTTGTTTGGCCCAAAAGCTCACCAGCGATTCCTTGAATAGTTTTTGACTTGGAATAAAATGTACAGGAAATATTATCCAGCATTATAGCTGTTTAGGAAGGATGAAGTTCTAAAAGTAAAAAAGGTGAGCTTGAAAGTTTTTGTTATCACTGCTCTCTGCTGGTAGCAGCATTATCTGCATTCCTGTTTTCTTTCCCCAATGCTTATAATTTATTCGCCTGAAATATTCCACATTTTGAAATTATTTTACCATTTGAATAATTACTACAAAAAATTGGGGGGAAAATCCTTTGTTTTAAAATAACATGCTTTATTTTTTAAAATCTCTGAACAATTTTCAATATAATTCATAAATAGGTCTCTGATTTCTTCAAATAAAACCTTTTTATAATATGAGTTAATCATGAAGTAAATTTCCATGTCTATAAAACAATCACTCTGAGACAAAACAAAACATCCATTGGTAGTCATTAACTGACACACAAATGTGCCACAGCTAGCAAGAGGCACTTCTTCCAGTGCATGTAAAAGCAGAATGGCTATTCTAAGGTGACATTTGCTTTCCACAATTTTTAGAATACCTGAATGAAAAGGAATACATTCAGCAGTATCCAAACATTAATTAATTTCCTTTTGGACAAGTTCTCCATCTTCTCCTCTTCTCTTGAATCACCACAGATTTGAGTAGAGCAATAAGAGCTGAAGAGAGAGAAGGAATTTGTTCTACGGGCAACTATTGATAGAGCTGAATATACTGAATTTAAAATAATGTGGTACTTGATTATACAACATCCTCTTTAATATTTTAATAAAATATTAATTTTAACCAATCAAACTAGTTATACCTTTATGTTACAAGCGAAAACTGTCAGTATTATTTTCATTAATCAAAGACATCACATTTAACATTTATTAGACATTTTCTTCCATCAGAAGTTTAGCTCACAGTACAAAAATAAGGAATTGCTCATAATGATTACATTTCACATATTTTGTATATTTCAGTAGCTGAACAAACATGCCAAAAGAAGCACTTCACGTTGTTTTAAAAGAGGATAAATAAACATTCAAGTTACTATAGAGATAAGGCAGACAACATTATGGAAAAAAATAATCATTTCTCATGTTTCTTCAATGTACAGGTTCTAGATCTGCCCAGTTTCACAATTCTGAAACTAGGTATTCCTACTGGCAGAAGAGGGAGGAATACTTATCATCAGTTCCTTATCCACATTCCTCTCTAGGTTGGCTGGAAATCTTTTCTGGAAGATTGTGGGATCATTTCAAAATCATATGGGAGGCAGCTTTGAAGACTGCAAAAAGGGGAACTAAAAAAAATATTTTCTCTCCATTTTTTTTAGTGGGAACTTCAGCAGAATCTGAGCCGAAGAGCCTTTCATTAGCAGAAGAGCAAGTCTGGATTCAACCCAATGAAAGAACATTAAGTATAAATTGTAAGTAGGAAATAGTGATCCCCTCCCCCAAGAGTCCATAGCTTAGATGACCAGAGCTTTTACGGAAAAATAAATAGAATTATTTGTTCCTTCTCCCCTATCCTACATGCCCAGCAATGACCTTTGACAAATTTTGTATGTCAGTATTTCCAATAAGGACAACTATTCAGAGAGTGGTTTTCATGCAATTTGGCTTTCCTTCATTATCATTATTCATAGTAGCAAACAACTCACAAAATTTAAGGGAATTACACCCCTCAGAAAACTAAACGCTTTTCCAAATTTGAGAGGGGGGGAGTCACACACCATCACCATCATGGACAAAACAGTAATCCTTTCATCCAGCAGTCATTCTGTGTCTTTTTTTCCAGAGCCTTACTACAGTTCTATATTCTGGAATCTTCTTCTGTAACCTGACAGGTCTTGTCAAAGAAGGAGTTCCTATTTCCAATGTTGCTGAGCATTATGGTATAGGGCATTCCAAGCAGGCATTATGGAGGAGATGCCCATCATGCCCTACTTCCCAATCTGTAGTCTCCCAATATGGTGACGCACATAAGAAATGAGTAAAGTGGCTAAAGATGGCAGCATAAAGTAAAATTGAGCGCACGGACAATGCACTTCTTGCTGGCCAGCAAATTAACCCTGATTAGCTGAGTCATCTTGATGCTCATTCCATTGCCAGGAAGGACACTTTTCTGTTTGCCCATCAATTGGGTGCCAGCGCTGCAGATTTGCCATGACATAAGCATGCCCATTGTGTCCTAAAATAACCAGTACATTCCTGTAGGGTCAGTACAGGTCAATCCCTGCTTCTTCATTTTAATCTGGAAATCAGAAGACTTGGGCAATGAAATAGATGGTTGCTTGCAAGTACAATACGAATGCAAAAATTCCATAGCCTTATTACAGTTCCCTATTCACATTCTTCCTATCCTTTCTCTCTTTTTCTATCTTTATTTTTGTCACCAAAATGCTTAATTTCTCCAAATTAAGGTTGATTATGTTCATAGAACTGATTTTTTTTGGCTTAATGATTTCTTTTTGCTTATTTATTTTATACGTGAAAAAACATATCCACAAATATATTACAGATCAGCCTATTTTAAAATATTTTATTTTAACTCTGACCATACAAAAATAACATCCATCAGTTTTTGCACTGCATCAATGTTGTTACTTAATTCTATTTACTTTTACTCTGGAAAGCAATCCTTGGATTACTCTGGTACAAAATCTTGAGAGATTATCACAAATCCTTCCTACCTTCTACTACATGCATAAATCCATTTCCATAACCTTCCTTTTGGGGAGAGACTGAGAAAGAGAGATGGAGTTCCTTCCCAATTTATTTTATGCACTAAATACTCTAGTCCTATATTTGTCCAAGGTCACCGAATAAAGATTTCTGCCCCCAACAGAAAAACAGCCCTCAATCCTACACTACATACTTTCATTGGTTTTTCAGATTTAAGCATGTAGAGTTATAAATACTATAGAATCCTGTTTATTTTGTTATAGTTGTCTGAAACTGATCTGTATATAAACTTACAGAAATGATTTCTTGGCCAAATTCCTTCATACTAAATACTAGAACTTGGAATGATTTAACATCCTTAAAAATACACCTATTTCTTTTGTGCCCCATCTGAGCACCATGACCTATTGCTGATGAGAATGGAAAGGAGAAGCCCAAAGAAACATTCCTGAATGCCAACCTTGGCAGTATTGTGTTCTACATTTAGGATAGTTAAATAAATAAAAAAGGAAATGTAATTGTATACTTTGATCCTGTTGGCTTCAATAATAACATTAATTCCACCTTAAGAAAAGGACTTTAGTTTTTGTTCTTTACCTGCTCTCGAAGTTTCAAAAAAAGGAATTTGTAATGAAAATAAAAAATAGTTAATCTGAATCTAATTCCTTCCTATTTAATCAGTTTGTTTAATCATGGTTTATTACCTAGTCCACAATTGGTGGGTTCATATGCCATTGGGAAAACAGCTTATAAATTACAATGGCTTATTTATACAACATGCTAAACCAAAATCTAATGAAGCACATTAAAATTTTGCAGGATGCTTGAACTCTGCCTGTTGAGGGAGAAAAGGCTTTCTTTAAGTAGTGCCTCAGTGTGGTTGTCTTAGGGCAGCGTTTTTCAGACTTTCTGAAATCATGCCATCTGAAGAAACAATTCAGAGAAAATGTGATGACCTTCCAGTTAAACAAAGGCTCCTTATGCTTTTGTCCATAAGAATGTGGAAACTTGCCTTTTTCGGCAAATAAAATTATATAATTGTATTTCTGTATGTCTTCCCATCCCCTGCATTTTTACTGTAAAGTCAAATTTGTACCAAAAATATAATCCAAGATCAAGTATTTCTTTATTACTTGAGGCAGCGGCTGAGTAGAGAGTTGATTCCGGGAGGTGGATTGTCAGGGCAAATCTGACATTTTCCACCCATTTTCTACCCATGATGTTTTCCACTCATCCACACGCTGATTAAAGTCAACTAACCACCCAATTACTGAAAAATAGACAGAAACAATACTATGGAAGGGGTGGGAGATCGATCCACCCCCTCCCCCCAGGTAAGACACAAGGGGAGTGCTGCCAAAGATGACAAAAAGGCAAGCAGCAAGTGTGGACCTGGGTTAACTGTTCCAACATGCTAATCCGCTGAATAACAACCAGCAGGTGCAGTAGTGATGAAGGAAAAGGCCTTAAAATCAGATTTGACTTTGACAAGTTCCCTTTGCAGTTGCGGTTGCCTTGCCAACATTTTCAGAAGTGGTTTGCCATGGCTTTCTCCCTAAGGCTACGAGACAGTGAGTGGGCCAGCTGGCTTCATGCTTATGACAGGACCCTACGCCAAAGTAGTTCTTGGTGACACAGGAGGGAGGTGATAAAAATGATCTGCGTTGCGCATCAGACATGCTAGATAGACCACTGGGCTGAAGTGGCAAGGTTGCAACACACTACCTCGTCAACCTCGGTGGGCCATACTTGGAAAATCAATGCCCCTTAAAAGTGGTGGCCCTTAAAAGCTAACATAGGGGCTGTTGTTGCCCCTATGGTTAAGTTCTCAGCAGAGAAGAAGGCAACCAGAAACACACTGGCAAATAACTTTGCAATGGAAGAGGATGAGTCTTTCTTCCTTGAAGAATCACGGGAGGAGATTAGTGAATGGCATGTATGAAGCACAGAATTAGTCTAGGCTGGAACTAGACAGATGCAAAAAGAGTTTCCTGGCAGGACTCCCAGGAAACAGGAATTCCTTGGAGTGTTAATATCATGAATACCCATCCGGTGCTCAGCCTGCATGTATTCGCAAATAAACCTTATAGCACAATAACACTACAAGCCTAGAGTCACCATGTAGCACTGGTACTCTTGAAATTCTTCACTACTCAGGAATGGGCTGCATACTGTATATAGACTAATATGGATGGGAGGGGAACTCATTCCAATCTTCTCCGCCTGCTCAGGCTGGCTGTACTGCTTCAATCTAATGAGGGAGAGACCTTGTTTTAAAGAAGCTTAAGACTCCAACAGAATCCTTATTTTTCCTGGGCCTGAGTCAGGCTGTCACTCTCAGTGGTGGGTGATGCCGGAACAGATGCAGAGATTTTGTGAAGGTCTCGGACCGACCTGACGGTCCATTGGGCAAGCTCCTGTAGCACCTTCATGCCCCTTAATTTTTTTTCAAACAAGCTTTTTTCATTAGGGTTATTTGTATTTTTTACCTCTTTGGCTGGCACATTGTGCTTCAGCGTTACCATCAGCTCCTCCAGCTGGTAAGCTAAAGCAGAAACTTGCAGCAAAACTGATTGGATAGATTCATGGAAAGCTACATCCTCTGGGGTTAAATCAATTCTCTGCTCTTCCAAGATTTGATCCAACAGAATCTGAAATGCCCAATAAGCTTGTAAGTTGCTCCCCAGACGCTCAGCATCTGAAATCTCACTCCATTCTTCAACATCAGCTAGAGGTACTCCATCGATCAAATCAACATCGATCAAATCAAAGTTGAAGGGTTGTACCAGATCTTGCTTCTCAGCCTGAAACAATGGGGAGTAGCAAGAGTGAGATAGGAGGAGAGAATTATTTTAAATAGTAATTTTATTAAAAATTACAATTGCAATGATTAAAAAAATACAAACTAAAAAAAATAACAGAAAACAAGGAGCAGGACATCCAAGGAAGAAACGGTGCACTGATAGCTGCAGTGGAATGAAGAGCCAGCAAGTGGACAGGCTCTTTGATAACTCCTCTCTGGACAAGAAGAGGACTTGAGATCACCCACAGGTGCTATAGGTCTAGGCAACCTGTTCCAAGAGGCTGCACCAGCAAAGATTAATTTCTGGTGGAGTTTGGGGGAGAGAAAGAAAGACTTCTGCTGCTTTTGCTGCTTTCCTTGCATGAAGCCAAAAGTCTCTCTCTCTCTCCCTCTCTCTCTCTCCCTCCCTCCTCCCCTCTCTCTCCCCCTGAGAACAGAGCTGGAAACGGTATCCTGCGATCCCAAATAAAGAACGATTGATCAGTAGGAAAACAGGGTGGGGAATTTTCCTGCAGACTTTTTGGGATTTTCCCAGTGTCTCTGCAGACAGAAAAGTCTGCAGGAAAATCCCCGACCTCGTTTTCCTACTGATCAGTCATTCTTTATTTGGGATTGCAGAATTACCCCCCCTCTCTCCCTCTCCTTGAGAATGGAGCTAAAAAGCAGGTTAGGAATGTGGCTGCCTTGGAGGGGGGTTGAGGGACCTGTGTGTGTGTGAGAGAGAGAGAGAGAGGGAGGGAGAGAGAACATCACCACCAGCCCTCCAAGGTTAGATCAGATCTCTCTTTCCCTCCCTCCCTCCCTCCCTCCCTCTCTCTCCTCTCCCACCAACGTCAGCAAGCCACCGTTAGTCAAAATTCATATTAGTGGTCCGAGGGATTTAAAATTATGAGTTTGATGGTCCCTGAGGTCCAAAAGGTTGGCGACCCTGCTCTAGACAGTTGATCCTCATGAAGAGACTGCAAGGCAGTAGTCTCTGGTGGGATTTTAGCACTAGATAAGGGAATAACCATCCAGCTGAAACCACAGTTGGATCTTTGAAAGGACACTGGATTCCCACAGTTCCTTTTTAAAATCACTTTTAGAAATTGCTTGTTAACGGTTTTCAGCTATTAGGAACCTTTGGACCACAGGTTTTACAACACAGGTTGAGTTTAGTAAAATAAGTTTGAAATACAAGTATAAAGACTTTAAAAAATAATGGTTGAAAAAAATGTCAACCTTCATTTGAAGACTATCTGCAAACACCCGAAGATTGCAGCACTAAGATTTGGTGGCAAAATTGCTTGCTTTTTATTTTATTATATTTATTTTATTATTATTTTTTGCTTTTTATTTTTTGAATTCCTATACAGCTCATCTCCCCTAAATGAGTCTGGGTGATTTACAACAATAATTGTGGATCGCCTAATTTATAGATGAAAAGTAGTAAAATACAAATGGGAATGAAGGCCTCATTCTCACTATTAATTCCCAAAGTCCAAAGAAAATGGCTCCTAAATTTTCAACTCTACTAGTGAATGACATACCTACTACCTCCTGCTTCCAAGTTAAAAATGGCTTCATGATCCTTTAAGCCAGGGGTGTCAAATTCAAGGCCCAGGAGCCAGATCAGGCCCTCCCAGGCTCTGTTTTCACTGGCAAAGGGTTTCAGGAGGAGCCCAGAAATCCATTTATGCTGGCAGAATGCTCAGGCCACCACAGGTGCCCTGGAAATGAGTGATGTTGATCTGGCCATGCCCACCCTGGCCATGTCCACTCAGCCCCTCCCCATGAGGTTAAACACAACCCTGATATAGCCCTCAACGAAATCGAGTTTGACACCCCTGCTCTAAACCATAAAGTTTGGGGCAGTAGGTCTGTAATGTTGCATAAACCAAGGCATTATGTTTTACTGTAGAGCCAGCAGCTTTATCATTCAGAGATGGTTAACCATCCAAGGATTAATTAGAGCTGAACCAGCTTAGCTTCCAAAATTAGCTGAGTCATCTAAGCACTGCCTCTTGCTGAGGCTATATTCTGAAGGAAAACATTGTTTCATTTATTATTTATTTATAACATTTGTAATCTGCCCCAATCCTGGAAAAAAATCTAAACAGCATAAAGTGAAAATATAAACACATAACCATAAAACCCCAAACTCCACCACTGTCAATCCTAAATCTTTATAAGAAAGGAAGAAAGTTAGGCATTGGCCTAGCCAACTAAAATGCATTTTTTTTCAGTTACTGAAGCAACAGATGCAATTAAATAAGATCTGATCACAAGAGATGGACAGCAATTGTTGCCGAACTTGCTGGACAATTACAGATGGAACTAAGTTGAAGCCTAACTAGTAAAATGGCAATATTAAATACAGAAGTTCCACTGCCCCATTTTGAACCACTAGGGGCAAAACATTTGTTGAAATTTCCATGAACTGGAGTGTTTCCCCACATGGCCACTGAAGGGAATTTCCCACTCAAATAAGAGTAGATGAAGGATCAGATAATGGAATGTATGTACAGAGGAGGCCCTGGGGATCAGATGAAGGGTCATATGTAGAGATAGGATCCAGGTATGGATGGAATGGACACCTTAGATTTCCAAAAGGATAAAGTTGATGGTATGGAAAGCCATGGAAAGCTTTAAAAGGATCAAGAAAGGTGTACTATCCACATCTATGTCCTGAAATAGCTAACTCTACTAGGCCTGAATCCTGGCTGAAAAAGTTCCAAATCACCAATGTCCTCAACAATCTTCTATAGCTGATCACCAAATTCTTGCCAAATATGCCCCAAAATTGCAGGTTGAAGACTGATTGAAGACTGATTTGTCAAACACAGATCCGTCCAGGGATAGTTTCTACAAGAAAGAGGGCCCTGCTGCTTCCTTCAAATGAGGCAGTGTTATTCCTTCCCTTGAAGAAGCATTATCTCCCAGAGCCAATTGCTCACATCCTGTTTAGCATCTGAAGAATCCAGTATTGTGACATACAATGACGGATTTTTCTTAAAGAATGGGTCAAGTGGAGTGATTTGGTAATATTAATTTTAATTTTCTGTCACCCCAATTCTAAAATCAGGCAAACAGAAACATCACTGTTGTTCTCTGAAGAAATAAGTAAGTATTTGGAATAATTAATGCTTTGATGCAGATGGGATTATTTCATATCTTATCATTTATTTTTCAGATTAGCCCTTGAAGATACCCTATCCCTAACCCTGATATAAGTGAGGAAAGCACTCATCCCCATCCTATGTGTCTTCAAGAGTGTAATAGGGCATTTATTGATAAGAGTTCAAGCTTGCTAAATAATCGTGTGAAGAAATTCGTCATCTGATCATTGTAGCAAAGGAAGTAGATCAAATCTAACTAAAAACCAACCCATCCATCCTCTAGGAGTTACAATATATGTATATGGAGATCTCTTTTCATTACCATGCCACCCATCATTTTTGGGGATGATGGTTATCATCCCCCAACCTACCATGTGAAATTAGTTTGGTCAAGATAGACATCTGTGCATCTGTTAGACTCCTTAAAATAAATGTGATATAGTCATGGCTTAAAAAACCATTTCCATCAATACACATAGTCTCCCACAAGGTGGCATTCTATCGCAGAATTTTATCCCCCCCCATCTCTTTCCTGACAAAACCAGACCCACCTTAAAATAAATAAAATCAAGCCCTTATTTCATTTCTATCTTGATCTCTGATTTAAAAAAAAAGTATGTTCTCCATCCCTAAGGCAACAAACTGTAAAACATTCTTTTTGGGAGAAGCACTTTTTTGCGCACATGGGTACAAACACACACACACACAGAGACTTTGATGGGCATGAATTCTAGGACATCTGAAATGTCTTTAATTTGTTAGCTTTGTTTAACAATACATTTCACTCTGTGACTTGAGCGATTTGTTTTCTGCAGTTCAGCATCCAACTGGGGGTGGATGACTCTGCCGGTAGGCAGGAAAAGCCGGTATGCATAGCATTTGTCCATTCCAGTTATATGATTCAGTATACTAATAATTCATCCCCTAATATTAGATAGCTTTTTAAAGAGAGTTGGTGTAAAGAGCTGGTGGCAGTCTTCAGATTAAAAAAAAATACAGCCGCACAAGCTTGGTTTGGGAGCTGCAGTTACCACTGGCACACATTTCCTTCAGGCTCAGTGGGGTGATGGAAGATTTTACTCAGGTATCATCGCACTTGTGTATAAATCACAGAATGTGTTGTTTGGGTATTATACAATTTTCTAACAAGTGCGTGGTGTTCATTAATTGATAGCCTTAACAGAACTCCCGTTGAGATGTTTAAAAAAAATAGTGATGGAAGCAAGAGCATAAGGCTCTCTTTTCTCCGGATTATACCCTATCCTCACCAAACCTGAACCCCGGTCCTAAAACACGCATCTCTCTTTGCGCGAGCGCACACACAGAGGAACGCGCGCAGTAGAGGAACTCACGTAGCATTCCAGGAGGCTGCTGACATCGGAGCGCATCTTCCTCAGGAGAAGAACGGTGCGACGCCACGAGTCCCGGTGTGGAGAGATCCCGGGCTGCCGCTCCGAGGTAGCCATCGCCCGCAGGGGAGAAAGCAGGAGCCGACGAGGCGCCGCTCACGTCAGGAAAGCGATCTGGAAACCAGGAAAAGCCTCGCTCAGCTCCTACATTCCAGCCCGAGCGAGAGAATTCCTCACGGGTGCGCCTGACGCGCCCGCCCGCTTGCTCCGTCCCCCGCGGCCTGAGGAGAAACTGCACATTCCAGGCGCGAAGCTTAACCCTCTGAGAGCAGTAACGCGGGCGTTTCGGTCACCTTTTGGCCCCCGGCGATTGGCTCGCTCTGTAACGCTTTGCTCCGGGTTTGACTTTGATTGGCAGATAACCCAGTCGGCCACCCCGCTAATCCTTGCAAATTCAACCCGGGGAGATCTTACCATTCTGCGACCAGGAGACATCAGAAGGAGTTCAGAAGGTACCTTTCGAGTCTCTTCTAAGCAGGATTTATTTTCCCGGTGTGAAACGAAGCTGCTTCGGGTCAGTAAGCCCATTTGCAACCTTGGTGGGGTTTTTTTTGGAAAAGGTCGGAAATGTGAATCTCGGCCGTTTAGGTGCAGCCTAAGAATTGATGCTGTTGTTGCAATACTGTATTGGCTTACAGGCTTCTCCGGTTTCCCCTTTCTTGGATCAGACAATTAATTCAGCTCGTCAGGTATTAAACAGAGGAGCTAGCACTTTCCCCTCCTTCCAGCCAACTTGAAACCACGGTGCTCAGGTGTGGAGTTTGCAAGAAAAAAATGCTTCGTTCGTTTTTGACATTTCTGTTTTGCCCATTCAAATTAAAAATCAATGTAAAACATAATCTCTAAAGAACTCCACTCAGCTTCCCACCGTAACCAATCCAACCTATAAAAACAGCCAAACCTAGCCCATTGAGCGACCAGCATTGAGAATAGAAATTGAATTGTGGGAATGTCAGTCCCATGAAAGATCAGGTTGGCCACTGGGTCACACACATTTGGACATGAGGCTGCCTTACAAGTTAACTGGCACAAATGTAGCACCCAACTGCAGTAGCTAGAGAACAATCAGGACACCTGATCCCTTTATTACAGCACACTACAAACCCTGTGTTTATAGATAACAATGGCTATTCTAAACTCAATAGATTATGTTCTGTGAGGTTTGTTCCATGGTAAACCACACTGTCACTTATTTTAGCTTAACATGTTGCTGGAAGGAACACAGCCATTGTTCTTTGTTATTGGTGAGCATATTGTGCAACTCCAGCCCTTTGCTGGCTATTGAGCCATTTCAAGAACAATCCAATGCCGTTGATAACTTACAATGCCATACATTTATTAGGATCAGGCTATTTAAAATATGACATTTATCAATCTGAGTTCTAGCATCTTCTAGACTTGAATTGAGTGATGTATGCCCCTTGGCCCTGTTTGTGCAGTTCCTGAAGTCCCATCTGAGCTTGAATGCTGAAAATTGGTGGCATCTTTCCCCTATTTTGAGATACAAAACTACAATTCAGGCTAATGGCATTTAGCAAGAAAAGGAATTAAACCCCAACTCTCATAAGAAAGAATGGAAAACCGCATAGATAAAAGTATTCCCACTTGGCATCAACATCCCACCAGTTGCAGAAATTGGCCCATCAAAAAACATTAGGGGAGGTTTTCATTCATTCTTTTTCCAGATAGACCAACTCCTCTCCCCTACCACTGCTGGGAGCATGTTTAGTGGAAATAAAAGATACCGGGTTTTGGTGACTGTTTTCAGATGTGGCTAGCTTTGAAAGAGTTAAACAGATATTTTTTATTCAGGAAATATTTGGCGGTTTAAGTCAACCATTCTTAAGTATTCTCCCAGGAACCTGAACATGTTTCATAAATATATTTGGGTTCTTACTTTTTCTTCAGTTTAATGTAATGAAAAAATGGGTTTTTGAGCACTCAGCATATGCAAGACCAAATATTGTACTGAAACTAAGAATGTACAAATCATTTAAAAGAGGCATGATCAGTGCAGCCTTTCTTAAAGCACCCATGTCCTTTGGATGTCTTTTAGTTACTTCTAAGGTACTGTTGTTCTTTGTTGTTTATACACTTGTGTGAAGAGAAAGCCATGTTTGCAGAACCCCAATCTTTCAACAAGTTTTATCCAGAAATGGATGAAATATGCAATCAATTCATACATTTAGTACTATTTACATATAAAATGTAATGGAAAATAACAATGCTTTATCAATATTCCTTTTTTCCCTACAATTCATAGATACTAAAAATCTTGTGTAATATTTTCTATTCTTCTATTCTGCAACTCCCATCATCCCTTGCCTAAAACACTATATATATGGCTTGATGAGCCTTTGGAGTTTACATTTTTAATGGATGTACAAGTGTCAGCATCATCTGGGAGTAGTTTTTATCAATTAGTTACATATTCTGGAACATTTGCTTGGCTAGTCAAGATGGTTTGATATAATGTACCCTATGATTTAAATAGTCAAAAAATGTGTGCAAATTGTGGCGGCATGAAACATGAATTATTGTGAATATATTTTATTCTACACAGGTTTCTGACTGCAGAATTTGAGATACCAGTAATAAATTTCAAAGTTAGTTTAAAATAAGCTGATCTAAGGAAAGTTCCATAGAGTAATAATTGCCCAAGAGTTTTGATTGACTTACTTTTACATTGGTTAGTACTATGGGCAGTGCTAATCCCCAACTGTATAATTCAGATAACTTCCCCTATTTTAAAGATTTTTTTGATGCTGTAATGTTTGATGTGATTGTTGCTTTCATAATTGTCATAAAAGCTGCCATACAAGAATAAAGGATAAGCTACTAAATAATTTAAATGGAATTAACATTGTAGGAAAATGAAATATGAAATATAAATGATGAAATGTAAAAATATTAACTGCAAAATATCCTCAAATTATAGTAGTTTTGTAGCAGAAAATTGCCATCAAACCATTGTTACGCATGACTGTATTATGTCATGGGGTTTCTGTTGCCTTGGTAGAGTTCTCTGGCACTTGTTTTCATAGCTCAACAAGAAAGTAAACTGGGTATTTTAGTGAAATCAAAATAGTAGGTAATCAGGGTCCAACTTCTATAAGGCTGTAAGTTTTCTTGTTTTAATAATCTGAAACAAATCAATCTGATACTGAATTTTAAGCCTTGTAGTGATCTATTTTTTAAAAACTGTTTACATTCTGTACAATTCAAACCTTAATTCCCAAAGGAACCACAACTCTCCAGCTAGCACCTATGAAGTCATGAACTTTTCAAGAGGAACTATCTCATTACACAATACTAGATTTGTGAGTGAAATTTTGATTTTTACCCTGGCTTTATTGTAAGTAACTCAAGGTGGTGAAAAAACAAAATACTCTTTCCTCTTCCTATTTCCCCCCCAACTACCACCTTGTGATTTGAGTTGCGCTGGGAGTATGACTAGCCTCAGTCACCCTGCTGGCTTTCAGGCTCATAATTGCTTTATAATTCATTTCTGATTAGCAAAATAAGCTATATTATTCTGTTTTCCTAATAATAGCATGCTAATCTATGTTTTAAGATGGCACTGAAGTTTCCCTATTCTAGATTTGTTTCTGCATCATGTTCTTGTCAATTGTTGCAAGTACTAAGTGTAATAACTCCATCAATATGAAAAAAAAATCCCATCCACCAATGTTATTGTCTAATATAGCAGACTTCAAGAATCTGGCTTGAACTCACTGGTTTTCACCAAACATCTTTTTATCCTCCTCCTAATTTGTCACATTCTTATATGGTACAATTGTTTTCCTAAAAAAATACACTAATCCATTTTGAAACAAGCCATTATATGCTAGCAATCTTCTCGTTTTGTACCCTATTGCATTGTAACAGAAACATAAATGAAGCAGATTGCTCCAATTTCCTTCAATGGTCTACTATTCTGAAGTGTATTTAATCAATTTGATAATTATCCATCTCAACAAATGACTCAGGGTGACAGAATCCTATACAATCCTTCAGAATACTTTCAAAAAATTTAAGTTGGGAAGATGTTTCCAATTTAGTTTCCTTTTTTCTAATAATATTAGAAATGCTGAGTACACTACTGTTACCTTTGTAATGAACTTTATGTTCTATGGCTCCTTGAAGGACATTTTAGAATTAGATTTACTACAGATCTACAGATAGTCCAAATTCAAATGTTACAGAACCAATGTCACTGACATAGCCAATGCATGATCAAATACATTCCATTCCTTAGAAGTGTCATCTCTGAACCTGATGTACATAATCTCCCACACCGGGTAAAAAGGGGAAGAAATGTAGTATCCAGAACATTCAGGAATCTCAGAAGAAAATGGCAACTTCTTTTCTTCTGAGTGGAGTATACAGGGCATGTATAAATTTTGTCGGATAAGGAACATCCCTTTTTCCTAACAGCTCCCAAAGAATTATTCAGCCATGATTATTTCTCTTCAAGCTGTGATCTTTAAAATAACATACTGAATCATAAACAATACTCTTATTAATGAATTCTGTAGTTCAATTTTTCTACAACTCTGTATTGGAAGCAAAACATTATTTCCAAAGATTCTGAAGCTCAGAATAATAAATATTAAATTTATCATGATGGGAGAGAATACGTTACTTTTTTTGCTCAAAGAATGCAGTAGCATTTTAACTTACAAACACAGCCACTTCTCAGGATACTTGCACAAGTAATGCACGCTTTTTGGGAGTTTCACAATGTATTAAGAGGTAATTTCACAGGCATTATGTAGTTAACCATTCAAATAGACACATTTTATAAAAATGCATTCCTTTTTGACAGTGATAGTTGATTACTGTGCTCCATTTAGTCACATCTCATTGTTGCTTCCTTCATAGGCAATCTTCAGAGCAGGGCATTGAAGAAAGACCTACAGCTGTGTGTGGGAAGCTACTTCATTTGTGAACATTTTCCATGTAGCTGGCATGTAACATGACACAGACTGCTTTTCCCTTTAAGTATTTATTTTGGTTATGGCTTCCTGAATTTAAAGACATGACATGAAAAAACAAAGCATCCCTTTTAATTGTTTTATTTACTTCTGTATACACAAACGTCTATGAACATGGATCACTGCCCCTCCATCCTGGCACCTCATCTAAATCTCCACTATCACTTTCTGGAAATTTTGTATGCAACAAGGCTTTTAAGGAATCAAAGACTTGTTAACTCAACCATCTGTTATTTAACACTAAAAAATAGGGGTGTGCCACAATGCAACACAGGTCTGTTGCCACTCAGTGGCTACTACTTCAGGTAGTTCTGCTAAAAATTGCAAATCCTGTCCTCTCTCTGGTAGGATTCACAATGCTAGTGCAGTTCTCCCTGGTCTTCACTACCATATTACCAGAGATCTGACAATTATCTCAAGCTGCAAAGACTTCAGCATTGTGCCATTTTTCAGAAACTATTTGAAGTAGATGGAGTACTTTTCACACAATAGAAGACTAGTCCTTGAAGAACACCTAACCCTTGTGTTCTCACCAGTTATATTGGTTGTAGTAAAATAGAGGCCTAAAAAGAGAATTATTATTCATGTGACCAAAAAAAAGCTCTTTTGTCAACTTCTGACAAAAAGTGATATGCGTTATCCTTTAATATTAACAGGAAGGAGGTCCAACTCTTAGAGAACCAGAGTGAGCTATGCAACTGTATATGGAGTGGAACAATGTTAAACTAGTTACTGTAAACTATCCATCTGGTAGAGGGAAAATTATAAAAGTTCAATTCCCAGTACCATGCTTCTTCCCATGAAGGAAAAGAAGGGGGGGGGTGTTATTAGAAGAAAATAGAAATAATTTGCTGCAGCTGTAATTGATTGAATAAAAACCACATGCTTGTGATGGGAACAAAATTAAAGGAATTATTTGATAATTGATGTTGATAAATAGTCACCACAATCAGAAGTTTTCATCTAGAGTGCAGATGGTTATCCTGGCTAAATATAAGATTGTTATTTTAATAAAACCACACTTGCACCCAATGAAGTGGGCTAGAAACAGACAAGAGATCAATAGCCAAACAGAATAAATACTTCAAGTAATTTGCTAAACAGGGCTCATATTGTAATTTGTTCATTACCCTAGCAAAATACTGCATACTGTAATCAAGATAGAAGTCAGTTTCCTCAGTAGTATGCACATGGTTTCAGGTCCAAATATTTTTCTCGCACCAATGTTGATCACACAATTTATAGCAATAGCAGTCTTGTGGAACATGCAGTCCTGAGCTGCATGCAATGCCACCTACACATTATATATCTGAATGGCTGCCAAGCATCTAGCCAGGCAGGAATCACAGAAAATATGTAATGAACTGCAGTAACTGCTTCAGTTTAGACCCTGTTGATTCTTGGCTTCAACGTAACAAACAAACTATAAGTCTTCCTTTCAGATAATTAGCATTGTAAAAAGATCTGCTGGGAACAATCGCAGTTGATGCCAGCCAGCACTATACAGCAGGGATTAAAACTATACAGGATACAGCTCCAAAATAAAGTCTAAATTGCAAATTCATTTTACTTCTTGATCACATGAATGTCAGGTCATTAATAGAAAAGTACTACCAGGATATTGTACCATCATAACTTCTCAGATAACAGTGAAGAGTTTATGTAAATCATGTGATAAATATATCTTTTAAGGTATTTCCATGTTTTTTAAACTCTATCTCCCTCCAAATCTAGACCTGTCTGGCGATAGTCAAATTCCACAGAAACAATTGCATATATTTAGAATAGTGGATTTTATGCTGAGTAAAGCTGATGCTGCTATCATTCTAAATCAAATAATGTCCCTAAATGATGTTTGAAGAGTTATATCAAAGTCTCATGAGGCAGAGCATGTTAGCAGCCAAGGCTTTTTAAAGCAGTTAATATAACTTCTTCAAGACATAGCTTCCTGTTAATGGCATTAGCCCATCAATGTCAGAGAGAAAAGCACCAGTGTAAGTGAGCAAATAGTAGGGTGGTTAGTGAGGGAATGCATGACACAACTTTCTAGAACAGCCATTACATCCTTAAACAATAAATCCTGAAGCAAACAGGAGCTCACAGTTCACTAGAGAGGGTGCTTAAGACCTATCCTGCTCCAGAAGTATCTCCTTCACTCAGACTCAATAAGAATTCCTAAAAAATGGATTGCTGAAGAAGCCTGTTCTGTTTTATATCCCTTACATAGGATGTTCAGTTTTGAAACAAAAACATTCTCTAGACAGCAACTAAAATAGACCCCTTTTAACAAGGCAAATAAATAAGGAATTCATCACAACTTTAAAAAAAAAGACATGTACAAAGTGCAAGTTTTCTTTTATAAGCCTAGCACCCATTCTGATTCTCCCACAGGTATTTTGCACCAGAGCAATTATATGGAAAAATGGCACTCCTCTTTCAGAAAGCAAGCACCAACATTTCAAGATCCCTTCTCTTTTCTTATGAATGGGAAGATACAAAATATGGGGGAGATATGCTGTTTTACAGCTCATCCTAAGGAGGGGTTCTAAAGTGCCAAGCTATATCCCCAAGCCCTAAAATGAAAAATAAGAGCTTGCAAGGGTCAGAATTTAGTAATGCATAGAACAGGTTGATACAACTGGAGGAAAAGAATACAGTTTCAAGGATGAAATATTGGTCCAGAGTATAAGCATTTTCAATCTTGCAATATGGTCAAGGAGTTGGAAGTTTGCTTACTTTAGGAGGGCTAGGAGGGATAGGCTTAGCTACTTCCCTTCCCAGCATTGCAAGAATTCTTTTGCTTTGTCAATCTCTGTGTAAAGGCAACATTCCTCTCCAAGAAGGAAACAGTGAAAAAAAATGTAGTGTAGTGTAGTGATCCACTCTGCAAGAAAAGGGTGAGCTGGGGGGAGGGCAGGTCCTTTAGTTATCTGACTAGTAATTTATTTTATGTTTAGTTTCTCTATGTTGAATAAGTTGCTTCTCTGGATTTATTCTTTTAAATACAAGTTCAAGTTGTCCCAATACACGTGTGCTCCTCTCCCACTACGGTCCTGCAGAATCAGAATCCTCAATTAGAACTTCAGTGGTAGCTCCAAGAATCTCTGTATTGATAACCAGCCCTTCTGTATTCTCACTACTAGTGGTGCCAACGAATATTTTTCCATCAGCCATCAGGTTGACCCGGTCACCCCCACTGCAGTAGGCCTTAGGCACCCCATCAGAGTTCAGCAATAGGCACTCTCCAGGTGTGGTGTTTCCAATGGGATCTGGAAGAAGGGGAAGGCCCTGGCCATCCGTGGGTTGGACAACAGACTCTGGATCAGAACCCAAGATGTCAGTGCTGGTAATGAGAGCCCCTGCATTGGCAGCCAGTGCTTCAGCAATAAGCACTTCTGGGTGACTCTTGGCTTTATGTGCTACAACGCTGTCTTTTTTCTCAAACTTCTTTCCACATATATTGCATGAAAATTGGTAAAAGGTATCTGCATCATGTTTTTTCATGTGCCAGTTTAATGAGGCCTTCTGCCGACAGGTGAATCCGCAGATCTCACATCTACAGAAAAAGGAGAGGGAGTGGAAGACAATTCATTATTCATCAGAATAACATTTAGTTTAGTTTAGTTTAGTTTATTTGGACTTATAAGCCTCCCTCTCTCCCGGAGGACTCAGGGCGGTGTACATAAAAGACAGAAAGTACAAAAGTTAAAAGAAATTTAAAAAAACATTAAATTATGCCAAATAAACCTTCAGATTAAAACCCCCGATCCCTCATCAGTCCAGGCCGGATTGCAAAAATAGCCATGTTTGAGGTCGCGACGGAAGGAGTGGAGATCAGAGGCCAAGCGCAACTCAAGGGGTAGTTGGTTCCAGAGGGTGAGCGCCCCCACAGAGATGGCCCTACCCCTAGGGGCCACCAGCCTACACTGTTTAGCTGATGGTATCCCCAGGAGGCCCTGTCTATGGGAGCGCCCAGGGCAATTGGTGTTTGTCAGCAGAAGGAGATGTTCTTGCAAGTACCCCGGACCCAAGCCATACAGGGGTTTAAAAGTTGTTACCAAAACCTTGAATCTCACACGGAGGGCAACCGGCAACCAATGCAAGTTGAGAAATACAAAGGAAAAGAAAGTATAGATGCAGCTGGTCTAATCCCTCACAAAAAAATAGACAAGATCAAGGACACTACTCACTGTAATGGCTTCTCGCCTGTGTGGATCATTCGGTGAACTGCCAGATTGTGGGAACTTTTGAAAGCACGGGCACAGTATTCACAAATGTAATCCCTTTGATCTGTAAAGCGGCATAGTATTTTACATCAACACCTGAATCTAATCCAGATCCATACCTATTCAAAAAGAATCTGCCATGTTCCTAATCACAGTATTAATAATAATATTTTAAAACATTAAAAGGATAAATATGATTTTCTAATACTGATGAGGAAGTATTTCTCATATAGAATCTTATGGAAACAGTCCCATTCTTATTCTGAGATATTCTAGTTTTTCTTCTTTCTCCAAGGAAGAGGAAATAAATTAAAATCTTCCCACTGTATTTGAAAGGTCATATATATTATTCATTCTGTGTGTCAGGCGCAAGGAAGCAACCAACTTTGTGATTAGGCCAACACAGCTCCTTTACTGTAGTGAGCCATCCTTCTCTGAGCTTGGTTGTTACCTAGTTTGGGTAATGAAACATCTGCAAGAAAATAATGAAGCTCAGAGAACACCAAGGACCCCTCATTTCAACTTTGAGCTACAAATATTCTCCTTTATTGCTCTGTATTGTAGGTCATCTATATTACAAGAATCTTGACAGACTGGCTGTTTTCCCTTGGGAACCAGAAGATAAGGCTTCCCTGGTCTGGTCTATACTACTTCCTCCCATGGAGCAACTCCACATTGACATGCCTCTTTACTCCTCCCTCCCTTTAGCCCGTGATTCCACCAAATTGTGTCAACGAAAGCACATATTCATTCATAGTCTATGAAGGTACAGAAGATCATAACGCTCGTTGTTTAATGGTAGTGGGACCACTGCTTTCCATATACCAATGGAATTATGGGAGTTGAAGCTTACACCAAGAGATCACCCAGTTTGGTAAAAGCAGCTGTACATATCTTAATGGAAATATGTTCCTTTCTGCTCATATTCTTTCAAACTCTTCATAGAACTTCAGATTTTGAAATAGGGAGATTAAAAAATAAGAAAGGTAGACAGTATGGTCCAACCTTGTCAAAACTGATCTTTGTTTGTTTGTTTGTCAAAAGTGACTTCTGACAAATAAGCAGTTTACTCCAATTACCTGATGTCATATATGGTATTGTTCTTATTTATATTAATTGCAAATCATAGTAATTCATTGCATAATATCTCTTATATTATGAATATCAGAATCAGTGTAACTTATTCTTATCTATATCACAGCTAAAAGAAATGAGGAAAGGAAATATTAAAAGACTGGAAGCAGTAATATCCTAACTGCATCCTTCAGTTTGAGTCATTCTCATTTTAGATATAGCCACAGAACATCTGTGTATCCGTCATCAATCAATCTGCATCAACTTTGCCTTCTATGTCTAAATTAAAGACTTGGCTATTCAAGAAGAAATTTACTTTTCTATGCAAGAAGAAATGTACTTTTCTCCTTAAAGAGACAGTGTGGGGATTTTCTTTGCAACCTATATTACCTGTGTGATGTTTGGCATGCCGCAACAATTGTTTCTGGAGCCGGAAAAGTCTTCCGCAAGAGGGATGAGGACATACATATTTCTTTTTTAGCAGATGTTGATATTTTATATGATGCTGAAAACAAAAAAACTCTATTTTTATTACCTGAGATCTTATACAAAAAAAGTGGTAAACACATTTAATATTCTAATAGCCACCTTATATTTCAATATAAATATACAGATTAAAACATGAAGAACTTAAAAGAACATATGCTGGAAATGTTATGTGTACAGATTTTGTAGAACAGAAAAAAATTCTCTCTTTTTTGGTCTCTTTGAGTTAATGTTGATTCCTGGCAATTTCCTGGCCAAGTTTTCTTGCCATTGCCTGTTTCCTAAGGGTGAGAGATCAGAGACTAGTTCAAGATCACTCACTTTCCTTCATACCTAAAGCAGAACTAGAATTCAGTCTCAAGGTTTCTAGCCTGATGCCTTAATCACAACACCAAACTGGCTTTCTTTCTTTCTTTCTTTCTTTCTTTCTTTCTTTCTTTCTTTCTTTCTTTCTTTCTTTCTTTCTTTCTTTCTTTATTTAGACTTGTATGCCGCCCTACTCCCGAAGGACTCAGGGCGGCGAACATACAAAAGCATATACAATAAAATAATGGATAAAACAAGTCCAAATTACAAAACAGCTAAAACAGTAAAATTACAAAATAAACAAACTCTTAAAACTACCCACCCCCATGGTCAATCCAGGCCGGCCTGCTGCAACAGCCAGGTCTTCAGGTCTCGACGAAAGGAGCGGAGATCAGGGGCCAAATGCAGATCCGCAGGAAGCTGGTTCCACAGGGCGGGCGCTCCCACAGAAAACGCCCTAGTTCTGGGAGCCGCCAGCCGGCAATGCCTGACCGACGGTATTCCCAGAAGGCCCTTCCTATGGGAGCGCACGGGGCGATTGGACTGTGATGCGGGCAGGAGGCGTTCCCGCAAGTACCCTGCACCCAAGCCATTTAGGGCTTTATAAGTTGTTACTAACACCTTGAAGGAAACCCGGAAGGCAACCGGCAACCAATGCAAGTCGCGCAGGAGGGGTGTAACATGGGAATATCGGGATACCCCCATCACAGCCCGCGCGGCCGCATTCTGTACCAGCTTTTAATAGGAACACATCACAGAGAAACACATCACAGAGGAACACATCACAGAGAATTTGGAAAGTGACTAAGAAATATAGAGAACTGAAGCTTTAAGGTTCAGATATCATCTCTACCTAGTATCTACCCTAATATCAGGATGTAAGAACTGATGTTGTTCAAAATAATGAGAATTTCATATGCTTGGTCACAGTCAGCCAGATGTTTAAACAAGGCTTGAGACAGGCAGACGTTTAAGAATTTTAAATGTATCATCACTAGATGTAAGTTGTTATAAGTAAAACTACCTTTTGCAATTGACTGGTGGTGATTTTTGTCAATGCCAATCATGTTCAAATGGTGCTTTGGACATTTTGGGATTACACCCAAAGCACCTATTACTATTAGCACTAGCTGTCTTTTGCTATAGGCGTTCTACTTCTATTTGCAGGTCTTTGTATTTGTAATTATTATCTCACTTTTAAAAATATAGATATTTGTTTGACTCTAATCAGCACCTTCACCATTAAACCAAACTGACTCAGTGCTGTGTGGGTTGTGTGTGAGTGAATGAAGGTGTGATAAAAGACCAGAAAGATTGCAATAGTCAAGGTAAAAGATTATTGTGACATAAAAAGGAACTTTGCTGAAAGAGAAGAATGGAAGGCTATTTTTTTGGAATGCTATGCAGGGAGAAGCAACAAGAGGTGGGGAGGTGGGGAGAGAAAAGAGGAGTCAATAAATCCAAGGCTCTGTTTATTAGTTGGATTAGTGGGAAAGTTTTCAATGGATGCAGAAAATGAGTAAAGCTACTAAGGAAACAAAGTTTACAGGAAGAATATTAAAAATTCAATTCCTTAAATATAAATGAAGGGAATTCAATAAAGTAAAATCACAGAAATGTAAGACATGAAGGAAACCGATTTGGAAAGAGTATTCAACCACACTTAAAATAGCAAAATAAAATTTGAATTTTTTTAAATCTAACAATGAAGGCCATTAGCAGTGAGATAAAAGATGTTTCACTTTCTTATCCCTGTGAAATTTTTTGAGTCTAGATTCTGCAATAAGATTTAGATGTGAGAATATTGAAATTATGAGAATAAAAAGTACTTTCCAATAGTCTAGAAGTCAGAGAAAGATACATGAAGTAATAATTGAAAAATAAATATATATTTAAGCACAAGAAAAACAATGGGGTGTTCAAATGCTAAAAACAGATGAAGAAAAAATATCATAGTTCATAAGGAATAGGGTGAATAATGGAGGGCTTGGGTAAGACTAATGTCAAACAGGAGAAGAGCAAGAAATCCTGCATAGTGTAATGTGGGAATTGATAATAAAATTAATAAAATGTAATAGCGGAGAGGGGGAAAAAAGAGGCAAAAGGTTATGAAAAAGCAGCAATAGCACTTATAAGACTTATATACTGCTCCATAGTGCTTTACAGCACTCTCTGAGGGTTTACACAGTCAGCATATTGCCCCCAACAATCTAGGTCCTCATGTTACTGATCTTGGAAGGATAGAAGGCTAAGTCAACCTTGAGCTGTAGTCAGAATAAATAAATTACAATTCAGCATTTCAGGAGAAAGAATCATGAACAGGGTTGAAAAATTAAGTTATGCCATGGTATGAAACAAGCATTTGAGATTTGGAGCATCAGAGAATTGTTGCAATGTTTTTTAGGCTAATCCACAGAAGAGAAGAGAAGAAGAAATTTATAGAGAGCAAAGAAGGGCATCTCTTTTTCCTTCCCTTGCTTGTAAACATTCTTACCTGTAGGTAGCGAGGGTGTGCAAGAACTGTGCCACATCCTTCCATTTCACAACGTACGTATTGTATTGGAGGCTTCTTCCTAAAATGCACATTAGTGAACAACAAAGAGAAAACAGCACAACTTTGACAAATGTTATAAATAACAGGTTGTTCTCAATTTGAGACCATAAAGCACGGAATTTCCATCGTAAGGAATGACAGTTGTAAATCGAGGCACCCACATAATCAGACCTGATTTTATTAATTTTTTATGGCAGTCATTAAATAGAAACCAGCAAAAAAGTCATAAATCACAGTCACACTGCAACCAGCCATAAAGGTGGGCCAGTTGCCATATACCTAAAATGTGGTCATGTGACTACAAGAGAGAATGTGCAGCTGTTGCAACTCCAGAACCGAGTCATGAGCCGCTTTTAGAGGGTCCATCATAACTTTGAACTGTCACTAAGTGGCCATTATGCAAGGACTACCTGTAACACAGTATCTTTTCTAATGTACATGCCGGATAATAAAAGCTCAGTAGTGTTAAAAACCATATTAAATGGTTTAATTTCATCATTAGTATACAATACATGTTAAATACAAGTAATTTAAATTAAGTGCAATCTTTAAAATCCACTATCAGAAATATTGTATTCTGCTTATATTTTGTTCCACAAATTTCTCAAGCCTTTCTTTAGAATATTAAGTTGTCGAACAGCTTAATATAGTTCTTGGGAACAAGAAGTTGTGAAAATCAAAACTTCTAGAAATGTTATTATCCCTTTAAAATTTTCTGGCTTGCTATCAACTTTATGGAATTTGCTATATTTTTGTGACTTATTCAATACAGTTTTGATGCAATTAATTTAGCTACAGGTGTGATAAATTGTATAGTTTCTTTTTTTTCCCCTTAGATGACCATGTCTAACAAATATATAGGAAGATTGAATTTAATAATTCCTGAAAGTATACTATATTCATAATATTGAAGGATCAGTAGATGTAAGATTGCAGTGCAGTTTAGGAAGGGACCTCCTTAGGTATGGCTTTTTTGCAAGTAGCTGATGAATTAGACATCTAACATCTATTTCCTATCTCAAGTTTCTTTCATTACTTTCACACAAAACTAAGAAAAAACAAGAGATGAATATATTAATTCATTAATTAGTAAATGGGTTTGTACTAATTAACTTTTTTTAAAAATTTAAAATGAATTTTATTAAATATACAAAAAAAGAATTTAAAAACAACAATGAACGTGGTACATACATCCTAACATGCCTAATTGTCTTACATCAGTAAATAATTCCTTTTTTCAACCAGTGGTAAAACTTCTCCCAAATTTTATAGTAATCAGATTTGGTCTTACTTTTTAATTCTTGAGTTAATTTATCCATTTTGGCACATATCCAAATTTTCCTAATTATTTCCATCTCATCTGGCGTTTCATTACCTTTCCATCTTTGGGTATAAGCTAACCTTGCAGCTGTGGTAACATGGATTATTAAGTATATTACATCCTTATTGTATTTTCCCACATTAATTCCCAATAGAAAAATTTGGGGTCTGAATTCTATTTTAATTTTGCACATCTCTTCTATCTATTTTTGAATTTTCTGCCAATATGTTTGGGCTCTAACAATTCTACCATAAGTGATGATATGTTCCAATTTCTTTTTTGCACTTCCAACATTTGGGGGATAGTTTCGGGTACATTTTTGCCAATTTTGATGGTGGGATGTGCCACTGATAAAACATTTTATGTAAGTTTTCTTTACACGGTGCCGCCAAGGTTTTTTTTTTATTTCTATCCCATAAGGTTTGCCAATCATCCAAATTTATGCTATGTCCAAAATCTTTAATCCAGGCCAGCATTGTTTCTTTTACCTACTAATTATCTTTTTAAGCAATACAAAAACAACTTACCTTCTTTTAGGAAGTCGTGGGCTTTTGTCATCTTTTCTCCGCCTTCCTCTCCTGAAACATCAAGACAAAGTGAAACATGAAAATGAAGGCATACCTGAAATATGTAACTGAAATTTTAAGTTATGCAATACACATATACAAAATTCACCACCAAAGAAAACACAAGGATAGGAAACTAGTTTCTACACAATTCATTTTATTTCCGTAAATACTATATGTACCATCTATTTAATGTACACAAAACCTGTTCTAATGTATTTAATTCTCAAGCAACCAGGTATATCACTCCCTACATATTGGAGATTCATTGTAGCAGTACAATATCTCTACAACGCAGAACAGCTTGGCTCCCTAACCAATCTCAGAACTGAAGGGTATTTTGCCGAGCAAGAACCATCCCTAGATTTAGTTTCTTTCAGTCTTGGTATTACTGAGAGTTAGAGGACTGGCTACACTCTAATTTGCAGCATCTAACACTTGGATACTCACTTCCTAGGCGGATCCTCATCTTCTCGAAACTCACTTTCTTCTTTAACTTCCACCTCCACTTTAATCTCCTTCTGTTTCTCTTTTTCTTCTTTTCCTTTCCCAGTTTTTTTTCTTTGCTTTGGAGCATCTCTGCAGATAACCATTATATATTACATGCCCAAGAACGTAAATATTTTCTAGATGAATATTCTAGTGCAGGGGTGTCAAACTCAAGGCCTGCAGGCCAGATCTGGTGCTTAAATCTGGCCTGTGAGGGCGGCCTGGAAATTGCATAAAAACTGACCTGTGGTGCCTCTGGCAGCCAAAAAGGGGCATGGGCCTCCTGCATCACCCTGCTGGCCAAAATGGGGCCTCCCCCCCCACATTCCCCATTTTGGCCGGCTGCAGGAGATGTCCACCCACCACCACCACCACCCTGGGCCGGCCCGTGGAGAACTACAATGCTGATCCAGGCCTTGAAGAAATCCAGTTTGACACCCCTGTTCTAGTTAAATGTCATACTAAAGTTTATAGATAGTTCTTCAACATGGATTTCTTTTTGGTATTTGTCATATCTGCAATATAAATATGCATAGTCCTGGTCTTAATTATTTAAAAACAGTCTATTTGACCATAGTAGCAGAATTGTAACAGAAGACTAAGAGTTCTAGCAGTGAGATAGTTTATTACAACAGGCTCGACTGACAATAATTTATTTGCTGCCCATCCTTTTTTTGAAGTAATGATACAACTGCTCTCTGCACCAAAAATAAAATAGAGCACCTGTCTAAATGGGGTTTGTAAGTTTCATCTCTGGGATCATCTTTGAAGGGAACCTCTTCTTCACTGATGAGCATTTCTTCTTCATCACTTGACAATGAGAAAGAAAAGGGAAAAAACAATTTTTGCATGAACTAAACATATGTGGACAGAAAACAGTCAAGATCTCTTATGTGTCTTATGTTCTTATAACCTCTGCCTTGTAATTTTTTTCAGTTACACATACTGGATAAGAAGCAATATTGTATGGATCTCTAGTCCTCTATTAATGTAAACCAATCTCTTCCAGAACATGTGCTAGAAAGAATATGTTAGCATTTTCATCTACTAAGGAATCATATTAGCAACAGTTCAATTAATTTAACAACATGAGTTACTAAATATAAGCAGAACATTTAGACTTTTCTAACTATTTTTTTAGATTGTAAGGACATAATTTTTTGTATTCCTAAAATATTGGATAATAACTTAGGTCCAGAAGAGAAAACACAACTGAGTTTGTCATCAGCTCAGAAATTTTATATAATTACAAGACATCAGCTGACTATGCTGACTATAGTGTAAGTGCCACTAGAACACAGACCTAAATCTTTCTGGACATTTTTTCTAACAGGCATAAGATCCAGGTATAATGGAATAAGGTTTCAATACAAAATATATATAGCTCAGGATTGAACTGTCGAATCCTAGAGTCCTCTCTGCTGCAAACCCCTCTCTTCTAGCACTGGAGGTGTTACCCAGCCAGTTAATGAAAGATCTGCATGAAAAGCACCAACTCAGAGAGCACCAAGGACTCCAGAGAATAAGCTGTAAGGCATCCAGAAAGTATCCAGGATATCAATCGCTCCATGACATATTCTCTCCAATTTATTTATTAGAAACAGATCTTGTACGTCTAAGGCATTTTCCAAAGTGAAAGAATTTTCGTGCGCTACACAGAATCCACCTTTTTCTCCTCCCACTTCTACACTTCATGAATCACGAGAACCAATTAACTGCAACTGGAATTTCTTAGTAGGACATACAGAATAACCTTGAACTTGTCAACTCCTCCACCCCGCTTCCCATTATGTTGGCAGCTGAATTTCAAAGCTGACATAAGCTTTCTCAAATACCAAACATGTTCAACAATTCTGTAGTTTCAAGAGTCACATTCATGATAGAGAAAATCTGACACTAGAGTTCCTGTGAAACTATACTATAATGATTCTACAATAGTCCTGCAGGAGAATTCATTTGATTGTATGTTCATTCCTTATTGAGGAAATATGTAGACACCTAAGTTTACAAAACACACATACACACTTACATCCTGGAGTTAAAAACAACCATTCTTATAAATCAGGAAATATTTACCTGGTTATTCAAGACAACCTACAGCACACCTCTTGTTAAGATGACACAAGCAAGAGAAAAATAAAACTAGTATTTTAAATAATCTTAACAAGATAAATTCCTGAGTTGTATATGTTACAACTAAGTTCTTTCCCATATAATGAATCTATTCACTACTTTAACAGATGTTTATTATATGTTATATTATATATATATTATATATTATATTTAATGGAACCCCATTTCCTCAAATGCAACTGACCAAATTATGATCTTGACAGCCTCCAGAAAGTTCTTGAATGCAAAGTATTTTGGATGAAGCATTCCATGAAATTTATATTGGCGACAATTTGCGTGTCATCAATATATGGCAAAAATTGTCACATACCAAAGGTTCTTTTTCCAATGCTTCTTGGATGAGAAGCAAAACGTTTTCAAATAAAAAAACCAAGAAAGTGAAGTTGCCTTTTGGAAAAACACCTTTGGGACAACCATGTCCTGGATGATTGAGAACTTCCATACAGACATTTTGCCACCAATGATATATATTACTTGCATAATGATAACATTCCCTAAATTACAGCAATAATATACTTTTGTATTTAATAATCATTTAGGAACAATCCCCTCAAAAGATTAAAACAGTTTCCCTGAACTTCTATTCCTCCTAGCACCTGGTGGTGTCTGGACTTGGAAACAAAGCAGAAATCAGGTCTAGTTACTACTTGGATAGAGAACTAAATACCATAAGATATACTCAAAACTCAAAGAATATCTCAGAAGATAGCAATCCTAAGACATTTCTACAATATTGTTCAGAAAACCACATGGTTGCCCCCAATCAGTCACCAAGAATTAAGTTCAACTCAAGGGCAATAATTTAAAAACTACTGTTTATGAACCAGGATATTTTGTATCCTAGCTAATCTTCCAGCCACTGTATAATTCCTTACCTGATTCTAGTTGGAGATGAATGCTCTTCAGTAACTTCTACAAAAGAAACATATTTAGATGTAGAAATCTGCACAACCTATATATCAGTATTTACAAACATCTATTGATACGCTACTGTGTTAAAATGATGAATGTTAAGTCTCTAAATTGAAATACAGGAAATTCTTGTTCAAGACAAATATAATAGTAAAATAATGTATATACTACTCAATGAATAATTTTGCTTTTAAAGTCTTGGGAGTATATATTCTGTTGTATGTGATTAACCAAAATTATCTTTTTAACAGTCTTCTTTCTGGGACAATAGAACATCTGTGATTTTATTTATATTTATTATAAGCTTTACAGACTCACTGAAAATACTATTGTTTTATTTCCCAGTAACAAAAAACACCATACCAAATTCTAGCTGGTCTGTATTTGGTTCTGATTTGCAAATGAGTTGCAGGGACCCAGTCTTTGATCTGGAACTCCGGGAATTCTCTGCATCATATTGCTGAACAGTCGTAGTTGCCCTGTTGCTACGCCAACCCCGGCTGGGTTTAATTGTAGTGACTGAGGCGCCAGCTGCCGCAGTAGTGGAAACTTCCTTCTCTTCTGTCTCTTCTTTGGGATCTGTGATATAAATATATATATAATGCATTTGGATCAAGAAAGGAAATTTCTGAATTTTTAATATCACAGAGCTGAAATAGATCAAAGAAGTATTTATCCCTTTTAGAAAGGCAAAGCCATTCATTTATTTGTCTGTTTCTGCAGATAAAGAAGGAAAATTCCATCTAAGGAGGCTTTATTCCTCTCTCTTCAGGACTTTGTCCCACAGAGTAGTTTCAGATCCTATTAGCCTATGCTATCCAGATCATAATTAACAAGGGAGGTTTCACTGTTAAATATTCTGAGAAAAATGACACAGCATAATTGTCACAAATGGGGAGAATATTTTAATTAACTATATCTAATCAAGAAGACAGGAGTTAATTTAAAAATGAAATGAACAGTCTACTTTGTACATGTTTTTCTTACATAAATATAACCAAGACCAGACATAGCATTCTAATACAACTTTGTCAATTGTACTAAATTGCCTTACCCATGAATCTGATCTAATAAAGTTCAAGTTCATTAATTACTTCTAAATTTTACTCACCCTAATGAAGGTATGCATCACAACTGTATTACAAAAAACAAACCATTAAAAATTGATTCTGAATACTACTGCAGCATGGTTTAGCTACTGGAGACAATAAAAAAACCTCCACAAAAAGCTTCTGATTTTTTATTCACTTTTTTTTTTATAAAAAGAGCTGCATGGAGGCTTTGTGGTAAAGGTGCTTGCCTCCCACTCAAAGTTGAAAGTTGAATCCTAGGTAGCAGATGTTTCTCTCCTAGGGTGCAAATAAAAATATCTGCGGCAAACTCCACATGGCATCAGGAAGAGCATCTGACCAGTAAATGCTCAAGTCCATCCAGTCGTCCCAACTCTACCCTGAATTAAGGGTCGTAAAAAGGGACTTTTGTTTTTAGATAAAACATGTTTAATTTCTATATTGGTTTCCTGAATGTTTGCTTTCCAGAAAAATAAGACTTTCAATTTCCTGATTACCCTTCCTTACTAGTATAAACAAGAGCAAATAAGTATTTATAAGTAGTCCTTAACTTATGGTTAAGTGACTGGATCTGATTTTATGTCCTTTTTTTGCTACAGTTAAGACATAAGGATTAACTTAACCATGACTTGTGACCTTCTGGTTTTGTTTGTTGGAAATTGGCTGGGAAGGTCACAAATGGCAATCATATGACTGCAGGACACTGCAACTGTTGTAAGTGGAAGTTGGTTTCCAAGCACTAGATTGTGATCACATGACTGCAATGATACTGTGATAGTAACTGTCAGTGCTAGTTTTAAGTTACTTTTGTTCAGCATCATAACTTTGAACAGTCACTAAACAAATGGTCATTAAGTGAGGACAACTTGAATATAAAACTAAAGTCTTCCTGAAATCAACTACTATAGAGGAATTTAATTTCAAATTACTGTTCCAGCTGTGATCGCTAAGTAAATCACATTAGTCATTAAGAAGGATATCATGTGACTGCAACTTGCAACTGCCCCATTGTCTTGTCTTTTCAGAAACTGGCTGTGAAGGTAAGAAAGGACACCTGCTTGATGCTGCAACCATCATAAATGTGCAGTAATTGTAAAATACCCAAATTGTAATCAGATGACCATGGAGATTGTAAGTGATCACAAGTGTGAGTACTGGTCATAAATCTCCTTTTTCAGCACCACTGTAACTTCAAATAGTTGCTAAATGAGTAGCTGGAAAATGAGAAGTGCCCATATTGTCAATATAATTTTATGACAACCAGATTAGGCTGATGTTAAGACAATAGGGCCATTGGAGTTGGAAAAGCAGTCCTGTAGATACCCAAATGCCAAGTTCAGAAGGGTTTTGTAAGTCCATTTTTAGCCCCTCCAAGTCAGGTTTTTTTTTCAATATCTGATGACTACCTGGACAGTCCCTGCAGTTTTCTTCACAAGGTTTTTCAGAAGTAGTTTGCCATTGCTTTTCTAGAGCTGAGAGAGGGGGACTGGTCCAAGGTCACCCAGCTGATTTCATGCCTAAGCATGATTAGAACTCACAACCTCCTGATTTCTAGCCTCATGCCTTAACCACCAGACAAGTTGGCTGTCTATAGATTAATACCAGCATCTTAAATTGGACCTCGAAGATCACTAGTAATCAGTGAAAGACTTGCAAAATATTATCTCAGTGTTGGCAAGGATCAGTTGTAGTTTTTAAAGAGCAAATACACTACAGCAATTACAATAATATGTCAGGAAATTATTATAACTGGGTCCTTCATCACCAGGTAAGAGTGCAACTGGTGCACCATACAAACCCAGATAGTCTTCTCTAGTCAGTCTACAGTATATCTGCTGTTTGAGGAGCAATCATGAATTAAGGAGGAACTCCAAACTGCAAATTATTCCTTCAAGGCTGATGTCTGTCCATCTAGAGACAACATTAGCATCAAGAGAGAATCCAGAGCAGAGAATGCAAAAACAGTAATTCTGTTTTACTAGGATTTAGCTTTAATATGTTCTTTCCTATCCAGACTTTTACTGCCTCCTAGCACTGGGCAAGGTGTCCATGACATTTGCCCCCTAGTAGTGGTTCTTAAGTAGGGTTTGGGTGCCCTAGGGGTCCACAAAGTCCAGTAAGTAAATATTTTAAAATTTTAATTTCTCATGAAGTTAATATTGATATAAACTTAACCAAAAATTTCTGCATCCTCAATCATCTTTAAAGATGTAAACGTGTCCCAAGACCAAACTGTTTGAGAACCACTACCTTATAGTAATGGTGCTAATGTCATCAGCATATCCTGAACCACTGAGATGACCTAACCCAGTATACTTTGTTTAGATATTACAAAGTATGAGAGAGAGAGGACCAACACTTGTGGTACACCATAAAACAGAGGCACCAGACCAACCTCTCACCCCCTCTCCAATTGAAATTACCTATAACAAATAAAGGGGAATCACTACAAAACTACTTCCGATTGTAATCACAAAACTCCACAGGCACTCCACTAAAATGCCATGGTTGACAACATCAAACATTACCAGGAGATCCAAAAGAATGAAGAGAGGTGCACTAATCTCATCTAAATTCCAACGTCAAGGACATGCTTGCCCCATGTCCAAGCTTGAAATTAGATTGAAAGGGTTTCAGTTAGTCTACCTCAACACTGACAGAAATCATCTCCTCAGAAACAACATTGACAATTTTCTGGATTCAGGTTGCTCCACACCTCACAACAGTCAGGATGGGCAAGGGGCAAGAGGTAGGCATAGATGAAAAGCTAGACAGTATTCTACTTCCTTGGATGTCACAGACCAAAAAGAGTCCCAAACTTCATAATAGGTGCCATACTCATTATTAAAAGATTCAGATTCAATTTGTCAGCAAAGTGACATTATTCACAGCAGCCATATGTGAGATGTTCACCTTGTCTCTTCCCAGAAAAGAATTACATTAAATAAGGCTTCTGAATGACAGACCATTGATGAAATGAGGAGAAATAAAGATGTTTTGCCTTCCTTACTGAAACAATGTAGGCTTGAACATGGGCACATACCCAGGCCCAATCAGATTAGCTTCTTGTTTTCCTCCATTGGCATTTCCTCCAGATGTCATTTCATTTCCCAAAGAGCTGCAGAATATTTAGCCACCAACTGAAATCAGTTGCCAGAGGGATGGTGGCAACCAAGCTCACAGCAACACTGTCCAAGCTTGGAGTGACTCCTATTTCCAGTTATGTATTAAGCAGGGGATGGAACAGCTTTCCAGAGTGTCAGGAAACTCCCCAGCATCTGCTAGCAACCAATTAGTTGCCCGAGACAGACCATTCAAACAGATTCCACTGTCCCGAAAGGTCAAGAGTGGTACTGATGAAGGAATTATTTGACCATGGCAACGGATGATGATAATCTCCTCCTTCTCCAGATCACCTCAAGCTCAGAGAGGGATTCAGTCAGAAGCATGGCAAATTAGTACATTGGCAGGATTACAAGCTTGCCTCTACACCCCAATCTAAGATAAAAGTGCTCACATCCAATTATCTCAAGTTCAGTGTTTCTGACCATTGATGATGCATCTTAACAATCACCATCTATCCTTCTGTTGGATAATTTAAATCTTACCTTTCACTGTTGCTTTATCCAAGCACCTGAAATAGAAATTAAACATATAATGTGAATTAGCACACTGCTCAATACTAAGATGTAGATACTTATAGAAGTTCCTAAATGTGTATTTTTCTAGTCATCTCACTCATATATTTTTCCTTATACACATAGAAGCCAGGCCTGCAAAAATCAAGGATGCTCACCTCTATTATAATACAACAAAATTAAAATACGATAATAGGTATGTAAATCTTTTTTCTAATATTTCCCCTACCCACAATCATGAGGCTTCTTATTCTCATAAACTGAGTTAACATTACTTGATGAATCATCATTTATAATAAACAAACCATTTTCCAATCTTGCAGTAATACTTTTACCTTGTTTGTCTATTAAACATGTATCAAATTAGTTTAAACAAATTAAACTTCATTCCAGGTACATATAACATCGGTAAACTTTCATTAATACATGAACAATATGCAGTACCTTCTCCATATGCTTTCATTTTCCATCCATTAGCTAATGATATATGCTGTTTACCCTTTATCATGTTAACAAACTTCTTTACTTTTAGTTATACACTGCGATGCTCCACTGTCAACTACCCATATATCATGGTTTACAGTTGTAGTTGTACTTCATATTTCTAAACTAACATTCTTATGAGCTCTCTGTATATTATTCTGTTTCTTAACCTTTTTACAGTATCTGGCTATATGTCCTTTAGCCCCACAAGAAAAACATTTCCTAACAATATAGGCAGTCTAAGACAGTTTTTCTTCCTGTGGTTGTCTTTCTCTCAGTTGGTTTCTATCTTGTCTTCTTCTTGCCTCTTCTGACAGTCTTCCAGTTATGCCAGTCAATGTCAGTTCCTCTCTGCTTAAAACTTCCAATGAAGACACATAATCATCATAAGTTTCATCCAAAGAAAAAAGAATAATGTAAACCTGATGTAACTCAGAGAAAACTAGTTCTTTTTCTTGTAGCTCCTGAAAAGTCCTTTCATAAACTCCAAATGAGCTAACATATTGCCACCTTTTATAAGACGAGCTTGAAACAGTTTACGTGTAAGGTATATTGCTTACATAAATCTTCTTCAGAATGTCCCAACATCTAGCAGCAGATTCTTCACTACGAATAAGGACTAGCTGCGAATCACTCAGTGTCAGCCCAATTATACTAAGAGCCTTTTCATTATCCCGGTTAAATTCAGATATTTTCTTTTTATCTTCATTCAATGGGTCCCAAGATGTTACATCTGGTGGATTATTAACTACAGTCCATAATCCTTCTTTACACAGAAGCAGGCTGCACTTCATAGACCAGGAAACATAGTTTGTTCCATCCAACCGGGTTATCAGGGATAGACTGGTTGACTGTTTTTGTGCCATTGTAACAATAAACCACAATTAGCTGTCTGAATATGAAACTGTATATTCACACTAGTTCTCAATATCTCTCTCTGGGCCCATAACCAATGTTAAGATATATGCAGAGTAACCCTTGTGTAGCAAGGATATGCACACTGAAGCGTTGTGAGAACAGTGATGAATAAATACACAGCCACAGAGATATACCAAATTGTGCTAATGTTTACTCGAAGAAATAGCACAGTCTAAATAATCAGTCCAGGTCATACACATTTTAACAGTCCAGCAGTATCCAGTTATAAAGTCTTCTTACCCTTTTCATGTCTTTTACAGCAGACAAACCTTTTCACGTCTTTTCAGCAGACAAATATCAAACCATAATACAATAGATAATCTTCGATATCAACAGAACATCAAAGTAAATAGAGCTAGTCAGTATCAGTCCGTATTCAGTCAGAGAGAAAATCAATATCAGCATCAAGAGAGATCTTCAGCGGGAGAGAGAGTTAAGCCATGATCTATAGCTCCCTCTTATGGCAACTTGCTGCATACTCAACCAACCAGAACACAGCATAATACATTACAGTATTTTTCCTTAAAGCTACAGACATATATATTTGTGCTTTATATATTGTCAACCCAACTACATTATGTACATATACATAACAGATAAATGGTTGAAAAAAGTTGAAGTTAACAGATGGCTAAACTGTTTTGATTAAAGAAAAAAAAACAATTACTTTGGTTTCTACTTGGAAACCAATTCTGGACTTTGTATTTGAGGCAGAAAATTGAAATTTTGATTTTGGGTTTTACCGATTAGATAGGTTTGTTGTTATAGAAATGGCTAGTTCATACTATTATGTAAAAGTAAAAAGTTGAAGCTTGATTCTATCTTATTCTACTGCACCAAGGAGTCAGAAGTCAATGCCTTTTCTTTCTTTTTCCTACACTCTTCCCTTCCCTTTTTTCTTCCCCTATCTTTCCTATTTTCTTTTGTTATTTTATATAAATTAATTAAAAAATAATATTCCCCACCCAAAGCTTAGATTATTTCTAATCTAAAATCTAAATTTAGGGCTATTCACTCTTGAGTTTTACTAGATACATGGAACTTATTTCAAATAAAGATGCATGCAGGTATACTGGAAATTGGTTAGAGCAATACAAAGAGGCACCAACACTTTTCTACAACTTACTACAGTAGATAAAAGGTAAAATACTGATGTTATATGTACTGAACAATACATGTTTATGCAAAAAAGTGATTCAGAGAACAAGAAATTTATCACAACTTTAGTTAGGGTGCAAGAATTCAGTTACAGGTACCCGCCAATCAACACCCTTCTAAACCAGGACTCTCCAACCTTGGCAACTTTAAGACTTGTGGACTTCAACTCCCAGAATTCCTCAGCCAGCTGGCTGAGGGATTCAGGGAGTTGAAGTCCACAAGTCTTAAAGTTGCCAAAGTTGGAGGCCCCTGTTCTAAACAACCCAACCTGCAACAAACGTGGAAGGCAGCGGTCTCTCTAGTTTATAAGCGGAGAAAAGTCAGTATTAAATTCTACTTTTGCAAGTTTCTGCAGTCGAAATTCACAGACTGCGACCGGCGCCAACTAAAGGCAAAAACTTTCTACCTCCCCGAAAGCACTAGACGGCTTCGATACTTACGAGCTGCGTGCCGTTCCCTTTCGACCGGTAGCCCCAGAAGGTGCAGTAGCTGAGGGCGGCGCTCCAGTTTCAGGCGGCAACTCCTCCGGGTCTTGCTTCTGCCGAGCGCCGGGGCTGCTTCGGCGCCGACGCGGATATTCGGCCTTCCTTCGGCGGGAAGCGGCCGCTGCCGCGGCTGCAGCTCGTCCACGCTCCCGACCTCCACGGAGCACCCGACTGCCGCTAGACTCCGCCTCCGGCTCGGCGAAGACTATGGGAGGGGGTAGGGGACGCCGGCGCCCGCTAGGAGGCGGAGTCCGTTCCTCTTCTCTCTCTTGCTGCTGTGGCTCTTCCTCCTGGGTCTCCGCCTGCTCGGGCGCCCCCGGCATTAGAGCAGCTAGCGGAGGAGGCCCCAACAGCGGCTCACCCCCCGGTTCTGACAGCAGCACCCGCCGTTCACTCCGCCTCTATAATGGAGCTCCCTCCCCTCGCGTGACTTTAGCCAATCAAGAGCAAGTTCGGAGTTCAAGCAGGATGCAAGACCTCTCTGTGTCATCCAATCGGGAGAGAAATGCAAAGACACACACCTCACCCACCTCTCTCCCAAAATGAGCCAATAACAGCAGCAAGCCGGGCTGGTTCGCTCCAGGCCAATCAGCGGGCGAGGTTCACCGGGGACGCGCGCGCGCGGGGGCGCTGTCGGAATTCTGGCCGTGGCGCGCGCTTCGCATAACTGAGCCGTTTAAACAGTTACCTCCCGCGCGCCAAATTAAATGCCCTCCATTGCCCTGACGAAAAGGCGTTTGTAAATGTCCCACGCGCTTTATCTCCAACTCCAGAACATTTATTGCACTAAAGTGACCGCAATAAAACTAGAAGTATCGCTCGTCTTATTGCCGTCGCACTCCCCCCCTCCTCTTCTTCCTCCTCTTCCTCACAACACGCCCCGCGGTCTGGGATCCCCGAGCTTCTATTTTCAAGAGTGAAACGGATAGAGAGGAGGTACCTTCCAGAAACTTGTTTCCTCAGTTTCACATCGACCGCAGTTTTCGGTGTTTCATACTTGCAGGGGACTTAAAAAAAAAACATTGTCGCTTCTCCTTTAAGAAAAAAAAGCACCGTCGTACGGCGGCTGAAAGTCGGCGACAAAATGGCGTCCGATAGCGAGAGGCGGGTCTTATGGAGTACGCACGCATTTCCGTTCTCGGCTTGCGCGTGTCAGCGCATCTCTAAGAAAGCATTATGGGAGTTATAGTTTTTTAAAAAACAGGCGACTGGAAGCCTTAAGGTGCAGTTTCTGTTGTTTTCTTTGAGGAGACTGATTGGTTCACAAATGTACTTGCGATTTTAAGATATATGAGAAGCAAGTATTATGGAACATAGTGTTACAATAAAGTATTTGATAGTTTTTCACTATATTGCTTTGAAATATAACCACTGTCCTTTTAAAAAAGTAAACAAAAAGTGATTTACATATCTGGTGGTACTTTAATGTCCGTGTAGATTTTGAAGAGATTGGAACAATGACATAACAGCTGTGGCTTTACTGTTTTTCCGGGACATATAAAATAATGCAACACAGGACATTAACCTGATTTCTGTTGTTGTCCTCTCAGATTTGCTAATAAAAACATTAAAAAACCTTACTTTCCTTGAGTCAGTGCTATTTGGGTACAAGGGAAATAGCAGTGGCTGAAGACATACAGTAGTATATATATATATATAATACATTGCTCACATTTATTTTCTATTTTTTAAAATTATATTTAAAAATTGTAGATTTTTATATGAAAAATTGTAGAATTCATACCCAGGGGCCAGGGGCCATAATGGCAGAATAACATGCCTACATTTGGATGCCACTATGTTAGGAAAAGTTTGCCTATTCTGGGGCAGCAGTTCTCCCCAAGATTTTTTTGGCCATAAGTGAACATTGGATTTAAGATCTTTTGCATATGAAGCATATACAATACCATCCAGCTGTAACCTCTCCTTTCTCTATTTTGTTTATGTTTATTTGGAGGCAAAATCTGATGAAAATGCATAATGAAGCAAGCATCTATTTTGGTTCAATACAATCTGCATTTAAAGGCAAAGAAAATTTACAATGCTTTAAAGCATTGTAAAGCAAAAATGAATGGAAAGCAGGAGCAAATTCCTTTACTGTTTAATAACAGATACACTTTTTAAAAAGTCCTCATTTAATGAGTAAAAAGACTGTCACATACCCCAGAATTTTCACCATTCCAGAAGTAACTGCACCTGTGTGATCTCAAGCCATTGCCTTATTTCACCAGCTGAGCTGATTTATTTCTGACTCAGCTGCAGAGTATTTACAATTGCAGGAGAGATGATGTTGCTATTTGCAGTGTTAAAGCTTATATATCTTACCAGTGGGTCATGATCCCATTTGTTAACATGTCTCAGCCCAGCCTCTCTTCTATCCCCACAGAAATTTTGCTGCTATTTGAAACAAATTGTGTTTTGTTCATTTTCAACTCCTCCCTCATAGTAATGGTTCGTTTATAGACAAATCATGCACAATATGAGCCTAAATATGGATACTTGATGCTGGTTTTGCCCTCTCCTATTGAACAGTTGGAAGAAAAAATTCATGCTGTTTTCAACAATCCAAAATTGTAGTGTTAAAAATTAGTGTTTAAACTGCTTAGAAAGAATTGGGGAGTAGAAATTTTTTTTATATAAATTTAATTATTTTCCAAAAACAAACAAGACAAACAAACAAAAAAACATAAACCAACAACAATTTCAAGTGTGTCAGTCGGTCACAAATCTCAGTGCCATCTCCTTACCATCAATACTCTCTATTACAGAAGAAAAGAAAAATATACAAAGCAAACGAGGTAATAAAAAAAAGAAAATACAACCACCTATTTTCTATTTTCTAATACATTCTATGTATTTTCTAATATATAGAATGTATTAAAATACATTCTATGTATGTATTTTAATTCATACATTACCTAAATTATCTCCTCTATTAACCAATATCATTATTGTTAATTCTCTACAATGTTATAATCTCTATATTATATTCTCGTTCAACAATTTTATTTGTCTCCATCATATCCATATATTACCAAGTTTTTTTATCTAACCATTGATAAAACATACTCCATATCTTATAAAATTGTTTTTCTTCTTGATCTCTAATTTCAAATGTTAATCTACTCATTTTGGCACAATTCAAAATTTTCTTAATCACTTCCTCCTGCGCAGGTATCTTGTCATTTCTCCAATTTTTAGCAAATACAATTCTAGCAGCTGTTAATACATTAACAATCAAATATTTCAACTCTTTGCTGAATGTCTCTGGCAAAATTCCCAATAAAAATATCTCAGGTTTCAAGTCTATATGTTGTTGTGTCATTTTTTCCAACCACATGTGGATTTTAGTCCAATATCTTTTTGCATCAGCACAAGTCCACCACATATGGTAATAGGAGCCGGTTGTCTGATGACATTTCCAACACTTGTCCGATTTATCCTTAAACATTCTTGCAATCCTTCTCGGGGAGAGGTGCCACCTGTAAAACATCTTATACAAATTTTCTTTATATGCAGTTGACATTGTCATTTTATAATTCTGATCCCATAGTGTTTGCCATCTCTAAATCTATCCCATAACCAAAATTTTTCCCCCAGGCAATCATTGTTTCCTTAACCTGTTCCTCTTCCAGGATTGGGGAGTAGAAATTATGGTGGTGTAGAAGTGCCAGATTGATAAATTGTTCAGAATTTAATATAGTTAGAAAATAAATTTCAGATATGTAAACTGGGTATAGATGGATGCTTAAGTCAGGCAGGATATATGCATAAACCGTGTTTATTACTCTTGCAGTGCAGTTCTGACACCCAGTGGCCTGTTTAAATAATACAGATTGTTTTATATTACTGAAGGCTAAGGTATGTTGGTAACAAGTTCACTGAATGAAAATAATAAAATGTTGCATTAACAAGGCTTTTGTCTTTTTAGAATGTAGTAGTAAATCACTAGAGGAAACCAAATTTTAATATGTCCAAGAATAGATAGATACAGCATAGATAGACTTTAGAGAAGGAAGGAATCCAAAAGTACTAGTTTCCAAGCAATTTTGATTAAGCATTTCCAGCTCTTTAATAATTCTTGTATTAACATATTTTAAAATTTTAATACCCATCTTTTATACATATATAAATTATTGCTAATACATTTTTCTATTAGAATGTATTATTTATTTTGCATTACTTCTATCTTTTCTTTAAAAAAAACCTACAAAGCAATATAATTTGTTCTCCATTATAGGTTGTTTCCAACTTCCTTAATTTTCTTTTCTCTCTTTATAATTTTAAATAAGCTATATTATCCCAAAGATTGCTCAGTATGTGGCATATTTCTTCAATTTTTGTCTAATTAATCTTTTCAACATTTTTCTTTTTTATAGGTTAAATATATCCTTGCTTAATTTCTGAATAACTTTATATACATATTAAATTTATTATTTTTTCTAGAATAGTTATCCACTTGGGTTGCAGAAAGGATAGCACTATCATCAACATATATTGGGGATTAGATTATGAGCTAGAGACAAAAAGTGAATCATTAATATAGATATTGCAGGGACCCAGGATATATCTGTTTGGCTCCTTTGGACATTGGACTCCTTTGGACAGCTTCAATCAATTCTTTGCCATTAGTACATCTAACTTTTATTGTGTTTTTATGAAATATCATTGCTAGCTGAAAAAAATGATCAATGCAGGATGCTATCAATTTTCACCATTCCTGTGTTCATTATGGACATTCTGAACAGACTGCAGCAGGCTTTAGATATTTCTATATTGATGTGAGAATATTTTGGAAACTATCTAGAGTAGTTTAGATCTCCCTTGTGTCATTTAAAAAGTACTAGCGCACACAATTTTCCTATACTTGTTACGAGGGTGGACAATCACTTAAATATGAGCCAACAGTGTGCAGCAGCAGCCAGAAAAGCCAATGCAGTCCTGGGCTGCATTAATAGAGGGATAGAATCAAGATCACATGAAGTTATATCACTGCTTTACAAAGCCTTAGTAAGACCACACTTGAAATACTTCATTGAAGAAGAGCAACAAAAATGATTAGGGGCTGGAGGCTAAAACATACAAAGAATGGTTACAGTAATTGGGTATGTTTAGTCTAATAAAAAGAAGCACTGTTCCAATATTTGAGGAGCTCCTGCAAAGATGAGGGGGGTCACGCTATTTTCCAAAGCACTAAAAGGCAAGACAAGAAACAATGGTTGGCAACTAACCAAGAAGAGAAGCAACCTAGAACTAAGAAATTTCCTAACAGTGAAAGCAATTAATTTAATTTAATTTAATAATGGGATTTCTATGCCACCCTATCTCCCGAAGGACTCAGGGCGGCTAACAACAATAAAACAGAAATACAAAATTTAAAAAGCAATTAAACAGGAAACCCCAATTACACATTTAAACATTAAAACCAACCAACAAATCTAAAAACAATTAAAAAAAACCCCCTTCAGTCCAGGTTGGCCGATCGAAAAAGCCAAGTCTTCAGGTCGCGATGGAAGGAATGAAGGTCAGGAGCCACCCAAAGCTCCACGGGTAGTTGGTTCCAAAGGGCAGGCGCACCCACAGAGAAGGCCCTCCCCCTGGGAGTTGCCAGCCAACATTATCTGGCCGACGGCACCCTGAGGAGACCCTGCCTGTGGGAGCGCACAGGGCGATGGGAAACCGTTGCTGGCAGCAGGTGCTCCCGCAAATACATTAACCATGTATTTAAATTAACCAATGGAATAACTTCCTTCAGAAGTTATGGGTGCTCCTCCAGTTGGAGGAGCAGGTGGGGGCCGTCGCCAGGGGGGCCTTTGCCCAGGTCCAGCTGGTTCGCCAGCTTTGCCCATTTCTGGACCAAGATGCCCTGCGTACAGTCACTCATGCCCTTGTTACCTCGCGACTTGACTACTGCAACGCTCTCTACTTAGGACTGCCCTTGCACACCATCCAGAGGTTGCAGCTGGTGCAGAATGCTGCCGCACGGGTTGTGATGGGAGTTACCCGATTCTCCCATATTACCCCCTCCTCGCGGCTTGCATTGGTTGCCGGTTGCGCTCGGGTGAGGTTCAAGGTTTTGGCTTTAACATTCAAAGTCCTACGACATGGGTCCACAATATTTAAGGGGCGCCTCCTACCGATCTCGGGGACCAACCACCCTGTACGGGCACACAGGCAGGGGCTCCTGGGGGTCCCATCGGCAAGCCAATGTCGGCTGGCGGTCCCCGCGGCGAGCCTACTCTGTGGCGGCCCCGACTTATGGAATCAACTGCCTCTGGACCTCCGCCTGGCCCCTGACCTCCACACCTTCCGCCGCGATTTGAAGACCTGGCTATTTGACCAAGTCGGGCTGTGATTACCTTACCAGGGGTATGGGACAGTTTTAATTTTTAATTCGGTTTTATTGGACCTTATAGTGATTTAATTTCTTTTTAATTATTTATTGTATTTGTATGTTTTAACTGTGAGCCGCCCCAAGTCTTCGGAGATGGGGTGGCATATAAGTCCAATAAAATGGGCCTTGGGTGGCTCAGGCTGTTAATTGCCTGCACTTAAGTTCCAGCTGCCTACAACTGCTGTAGGCTCGAATCCCACCAGGCTCAAGGTTGACTCAGCCTTCCATCCTCTCGGGGTAGGTAAATTGAGAACCCAAGATTGTTGGGGGCAATTAGCTGACCTTGTAAAAATGCCGCTTAGTAATAAGCAGGCATATACAATGGAATGAAGGCTATTGCTGAGCACACTGGGTTGTATCCCAAAAATTGTAAGCCGCCCTGAGTCTTCGGAGAAGGGCGGCATATGAATGTAATTAAAAATAAATAAAAATAAAAAATAAAATAAAATAAAATAAAATAAATACTCCCATCACCGAAGATTTTCAAAAAGAGACTGGACAACCATTTGTCTGAAATGATATAGGGTCTCCTTATGGAGCAGGGGTTTGGATTAGATTTTCTGACCTAGGCTTCACAAAATCATGAAGCAGCCTCCTCCTTGTCCCGACAAAACCCCTTTTATTTAGGCTAATGTGAATTCCTCTCATTCACATCCAGCAAAGTCCCGGCAAACAGTCTTTCAAGAGTGATTTACAATCACAGACCTTATCAGGCTTGGAGAGTTGCCAGGCCAATAGCTTCCAAGTGCAATGCTGTAGCAGAAAATACTTGGCAAGGAGTCAGGAACAAATCTTCACCTTAATCAAATGAATTAATTGTCTCCTGCAAACACCACTCCCCTTTCACTCCTCTTTATTCCCTATGGGAGGGGCCATTCACCATCCGCCTTTACCTTTACTCCCGAGTCAACCCTTGTTTCTTAACTGTTCCCTTCTCCTGGCAGCTCTGCACATGCGCACATTGGGAACAGGCTCCAGCTGTTTTTCTGCCCTACTGATCACTGACTCCAAAGGCAGCTGATAACTGTTGGGTGATGCTGGCCCCGTCTCTGCCTCCAATGCAGAGCACTCGTCAGAGCTTTCCCTAGACTCCAGGACTGGCCCATGTTCCTCCCCAACCTCCTCACTGTTTGAGTCTGCCACTAGCTCTGCTGGCTGCTGGCGGGCCACAACATTAAAAGACCTCCAAAGTCCCTTCCAACTCTATTATTCTATGTTCTAACTAGTAAAAAATCTTAGTAGGCCTCTGGTATTGGGAAAACAGATAACCATTAAGTTTGTGTAGCAAAATAGTCAGTTTCTACATGATTAGCATATTTTCATGAATATGAATGCCACTCCCATTCCAGAAAGTGACCTCTCCCTCTAAGTCTCCTGTAGTTGCATTATTTAATATTAGGAGCCTAAATTTAACGACCTTTTGAGTCAATCTCCATCCTCATATGTCCCTTATCCACAGGACAGAGAGAGAGAAAAAAGCTGTTAGTTATTTGTATATAAGGGGCTCATCTAAGGCAGTGGTTCTTAACCTTTTTGAAAGAATTGCCCCCTTGAGCCATTGAGGAAGTTGTCATTGCCCCCCTCCCCCAACATAACTGCCCCCCTGCCACCTCTTAGTGTCCCCAAGGGGGCCAGCAGAGAGGTGCTAAGAGGCGGCAGGGGGGCAGTGTGGCAGCACGTAATGTGCCACTGCTTCCGCATTGGAGGCGCAGGCTCTGGAGCAGTGCTAGTCAATGGGTGAACCTGCGGGGCCAGCCAGCACCTCGAAAGCCCAGCTGTCGCCTGTTAGCGCCCCTCTGCCGGCCCCCTTGGGGACGCTAAGAGGCGGCAGGGGGGCAGTTATGTTGGAGGAGGGGGGCGATGACAACTTCCAACGGCCGGGCTGAACGCATGGTACATTTTACCAAGGAGAAGCTTCAGCAATTTGGTCCTGGGGACATCACTGAGAAAGTTGAAAAACTTCTTAGTGTTCAGCACATCACTCCTAACCCATCTAATAACTTATCCCCAGCAGAGTTGTTGATGGGTAGGAAACTTAGGTCTTCCCTTGACTGCCTTCATCCCACTTATGCACCCAACGCACCACTAGATTCCACTTCCAAAGTTCGCACATTCAGTGTGGGTGATTCTGTTTATGCTAAGAACCTTATGGGTGAACCTTTGTGGATTCCTGCTGAGATAACTCAAATCACAGGCCCTCGTTCTTACAGGGTGCAAACAGAGGATGGAGTCCTCATGAGCAGGCACATTGATCAACTTAGATGCAGGTTCTCTCAGGAACATCGCACTTGTTCCTCTCTAGTTCCCTCACTTGATGTCAATTCTAGGGGAAGGGAGGAACAGGAGGATAATCAGCAAGCAAGAATCAACCCCATGTGTAACGAGCCATTACGACAGGAACCATTCCAAAACCTGTCACAATGCCAAAATCCATCCTTAGAAGTGGAAGATTGTACATCACTACCTGACTTGGGTGCTGACATTGGCTGGAGATGGGTTGGGAGGAGAGACCAGATTCTAACAATCAAACAGGGTCTTCTTTCACAGGAAGTCCCAGTGGGGAAATGTCAGCAGACACATTTCCTCTCTCACTGGGTGAGAATGTTAAAACTTCTGAACCACGAAGGTCTCAATGTACACGTAAGAGCCCCACCTATTTAAAGGAATACATTAGATAAGTTGGGGTTTGGTATGGACTGAACCTAGTGGGGAGGGGTGTTATGTATGTAGGTTTGAATGTCATTGGTTTAGTTTGAATTGTTCTTGTAAAATGTCAAATAGGATTGGTTTAAAAAGTGCGGGAAAACCCTGGACTCTGATTGGCTGGCAACTACGGCTGCTGGCTATAAGTAGCAGCCGTAGCCCAGCCAAGTTGGGTCCATTCGAGCTGTAGTCACTAATAAACTCTTCACTGAAGCTCTTCGCATCTGACTCTTCATGCAAACTTAACATGTAGGATAAAAATATTGCTGCCCCAGAGGGAGTCTAATCTATCCTGAGGTCTGTGCTCCAAGCCCCTTGCTTAGTTGCAAATAGGTATCTCCCATTAGAACGAATGACTATGTCTCTATGGCTATGAGGCTGTTTGAGGTTCTTCATGTTAAAATACTGGCTCAAACCAATATATGGGATGAGTCTCTAGCCCAGCATGTATTGATAGACAATCATAGTTTCCTGTGGAGGAATCAAATTATATCTGACCTAGTTTACTGATCCAGTTTACTGTGGACTTATCCACCAGTCTTTTTCTATGCTGAATGTAGACTCAGATCAAGCAGAAAAAATAAATAAATCTTGATATGCAAAGGATGGAGTTGACATTTCACATCAGTATTATCATGAGCTTACACAACTGCTTTTTAAGATCCCCAAATATTTTTAGTGTATCCTCAGGACCTAACATAGAACAATGCTTACATTAGTGTGCCTGGATGCCCTCAGTTGATATTGATGAAATAATTTAATGCAGCTTGCTATTAAGATCCTTCTGCATATTTTCAGACACTGAAATTAAAACAGTTGTGTGTGTACTCCTGAATCATGGAGGATCAAATTAATCATGAATTATTTGAACTTGTTCCAACAGGCAATTGTACAGTTCCTGTTGTATTATGAAGCTTCTCCAGAAGTGACCAAATTTTGTGCTGTAGCAATAGCTTTAGAAGTTGCTGGACATAGCCTACATATACTTCATTTCTGTTATAAATGTTTTTTAAAAGAGTTATGGTTTGTATTTTATCTGTGTTTTAGTGTCTATGAAGATAAAAAATAATTCCTATCTATAGGAAAAATTGCACAATGATCACATCAGATATACATCTTTTTCTGTTGTACCATTTGAGTACAATTTTTGAAAAATCTGCTTAAGATGTAACCCGCAGCAGGGGAAAGAAACATTAACCTCTAAAGAGAGGAAGTGCAGTTAGAGTGAGGAACTGAAAAAGTCTGTGCAAAGTACTGCCCTACATCCTCACCATCTTGCTCATTTCCCCTTCTATTACTCAACAAACCTGCTTCTCTACCAGAGATTCGGGCAAGAAGACCCAGTGGAAATAGATCATGGATGATTTAGGTAAGTGATTCTTTTTTTTAGTATAGCAAAATAATAAGGACTGCAGAGATGGGTTTGTAATCGTACTGCAAAGATCTTATGCAGAATAGGAGAAACAGAAAAAACTGAAGAGGGCAAAAGATTTTGAACACAAGGCAGAGGCTTTGTGCCTTTAGCTGCTGCTAGATGGGTATTTATTAATATAGTTCCCTCCTCAAACCATAATGGTTGGATTGCTGTAAATCACGGCAACCTATCTGGTTTGCTGGTATAGGAAAAAGTGAATTCACACTGAAACAGAATGTTAGAGGAACCAAGAACCCAGAAACTGATGAGTTTGCAAACTGAGTCTTGATATGTAATTTAGTTTATTTTAATCAGGATTTTTTTCTCTTAAAAAATTATATTTTGAAATGTGATGATATGTAGTACAATAAGTAGAAGATTATTTCAGCAGGGAAAAACACATTATGTAAATTGTTAAAAGAACAAACATTTCATATCAAAATAGAACTAGGAAAATATAAAAAATATGTTTTAAATTTGATCCTGCTGGGCTAGCCCTTACTTCCTCTGGCTCATCAGCTATTGCCACTAGTGATTAATAGAGATCACAGAGATTGGAGTCCCTCTAGCTATTTCTCTTGAAGTCTATAACATTTTACTACACACATTTTTTATGTTCCCAACAAGAAAAAATAGAATGATTCCATCATAATTTCTATCTTCTAAGTTTTATCTACCTGTGTTGTGTGCTGGTAGCCCTATATACTAGCACGACTCTTTATATTTTTTTAAAAGATGAAAAGTGAACAAAAATACCCCTAACAATGACTTAACGTGTTTTAAAATGCAATTGTTCTATTAAAGAGATTTAGTGTGGAAGAAAGTGCCATTCATCCCATTTCTATTCCACCAAATTCATTTTGGAGTTAGCAATCAGTTGCACGATGTCATTGCTGGGCAAGGAGCACATGTTATGAAGATGAAACAAGTAGCCTTCATTAATCCAATTCTTGTCAGGAGGATTTTTTTTTACACTTCAATTTGATGAGTGCAATATGGTAGCGACAGATCTTTGTTGCACCAAGGAATCCAGATCTGGTACAATTATTTACACCATTTACATACAATTATGTTAATAATGTGGGATAGAGAAGAAAAACACTTCCTACAATCTCTGCATTCTTTTCTGAAACTTGATTTCCAGTCAAGAACTGAAGTGCTCCATGCTAATTGAGATAAATACCAGCTTAGAACTGGTTATTTATTTATTATATTGATTTATATAACCACCCATTTTTCAAATTGTAACTCTGGGTAGTGGCTAGAGTTGGCACTCTCTGGGTTCTTTCAGTTAAACATTTTTTGGGCTCTGGAAGTACACCATCTCTGCAGTGGTTCCTCCCAAATTTTGGATGGCCCCCATTCTGCTGTTGTTTACCGAAGTCATGAATACCTTGACCCAGGCCTTTGGTGAGAGACAGTAAGACCCCTCGCTTTATCATACTTGCCATCTTTTATCTCTGTCTTTTATTGATTTTTTTGTAAGTCATTTCTTTGTTTAATTGTTGTGAGACACTCAGAACTGTTGAGTTGAGTAGCACACAAATTTAATACAAGTATTATTATTTTAAAATATTTTGATCCTATAATATATATGGATTTTTAGGATTAATAATCACTTACACAAAAAGGTGTCATTGCTGCTTAGTCAGCATTTACGAGCCAGATCAAATTTTTACAATCTTCAGATGTGAGGATATATTATCAGAAGATTTCTTCAGCCTAAAAAATAGCTGCAAGTCCTCGTTTGAAGTAATCAGAAATAACTGAAAAGAAGAACTTGTCAGTCACGGATTTATTAAAATATGAAAGTGGTTTGATAACATCCACATATGTCTTTCAATCAATATATCAACACTCAAGCCAGTATATATGGTGTTTACAAGGGTCTTGCAGTCTAAAACAGACAAACAGGTTAAATTTGCAAGTACATCGTTTATATATTTTTCCTGTTTCTAGCTTTTCATTGTGTTTTCACACATGAAAGGATGACGTTAACTTTAAGTTATTTGGCATATACATAAATAGTCTTATGATTAGAAAGAGGTATCAGATTTTAAATATTGTGAAAAGGCAACAACAGATAGTGAGTTGTTTAATGGTTATTATAATTTTTAATGCCAGGCATTGTGAGGCGGGCACATGGAATTAACTGCCAATAAAAATAGGACTAACTTTGACTTGGTTTTGGAGAGTTGACTTGGATGGGTGTGTCCAAGGCAGTAAAAGGGCAATAGGTTATTTTATGATGTCTGTTTTCCATGATGTTGTGAAGGGGAAAGCCTCATATGATACCAAAAAGACATATTTTAAAGTGTGAGAGAAATAGTATGTGTGATTGGATTTAAAAAAAATGATAAAAAATTATCTTGAGGAAGCAGAAATGATGAGACTTTTTAAAAAGTTGCCCATTGATAAGGAAAGTGTTCTATATGCCCATATATGGCCAACGAGAGGAGTCAGCTGGAGACTCCGCTTGTTGGCTCAGCCACTGGTGGGAAAAACAAAATCCCATCAGTGGCTGAAGCGGCGGACAGCGCCGGCTATAAAAGCCGGCACCCGCCACGTGTTCTTCAGTTTATTTCCTAAATAAAGAGCTGTTATCCTGAATCACTGTTGTCAAGTCTTTTCTGTCCAGTGGCCATCTAACACGGATGATGAAGGTAGGATCCCGCACTTAAGAAGGACCCTCGACTGAGACCCCCGCAGCCTAACCTCGGCCAGCAGACGAAACTGCCACACCGAACAGAATGGCTCAGCAATCCACCAGAATGGCTCCTCGACCCATGGCGGTACCCTACGACCCCGCCAAAGAAAAATGGTCATCTTACATGGGGCGATTCAACCTCCATCTCGAGGTAAATGGACTACAGGATGCCCCGGACGCCAAGAAGAAAGCGTTGTTCCTAACCTATTGTGATGTGGAAATTTATGAAATGGCCGATGCATTAGTGGTGGAGGATTTGCAAGCAGTCTCTTGGGACAACCTACAGCGAGCTTTGAGAGCACACTATGGCCCTTCTCTGTCCTACCTGGCCAGCCGTTATGACTTTTACACGCGGAGCCAGGGAGACGGGGAAACAATAAACTCTTTTGTCTCCGATCTCCGGAGAGTAGCCAAGAGCTGCAAGTTTCCCGACATGGAGGGAATGATTCGAGATCGTATCATCCTGGGCATCCGAGACCTGGCGCTCCAAAAGAAACTCCTTGCCAGAGAAGAGGTCACCTTTCAGGAAGCCGTCAACAAGGCCCGAGCTGCAGAATCCTCCAACAACTTAGCCATGAGAATCCAGGGAAATGGGAAGGTCCACGCCACCAGGACCGACCCTGCAGCTCGAACCACGGAGACAGACTCGGAAGGCAGCAACGGTGGAGACGAGGCTGAAGTCTACCAAATGAGGAAAGGCCGTTCAAGCGGAAACCCATGGTCGAAAGAGTGCAGTGGCTGCAGTGGAAACCATCACCGGGCAGCCTGCCGATTTAAAGACACCATTTGCCGACGTTGCGACAGGAGAGGCCACATAGCCGAGGTATGTCGAGCTCTCCAACCTACCGGAAAGTCCCAAAGGCGAGCATCATTCCCCAGAAGAGCCGCATCTCCCACCAAATCATATGGATGCCAAAGGGGGGGCCCAAAACCCTCTGGTGGGAAATTTAAGAAATGGGAAGAGGCGCAGCGCGAGGAAACCTCCATCGGCTATGCTCAAACAAACTAAAGCAGACGGACGTGTATGCGGCCAGCAAGGTAATGGCCACCATAAACATTGAACAAAGACCATGTAAGATGGAGGTCGACTTGGGATCATACATCACCATGGTCTCCTGGGAGACCCTAAAAGGAATCCTCCCTCACTTACGGCGAGACCAACTGGAACGCCAAGACATCACCTTGCGAGACTACCAAGGCAGACAAATCCCCATCGCAGGAAAAAAGACAGTACACATCAACTATGGAAAGTTCAGTGGAAAACTTCCCCTGACCGTGGTCGACCGGAGCCTGCCAAGCATACTGGGACGGGAATGGTTCACCCCACTCCAAATAGAAATAGTGGGACTGCACACAACCAGAACCTCTCCTCTAGACAGGAATGCAGACGCCGCGGAGTTGGAGCGAGAGTTAGGGGCCGTGTTCGATGGGAACCTAGGCAAGTACCAGGGGACACCTATAACCTTTAGCCTTGACCTGAACATTGCACAAATCCACCTAAAGCCTCACTGTGTCCCACTACCAGAAATAATCAAAAAGAATGCCAGTTGGTGGGCTCCACTTTTAGCATCCCTGTTTACGTTTATAGATAAAACTGGCCATATGCCAAGAGATTGGGGATTAGCAATTATCATACCAATCTATTAAAAAGGTAATAGAAATGACCCAGGTAATTATAGACCTATTAGCCTTCTGAGTGTTATTAGCAAATTGTATGCCAAACACTTAAACTATAAACTCCAGGATTGGCTAATTTCTGGGGGGATAATTCAAGATGAGCAAGATGGTTTTAGAGAAGGGAGATCTACGGTAGATCATATCTTGTTACTCCACCATCTGGTTCAAAAATACACGAATAAAAAAATCCTCTCTTTTTGTGGCCTTTCTTGATTTTAAGTAGGCCTTCGATTCGATATCTAGGAATATTCTCTGGGAGAAATTAAAACGCACTACCATAGATAAATGCCTCCTTTTCCTCATACAAAAATTGTATGATAATTCCACCCTGAAAGTGAGGTGTAATCCTCAAGGGACCTTAACTGGCCCAGTAAGGGTACAAAAGGGGTGCGCAGGGTTGCATCCTATCCCCCTCCTTTTAATTTCTACATTAACCCTCTGATTAACCTCTTACAGAACCCTGATTTACATTCCCCAAATGTAGCACAACGTAAAATCCCAATTCTCCTATATGCTGCTGCTGCTGCTATAATCTCACAGACTCAATAGGTCTGAAGAGCAATTATGGCAACACTTGAATTTTGTAAACAGAATAACCTGGTCCTTAACTTTGATAAATCAAAGTTTTAGTTTTTGCTAAAAGACCTAGACAATACTCCTGGAAAATAGAAGGGTATAGTCTAGAACAGGTCAGGACATTCAGATATCTTGGGGTAGTTTTCCACTCACAGGGACATGGAGGCACCTGGATCACACACTGCAAGCAGCCTATAGGTCCTCAAATGCAATTAAACACTTTTTTACGGTGGTGGGCAATTAGTACCTGCAGCCTTAAAACCTTTTGAGGCCAAAACATTGGCTCAAATCCTATATGGGGCACAAACAGGAACCCTTGCAAAAAAGACTTGCTAGAACCTATTCAAACCAAATTCCTGAGAGCCATTTATCTGGACCCAAAGGAACTCCAAATGCCCAAGTAAGAATCGAGACAGGCATGCCTCAAATTCAGGTAAGAGCCTGAAGATGATGATCATGCATTGGCTAAAATGCATTTCTTCCCAGAGGACTGACCCCTCTAATACTGATTGATAACTACCCCTCCCCCTGGAAGCAGGCAATAGACCACAAACTGGGTTCTTATGGACTCTCACCAGTATTCTTAATGTCCCTAGGCTTTGACCAAGCAAAGCAAGTAATAATCAATAGAATGAAGGACATGGAGTTCCAAGAAGAATTAAATAGGCTGACTTGCCACAGCAGGGACAGAATCAAACAGGGAGTGCAAGATATCTGAATGATCTGACCTTCCTAAAACAAAGAATAGCTTTCTTTAGAGCCAGATTCAATATTCTCCCATCAGCACTTCTTCAGGGCAGGTATAAGAAAACACCAATAGCAGAACGGGTATGTATATGTGGTAAAGGAGAAGTTGAAGATATCTCACATGTTTTATTGTACTGTGAGCTATACAGAGTTTATAGGTCATTGTATATTCTCCCCTTACTAGAGAGATTGCCAGGGAGGGCAGACAATTTTTATGTAGACTTTCTCCTCCAGGATTCAAACCCAGGTATTATCCGTGTAGTAGCAAAATTCTGTGTTGCTGCAATGTCTACAAGAACTGGTTACAGAATTATAGCAGTCAGTTTATGACAATTTTTGTAGATAGAACAATCTTGGGAAAATGATATTTACACACATACTTATTGGATCTCCACTAATATAAACTAGGGAGTGACCCTAATTGTTTGAGAACATATTTTTCTTAATAGGGATGTTATTATCTACTAGTAATGTATTATAATGACAATATTTTTATGTATATGTAAATAGAGGTGTCTATTGCTGGTCTAAGACTGTAATAAAGTTTATTCATTCTCACCGTGTCCCTTTTGCACTGCGGTCAAAAGTCAAGAAGCAACTCGACAAACTAATAAAGCAAGGGGTGTTGGAACCAGTCGACCATGCAAACTGGGAGACCCCAATAGTCACACCAGTCAAGCCAGATAGGTCAGTCAGAATTTGTGCTGACTATAAAATGACCCTGAACCGGGCTTTGCAACAGAGTGCCTACCCGGTACCAGCCGTGCAGCACCTACTGCACTCTTTGGGCCGGGGATCAATATTTGCCAAATTGGACCTCACCCAGGTGTACCAACAATTACCCGTAGATGAAGCAACAGCAGAAGCGCAAACATTAGTCACCCACCGAGGGGCATTCAAGTGCAAAAGACTCCAGTTTGAAGTCAGCATAGCCCCAGGACTGTTCCAAAGTGTGATGGAACGCCTACTCCACAGCATTCCAGGTGTAATCCCATACTTTGATGACGTAATTGTGTCCGCCACAAGCAAAAACCAACTAATGGACAGACTAAGAGCGGTCCTGGGAAGATTCCAAGAGGCAGGCCTTAAACTAAAAAAGGAGAAATGCCAAATAGCCGTTCTGCAAGTGGAGTTCCTGGGATTCCTAATTGACGGCACCGGCATAAGACCCACCAAAGGGAAGCTATGAGCTATCCGGGAGGCACCCACCCCCCTAAACAAGATGGAGCTACAAGCCTTTTTATTTATTTATTTATTTATTTATTTATTTATTTATTTATTTATTCGACTTGTATACCCCTCTCGAAAGGACTCAGAGGCTGACTCACAGCTAAAAATACAACAATAAATACCTAAAACATATTAAACAATTACAAGCCAAATTGAAATTAAGAAACCTAAAGTTAAAATAAACAAACCCCCAGAGGGTCAGCACAGCCTGGATTGTAAAATAGCCAGGTTTTAACTCGTGGCAGAAGGTGCAGAGGTCGGGAGCCAGCCAGAGTTCCGGAAGAAGATTCCATAAAGTGGGAGCCCACAGAGTAGGCCCTCCCGGGTCAGCGCCAAGCGACATTGAGTTGCAGATGGCACCCTGAGGAGGCCCATCTGCACCCATACAGAGTTGGTATTTGATGCTGGGAGGAGCGTTCTCGTAAATATCCTGGACCCATGCCATGTAGGACTTTGAATGTTAACAGCAAAACCTTGAATCTCACCCAGAGGGCAACTGGAAGCCAATGCAGGCCAGGAGGAGTGTAATGGGAGTATTGGAAGCTCCACTACTACCTTGGCTGCATTCTGCACCAGCTGAAGCCTCGAGTGGTATGCAAGGGCAGTCCTAAATAGAGGCGTTACAGTAGTCAGTGGGGAGATAACAAGCCTGAGTGATCATCGCAGGGCATCTCGGTCCAGATATGGGCAGCTGGCAAACCAGCTGGATCTGGGCAAAGGCCCCCTGGCCACGGCTCCCACCTGCTCCTCCAATTTGAGCCATGAGTCAGGAGGACCCCAGGTTCTGCCCTGTCCACGGGGGGGCACCTCCTCCCCATGACCAAAGATGGAACCTCCAAACTGGACTGAGATGTCGGTATGCACAACCACTCTGTCTTGGCTGGATTGAGTGAAGCATGTTCCTGTCCATCCAGATCTACACCGCTTCCAAACAACGGGACATCACCGAGAGCATCACTGATGTGGCCGGGGTGGAGATGTATACATATCACCCCAAAACCCACGGATGATCTCACCCAGCTGCTTCATATAAATGTTGAACAAGAGAGGATGACCCTGGGTACCCCACAAGTGAGAAACCTCAGAGTTGACCTCTGCCCCCCTGCCAACACAGTTTTCAAACGTTCCGGGAGGTAGGAGGAGAACCACTGTAAACAGTGCCTCCCTCCCAACCCCTGAGATGCATAACAGGATACCATGGTCGATGGTATCAAAAGCATGAGAGATGTAACAGGACCAGGACAGAGGAAAAACCCTGTCGAGCCTAGAGATCATCAATCAGCGCGACCAATGCTGTCTCCGTGCTGTACCTGGGTGGAAGCCCGATTGAGTGCGGATCCAGGTAGTCCGCTTCCTCCAGGAAAAGTGGCAATTGCTGTGCCACCACACTCTCAATAACCTTCACTAAAAAGCAAGGTTGGAGACCGGATGAAAGTTCAACACGGCTGGGTCCAGGGCAGGCTTCTTCAGGAGGGGCCTCACCACTGCCTCTTTCAAAGCGGCAGGGAACAGCCTCCTTAACAAGCATTGACCACTGCCCGAGCCAGCACGTGACCTCCCTGGAGGCATAAACCAACCAGGAAGGGCATGGGTCCAATAAACATGTCGTGGAGCTCAGCCGCCGCATAATCCTGTCCACTTCATCCTCAGAAACAGGATCGAACTCAGTCCAGATTACATTAGCCAGACCACTCGTATCCCCTTCCTCAGACCACTGCAAGTCCAAGCAGGGCTGGGGTTACTAAATTTCTACAATGTGTTTTTACCACAGAAAGCAACCATAGCCGAACCGCTGCATAGGCTACTGGACAAAGCAGCAGCATGGACCTGGGGGAAACGCAAAGCAGAGGCATTTCAAAGAATAAAAGACCTGCTAACATCAGACTCTGTATTAATCCAATACAGTGAAACACTACCCCTAGCGCTGACCTGCAATGCGTCCCCATATGGCATAGGTGCAGTCCTGACCCACAGATTACCGAACAGAACGGAAGCACCTATAGCCTATTTTTCTAAGACACTATCAAAAACCCAATGAAACTCTAGCCAGATTGATAAAGAAGCCCTAGCAGCGGTGGCCGGGGTCAAATGATTCCATGAATACTTATACGGAAGACGTTTCGACCTGATAACCAATCACAAGCCTCTACTAGGAATCCTCTCGGGAGACAAGGCAACCCCAAACATACTGTCTCCAAGGATGTTAAGATGGATGGTATTTTTGGCAGCCTACAACTACACCCTTACATACCGACCTGGCAAAGAGATCATCCACGCCGATGCCCTCAGCCGATACCCCCTCCCAGAGACTGCCATGGACCCAGCGCCATCAACAACAGTCCTCGCGACGGAAAGCATTCGGCCGGGAATGATGATGTCCTCGGAAAGCGCCAGGCTGACAAACTGCGACAAAACAATGGCGTGAGTTTTAAATTGGGTATGGAGGGGGGTGGCCACAGGCGGCGCAAGAGGGAGATTTCAAGCCATATTAAACCAGACAGACAGAACTGTCAGTACTAAAGGGCTGTCTATTATGGGGAGACTGGGTCATAATCCCACCACCCCTGTGGAAAGACATGCTGACCGCCCTCCACGAAGGCCATCCAGGAGTGGCGCGCATGAAGGCATTGTCATGGAGCTACGCCCAGCATCGATGCTGAAGTAGAGGCCTGGGTCGCCACCTGTCGCCCGTGCCAAGAGACCAGGCCAGCACCAGCGGCCGCAAAACCTACGAAGTGGGAGATGCCGATATCCCCCTGGTCCCGCATACACATTGGCTATGCGGGACCATTCCAAGGACAAAATTTCCTAATAGTAGTGGACGCCTACTCCAAATGGCTGGAAGTAGTGCTCATGCCAACCACTACAACATAGGCCACAATAAAAGCATTGAGGCACCTCTTCACAACCCACGGCCTACCAGACATGCTGGTTTCCGACAACGGACCACAGTTCACCGCAAAGACTTTTGAAATATTCCTAGCAGGCCTAGGGATACAACATGCCTTGTCAGCACCTGCCCACCCATTGACAAATGGGCAGGCTGAAATTATGGTTAAAGCCACCAAGAACACACTACAAAGGATGGGCAACAGGGACTGGCAGGAGAAGATGGACAGGTGGCTGCTAGCCCAACACATCACACCACATACAACTACAAACAGGAAACCTGCCGAACTTCTGATGGGATGAAGACTGTGGACTATACTAGACAGGGTCCACCCCAACTATAGCTTGGAGACACTCCCCAACTCCACAGGGAAGTGCCATCAATTCCTACCGGGTGACCCTGTCTATGCCCACAGTTACACAGGGGGACCTACCTGGGTGCCAGCAAGAGTAGTTGAAGGCACCGGCCCAAGGTCCTACCAAATAGAGACGGACAATGGCAAAACTTGGGAAGCGGCACATAGACCAGCTCCGAGGCCGAGTCCTGGCCGCAGAAGACAAGCAAAATGACCGGGCCCCAGGACTCGCGCAAGACCGACAAACCCCGCAAAACTACGAGAAAATAAATCCAGAACACTTACCGTGGCTTGCAGGCGTCCAGTGGAGTTCTTCTGAGGCCTCAAGCTCGATGGTCCCTGCCGCACCGGTGGAAGGATTCCAGATGCTTCCACCGGTGGAGACCGGAGCAGAGGCGGACCCGTCCGCTCGGGCCACCGCCCAGGAATCAACTGGTTCAGTCAACTGGTTCAGCGCAGGTCCAGTCAAGCCCCGAAGAGCCCCGCCTACTTGTGTGACTATGTAAGGTAGGCAGCCCCGGATTGGTCGACTGGACTAAGAAGGGAGGGGTGTTCTATATGCCTATATATGACCAACGAGCGGAGTCGGCTGGAGACTCTGCTCATTGGCTCAACCACTGGTGGGAAAAACAAAGTCCCGTCAGTGGCTGAAGTGGCGGACAGCACTGGCTATAAAAGCCGGCGCCTGCCGCGTGTTCTTCAGTCTATTTCCTAAATAAAGAGCTGTTATCCTGGGTCACTGTTGTTGAGTCTTTTCTGTCCAGCAGTCATCTAACAGAAAGCGTGTTGCCTGTGGAAGAGGAGCTACTATCTGGCTGAATTACAAGGAGAGACAAAAAGTACAAGCTAACTGAACAGAGGATGTGGAGACTAATTCCTGGAAGCACAGAGGAAGGATATCTGTGAGAAGATTGCATGAATATACTTATATAAGATTTGTATGTGTTTGTGTGCCTGCACACACAGAGAGAAAGATACAAGAAAAAAATGGTTTATTAATTTAAACAATAAAGAAGCCATTTAAAATAGAGACTTATTTTTAATGTGTCATTTCACATATTCTTTTAACTTCAGAACAAGGGACTATGAATTTAAAATATAGTGCTATTTAAAATTCAGATATTAATGTGCAACCAAAATATCCTCCGAACACATCTAGCAATCTGCACACAGACCTTAACATAGGATTAGATAAAAATTTTTAAAAAGAGCATGCATTCTGTTACTGAGAATGGAAATGTTCTATGACTATATTGATGTTTCCTTTTCTGAGAAAATGTTGTAAACAAGTATATTTAATTTTTATATTTTTGGTTAATGCAGTGCTATCAGTAGTCAAGATAGTTCTCCCACTGAATTAATTTAATTTTTTTCATGCAGTGTATCTTTTATATCATTTTAATGACTATATTGACAAGACTGGTTCCAGAAGGAACTCTGTGTGGATGCTAACTTTTATTGCCTCCCTTTCTCATATTTTTCTACGGGATAATAGTAATTTGGGGTTTCTATCTCTTGCTTATACTTAGCTTTGGACCTACCTTTTTCTGTCAATACATTCATTCTGGGAAGGATAGAATAATCCCTAAATTGATGAGCAATTATTTTTTGCCTCTCTGTTACAAAATATAGTTTGGTGTTTTCTATAGTGGCAGCAGTCTGGAATAGCAAGAGGTCTTTTACTCCACTCCTCTTTGTCCCTGCTTAGGCCATCATAGATCAATAGATATTGATAGCAATATTACAGTTTTACAAATAGAAAACTAAAACTGTAGAAAACTAAGACAAAAAGACAGATGTATTTGAACCATAATGGTTTTGTTCAGATGCTTTGTTGGCAGAACTGGAACGAACGACAGAGAGTCTGAGTGTGAATGATTCAGACCCAACTGTTTGCTTTCTTCTCAAGCGCGACAACAAACCAGCAACAACAGAAAGCCATTTAACCCAACACCACAAAGCAACACCTCAAGAAGCCAAAAAGGTATTTTTCTTAAGCTATATAATCTTAGAAGCTACAGACTATGAAAGGAAGTGCTCACAAATTTGACCCTACTAGAAAATTCATTCCAGCCTTTGGCTCATCCCTGTTCTGATATATAACAGATTCTTTACGGAATAGTCTGTTTGCTTGCCTTTGTCTCCAATTTGTATCTGGGACATTGTTGACCATTACAACATGTAGAAGAACTGGTTCCAGAATGGAAGATGATAGTTTAGAGGCTGCTTTAGATGAACAGGACAATGCAACATTTTCTGAAGGGTTGACGTTATCAGCACGATAATAACCAGAATCCAAGCGTTTTCTTCATATGCGGGGACTTTGGGCATAGGCAGTATTCTTACACGTATCTGTTATATATATATATTTCCAGGTAGAACCAGCACACAATGTTCAAACCCATAAAGAAGATGCAGATATTTACAGGTAACTATTATTACAGAAAAAAGATAAACAGACCTCAAATTATACAACTGTTTTGCATTTCATGTCTTCTAAAGCTGTATCACTGTCCTAACTTGTCTATGCTTGAACAAAGAAATTAGAAAGATCAATTTCATTACAAAAGCTCATTTCCAAACTGTAACATGACATTTTAAGCAGTTTCCCATGGATTAAATAAAGGTTTCTTAGGACATTTACCAATGTAAGTGTATCTGTTTTTTATCCAATAGATGGGTCACTATCTGTAGGTTGGAGTTACTAAGGGATATTTTGCATTTTGATAGAACATTGTGGCACCTTATTGGAATGAGATGGCGTTTGCCCAATAAAAAATGTGTACCAGAGTGTTACTGTATATACACAAAAGTTTATCAATTCCCCTAGCTATTAATTCCAGGTTACTCACAATCAGCTTTTAGTAGGATGGTACAATCGAGTCACTTTATTTTAATTTCTGTTAACATCACCAAATGGTTATAACTATGTCATTAATTTTCAAAACAGGGAATCAAGTTGGTATTTTAAATAAGCATTTAAATAGGAGAAATATTTATCTGTATGGCACTCACAAGGCTGAATGTAAATATGGTATATCCTGAGTCAGAAATATAAAGCACTGGAAATTATTCATCCTTATTTCCAAGAACCCTGGGTGATTTAGTATATAATGTAATTTTTGGCTTGCAGAGTTGGTGAAAATTATATTAGAAAATATATTTTATTATCATCCATATAATATACACTTATGCCATTGAACCAGAAAATTTTAGGATGACTTAAAATAGTAAATTAGTTCCAACATTAGCATAAAAGTTGAGTGTTGCAACTCAACATTTTTTCTTCATAGTGAAGAAAGTTTCAACTGCTTTATGAAAGGAATATTTTGATTTGCCAGTTCATCACTTCATGATGTGCAAAAGACAGATGAATTAAATGACATGAAAATGTGTGGTCTCCACATATTGCATTAAATTTCTACAGCATTTCACAAATTTGGCTGTCTTATACATGCATACAAGCTGTCAGTGCTGTGTAGAAAATGGGAAATTGATAAGAGGACAGGCAGAATTACTGCTTACTTAATACTAATACAGTAGATCAGCAAATAAATCACAGGTTTTGCCATTCATAAATTTGAGTCATATTCTGAGATGAACTTTTGAGGCCAATAAGTAAATAATTGAAATAGTGGGTTGTTTTTTGAGCAGGTATTATAAACAATGACAGATAGAATGATAGTATATGCAAGAATTTAAAGATTTACTTTTTCATTCCTTTCACTTGGTTGATCATAAATATTTTTATTTTTTGTAGCAAAGTTTTACCTCCACAGCCGACAGTTTCCTCCTCATCTTCTACCTCAGTTGCTCAGGAACTGGATGATCTTTTGGCGTGCTTAGGAACAATCCAGTCCAAGGTGAATAATGGGATTCTAACTTAAATACCTTTGGAAATGAAAATTGATTGATATACAGGCTATAATACATTCCCAATTCTAGGAGTTGAAGTCCATGCATACTGAAGTTGCCAAGGTTGAAAAACACTGGCAAATAAATTAAGAAAAGATGGAACTTGTTACATTAAAGTCAGCTTGCATACTTCAAATTCACATTGACAGGAAAAAAACCATAAAGGGAGATTACAGGGTTTAAAAATAAGTGAGAATGGAGGCTATCATGAGCACTATTGTTCTGAATGTCTTTAAATTATTTCTCACCATGGTTGTGTATATTATATTATCCATATGCTTCTGTATATATCCAGTTTATTTTATGATTCCATGTTGTTCTTGGATTTTTTTTCTTGGTCTTGCATCTTTGATCACTCTGATACAGCCTCCCTAACTGTCCATGTTTCAGATCTGGAAAAGAATTGTGGGACAGGGTTTTTCATAATATCATTTGGGGATGTAGTTTGAGCATAGGAAGATAGGGGAGCCAAAAGCCTTGTGCAGATGAATGTACAAAATAAAAAAGAACGTCTTTAAGAACCATGTCCTTACTGTATAGCATAATTAAAAATTCTTAGACTTGCCATTCAAATGGAAAAGCATGATTCTGTTTGTTCCAAACATTTTTTTTCAGGAAAGAAAAGATGTGGGGATATATGCGAGAGTTATATGTCATCAAAAATGTTTTATAAAAGTGTGTGAATGTTGCAGATTAATAGATCAATAAATACCTGTCCTGGAAGCAGAAAGATATACAAAAAGATAGAGAATTGCAAATTATTTATTCTCCGGTAGGTCTCAGATAGCCTGGCCACTGCTGGCCAGTCAACATCAGCAGAAGGGAACACCCCGGACAACCTAGATAGCATGTTGAAGAGTTTGAATCATGATATGCAGGACCTTGGCATTGCTACTGTGCCTAAGGGTAACTGTGCCTCTTGCCACAAACCTATTGCTGGAAAGGTAAGCATGGGGATGGGAATTGTGGGTCTAACTATCTGCTCTTTCTACCATTCTCAGTCTCACCGAGGTTGCTACAACCAATTGCTTATTTGTCACACTTTTAAACTGCATGACACCTATAATTAAGAAGGCAAATTAGAGTTTCTTCTTTTGCAATATTATCACTGAGAATCTTTATGTCTTAGACTAAAGAGCTTCGGTTGCTCTCTAAGCCAACGAGGGGAGCTTGATGTAAAACAGAGCATGTTTGAGAATATGTAGCTTCTGTTTGAGAGAGTCTGCACTGTAGAGAGTGAAGTATCTTTATCCAATGTCTTCAACTAATCTTTTAATGAATTCTAGGTAATTACAGCTCTGGGAAAGATGTGGCATCCTGAACACTTCACATGCACCCATTGTGGAAAAGAAGTGGGTTCCCAGCCATTCTTTGAGCGGGACAACAAAGCTTACTGCCAAGAAGACTACCATCAGCTCTTCTCTCCTCGCTGTGCTTACTGTACGGCACCCATCCAGGAGGTATGTATCACTGTTTCTGTCTTCCGGTAATCAACTGCCTTCATAATTGGTCCCAAACATTAGCTATCTGAGGCTAAAGACAAAATGATGCCACCCTCCCTGTTCCATGTACCAAAGATATATTTGTCATATAAAATATTATTCCAGTAAAGCTTTCTTGTTTTCTTTGCAGAAAATCCTAACAGCTATGGATCAGACTTGGCACCCTGAGCATTTCTTTTGTACACATTGTGGGACTGTGTTTGGCGATGATGGTGGGTCATTATTTCTCAAAGTTCTGGCTTAGCTTTTGCAAGCTTGTTTAATGTCTTTATCTATTGGTATAAATATAATCTAGGTAGATGAATGTGAAATATTTCCAAGTAGACGTAATCTTAGCCCCAAATGTCTCATTCCAACTCTGCGGGGAGTGATTCAATATTATACACAAGCAAAGAAAAAATCAAGGAAGTACTGTATATGAATTTACAAATGAGAAAATGGATGGAGAATTTTTAAAGATGGAAAATGTCAGTAGAAAAGTTGCCAATAGGATGGAGTAAGGAATCTTGTTGAAAGATGCAAAAATGATTGTGAATAAATGTATGCTTCTGGCTGCATTTGTTATATAGAAGTCAGAATTTGGTATTTATTTATTTATTTATTTATTTATTTATTTATTCAAGTGATTATAATATAACAGGTATAAGTATAAACATAGTTATGAATACATGAAATGGATACATATAAGAAAAATTAAAAGAAACAATAGGACAGGGACGGTAGGCACATTGGTGCGCTTATGCACTCCCCCTACAGACCTCTTAGGAAAGGGATGAGGTGAATAGTAGACAGTCTAATGTTGAAGTTTTGGGGGTTTGGGGAAGAAACTACAGAGTGAGGTAGAGTATTCCAGACATTGATCAGGAGAAATATAAATCAGGAGAAATATAAAAATGATGGATGCAGAGAAAATGGGGCACTTACATTCTACAAGAAAACAAGAAAAGATGGGATCAAGGAAGAATGAATGAATAAGTGAGTGAATGGGTGCTGAATGAATGTGGATTGGATTCAAAAATGAGAGTACTAAAGGTGCTTAGGTGGTTCAGTTATACAGGGAGAAAGAATGAGAGCTGAACTGTAAAGCAAATATGTGAAGGAAGAGTGACTGCACTGAGAAAAAGGAGAAGTAAGAAAAAGGTGTGGTTGGATGGAGCCAATAAGTGTTTCTACAGAGGAAGCGGAATCCTTGAAGGACAAAAAGTAATGGCTGAAGTTGAGTATGGACTTGATGGAAGGATAGAAGGTTCACAAGGACAGAAAGTATGAAGGCATCATAAATGATGTCAGTATAAATTGGCTGCAATTTGTTTCCTTTCATTTATCTCATGTGTTTAATTTTTCTTGGCTTACTATTTCTGATGCTTTTTCTTCATGTCATATCATGTTCTCTGCTGATAGAAGAGAATATTTGTAGCTCTGTGGGGTCCTAGGTGCTCTCTGAGCTTGGTTGCTTTCTTGCAGATATTTCATTATCAAACTAGATAAAGCACTGATGACATTACCTGATTTGAAGATGAAACGTCTGCAAGAAAACTACCAAGCTCGGAGAATACCAAGGACCCCACAATATTGTCTGTCTTCTAAGGAAATAGCATGACATGTATGTATGGGTCACTCAGGTCATAGCAGTTTTCTTCTAATGGATGCCAGTATCATAGTTTTCTTTGAATGTGTTTTATATCTCCCGAGTATAAGCGGATACACAGAGCATCAGAGGGGAGCACTGATTAAAGTGTTTCAATTTCATTTTTCCCGGGTAGCATGCTGCAAATAATTGTGTTTTTTTTTCTGCTTGACAAACAAAAATCAGAAAAGCATCAGCACATTCACAGTGGGATTTGATCACAGATGAGCACTAATGGGACACCAGGAATTGAGATCCAGTAATTAGCTCCTAGTGGATCTCTGAGCTCATTTCAGTAACACTCGGGTCCCCAGGCTCCTAATTAGAACTAAAGTGTAAAAAGTTTTACAGGTCAATTTAGAGATGAGCTGGATTCTAACTAAATTAAGTCTTTTAGGCAACCCAAGGGCACTATTCTTTCTTTCTTGGCCATCTGGGAGAATTTCCACTGAGCACTGCTCACTGTTATTGCTTCATGCCTTTCAGAACTTTATTGCATTGGCAGTAATTTCTTCCTCTTTGGTATGGTGACTCAGATTCCAATGCAATAGCTAGCTGCTTTGTGCAATTATGGATTGTTCTCTTGAAACATGTAAGAATTGCAGAAATTTAGCAAAGCACCAGCTGACCCCACGGTGAACCAAATTATATTTTTACTCAGTATGAACGGTAGCAAGCTGGCTAGTGGCATGAGCAGGCTTGATTTGTCTAAACAATTATCCTTCTCTTCATGGCTGTGGCAGCTGACTTCAACTAGATTGTTAATTCAGTAGAAACTTTTTATTAATCAAGTTTATTTATTTTATTTTAACATGTTTTATAAAGAGCAATACAGGTAGTTCTTGGCTTAGGACCATAATTGAGCCCAAAACCTCTGTTGCTAAGCAGGACAGTTGTTAAGTGAGTTTTGCCCCATTTTACAACCTTTCTTGCCACAGTTGTTAAATGAATTACTGCAGTTGTTAAGTTAGTAGTATAGTTGTTAACTGAATCTGGCTTCCCCATTGACTTTGCTTGATGGTATATTTATGACACTGCAACCATCTATCTATCTATCAATCAGTTGCCATTTTGATCACGTGACTATGAGGATGCTGCAATGGTCATAAGTGTGGGAAATGGTCATAAATCACTTTTTTCAGTGCCAGTTTAACTTCAAACAGTCACTAAATAAATTGCTGTAAGATGAGAATTACGTGTACAGACAAATGCGGAAAAAATAAAATATAAAAAAGAAAAACACTTCATTCCAAAAAAAAATTATATTTGAAGTCAAGGAAAGTCCTTAAAATAGTCATTGTGACAACTGGTTTAATTTAACTGTTCTCCACATTCTGCTCACAATGTCCAATAGATTTTTTGGCCTCCATATTTGAAATAGAGTCATTCCATAAATAACTCTATTTCTCTAAATATTAATGGGCCTCAACATAAAAATCCAGTCTACAACCCATCAGAGCCCAAACATATCTAGTAACGCACAGTCCCAGAAACAAAACAACCTTTCATTGCTGTGTTATCACTCCCAGCAATTAGAAGGATCTTAATGGAAATGAGCAAAAAAATTTCCAATAAAGCCAATACAAATTGATACTCTGCTGAATTTTCATTCCACATAGATATGCCATACTGTAGTCAATAAAATATAAGCTCAATTGTATTTTTTGAAAAGTTGCTAAATTAAAAGTACCTTCTTTAACATTGGAATTGTCAGGCATAAGAAACCAGGTCCACACATGAGTGTTCAATTTAACTGATTTATTGCTAAAAGCCTATGCATTGAAATGTTCTCAACTAACAGTCAGCACCCGTTTAGAGCTAAATAAGGTTCAACTGCAACCAAGGGGGACTGGATGCAGTTCATTTGAGGTTACATAAGGACTCTAAACTGAGCCCTCTTTTTACACCTCCCCCAGGTAACCTTGACAAAGGAAGAATTCAACAAAGTTTAAAGAATAATATATTCTCTATTCTTATACATAGCCTGAAGTTTGTTATTTAGCACTGTTAGCAACATACATCAGAACCATAATGTTGAAACTATGTCATTTAGCCTTAGAACTGAGGACTATATACTGAAAACTCTCATAAGTACTAGAAACAATGCAAGTGATAACATTCATAGTATGTGGTAAAAATTGCCAGATGACTGGATTTTGGTGCTTGGAGATTTATAGTAATTGCCAGAACCCCTTGGCAATATCTAATTTGGCAAAAATCTTGGCATCCTATACGGCCTACAGAATAGTCAAGATGATTGTCTTTTTGGATAGTGTTCTTATAACATATTTTGTTGCTTTCCTCAAGTCATTATAAAGTCTAGTGTTTTGGCATAACAGGTACACTTTACATCCAGTTGTTTCTTTCATGAACATCTCATTCATAACTTCTAATGTAATTGAATGAACTTTTTAACTAAGGATGTTCAGATCTGGTTAATACTTCAGTAAAAGAAAAAGCTGAGGTCTATAGACCAGACAGAGAAGAAATCAACTGACCAATCAATCAAACCTGGAAAAAGACAATGATAATTCAGTTCTATAGTGCTGCCAAGGAAGCTAAGTACACATGTTCATAAAGTCATCTGAAATCAAGCTCGATTTTTTTTTTTTTGCTCTGCAGTCTTAGTAACTGAGGGGAAAACTTCATTCTAACCTTATAAGAATAGTCTATAATCTTCCTTAAGCCTTAATAGAAAATTAAATCAATGTATCAAGGATGAGGTCACCAGAGGAACACTATGCAAATTCACAGGAAACAGTGCCTTTCTAGAGATTGTAGAATCCAGAAGAAGCCTTATTTATTTTTATTTATTTTTATTTTAATTACATTTATATGCCGCCCTTCTCCGGAGACTCAGGGCGGCTTACAATTTTTGGGATGCAACCCAGTGTGCTCAGCAATAGCCTTCATTCCATTGTATATGCCTGCTTATTACTAAGCGGCATTTTTACAAGGTCAGCTAATTGCCCCCAACAATCTTGGGTCCTCAATTTACCTACCCTGAGAGGATGGAAGGCTGAGTCAACCTTGAGCCTGGTGGGATTCGAGCCTACAGCAGTTGTAGGCAGCTGGATCTTAAGAGCAGGCAATTAACAGCCTGAGCCACCAAGGCTCTTATAAACAATTATCTACCTAAAAAAAAACCACACTATAGTATCTGCAAACAAACTGTGGTATAAAATATCCCAAGCATTTAAGTAGGTAAGATTGGTAATAAACAAAACAATTTCCTTTTGTTAGCAGCAACTTGTAGCTTCCACTTCCAAATTCTGTATAAGGAAGTTTAGATAAATATACCCTTGAGTTGATCTACATGGAAACAGCCATGCATTTTTCTTGACCACACAGTACCAAAAGACAGTTGCCATTTCCTCTTAGAATATTCTCCGATTTCTCAATTTGATCTAAAAAGTGAATATTTAGCAAGTTGAGTTGAACTCCTGATGACTGTATTCTTGCAGTTTTGAGGCCTGAGATATCTGGATAGTTTCCTCATTCAAATATTAACTGTTAAGTTTGCATGAAGAGTCAGACGCGAAGAGCTTCAGTGAAGAGTTTATTAGTGACTACAGCTCATAACAGACCCGATTTGGCTGGGCTGCGGCTGCTACTTATAGCCAGCAGCTGCAGTTGCCAGCCAATCAGAGTGCAGGGTTTTTCTGCACTTTTTAAACCAATCATATTTGACATTTTACAAGAACAGTTCAAACTAAACCAATGACATTCAAACCTGCATACATAACATTAACCATACTGATATTTCTTAGACAAGGTCAGCCTGGTATTCCACCAGATGAGAGAGAATAAAGTTTAGAAGAAATCAAATTCCATATGTTCCTAATGTCAAGCTCTATCTTTAATGGCTTCTTATTTGAAGCTCATTCTTGTTTTTGCTTTGAAGTCTTTTTAATCCTCCACTTTTTTGCTTCGCAGCAGTTTGCCTTTACTGTGGTGCCTGTAGTGATATTTTAAGCTACGTGAGGAATCTTAGGCTTTCTTGAAACAGAGCAAATCTAAAAACTTAAATGTTCATGTTTATCTATTTTGTGTGAAAGATAAGGGGGCAGAACTTAATGTTCCAGAATTCTGTCTAGAATGGTTCATCTGCACTGATAATAGATCTGTTCTTGGGTTCACTTCTTGGAATCCTCTTGTGGTCATAACAGCAAATCTTTTACCCTTTAGTTATTAGTCCAGTAACTTTCCTCTTAAACCCTCTGATATAGCCAACTCATGAAAAGCACCAGCTCTGATCCTAGAGCCTCCTGTTGAAAATATTCATCGCATAACGTCTTGTGAATGTATTTTCATTATTATAGTTTTTGTAAACTAACATATAGTTTATAAGAGCCGTGGTGGCTCAGTGGTTAGAATGCAGTACTGCAGGCTGCTTCTGCTGATCACCGGCTACCAGCAGTTTGGCAATTCAAATCTCACCAGGCTCAAGGTTGACTCAGGCTTCCATCCTTCCAAGGTGGGTAAAATGAGGAGCCAGATTGTTGGGGGAAATATGCTGACTCTGTAAATTGCTTAGAGAGGGCTGGAAAGCACTGTGAAGCTGTTTATAAGTCTAAGTTGCTATTGCTATATCCATTAACATTCATAGCATGCTTGTATTTTATGTTCAAATTATTTCATTCTAGTACAACATGAAACCTTTATCTAGAGCAAGTTGGCTTGTAAAAAGGGGCCTGCTTTTTTCCCCTAGAAAATGAAGAGCTCCATCATACTCACAGAGGTGCAGGAACGCACATCAGCATCATTTTCTTTTCCAGCTTGGTCACCAATACACAGAATGTATAGAAATCCCTCCCTATTGAGTTTTTGTATATTGCACAGACTCTACATACATTGGCAAAAATGAGATCTCCGAACATCCTGAGTTATACTGCTGCACAGAGATCTGAGATCTCATTTTTTTGCCAGTTTATTCCAGTTTTCTGTTGCATTTTAAAAGCTACTCCAGATAATCAGGATTATAATAATATTTCTTTATTAAGCTATGCAATAAAATAATACATAATAAATAATTATTAACAAATCATTAATTACTATTAATCAAAAATAAATAATTAATAAAGACTTGGGGTCCCTCCTAGGTCCCTTCCTACTCTGTTATTCTGTGTTCTGTAAGTCAGTGTTCTAATTAAGTCTTTCAATCTTAGAAACCAGCAGAAATATTTAGTCACCTGTCTGTGTATCTAGCCATTTCTGGTGTACAGAAGGTAACTATCCAAGGTAGGTTCTAGCTGGAGGTTTCTGGCTTCCTTTGCTTTGGCTAAGAAACTCAGTCCTTATCAGTCTGGCACCATGAGCACACCTCCTCTGGCTGTGAGTGGGGGCTCATCTGGAAATAGAGATTGAAGGGCGTGGCAATAACATAGGGGCAGCCTCATTGCTCATCATACAGACACTGAAGTACAACCATATGTGGCCATTTTGGACATTTTCTTCCCAGCAAGCAATGAAGCTACCATTATTCAAAACCTCCAGCAAACATAGAATTCAAGCACATGTGACCTAATATTATATCCAGAGGTGGTATTCAGCAGGTTCTGACCAGTTCTGGAGAACTGGTAGCGGAAATTTTGAGCAGTTCAGGGAACCAGCAAATACCACTTCTGAATGGAGATTTTACAGTATTCTTCCCCTGCCATGCCCACCAAGCCACGCCCACAGAACCAGTAGTAAAAATTTTTGAATCCTACCACTGATTATATCCAACCTATAACCACATTCTTTGCCTACTTGTCTCAATTCATCATTGCTAGCCCCAGATATTCCATTATAGATGTAATTTTTAGAACTAGAGTTTTAAATTTATAAGTCACTCATGCGTGCATTAAACATTTATTGCTTCCTTTATTATATATTGTAGAATGCCACAACCTACTTTTTATTTTTTTTAATGTTTAATATTCTGTAAAACAAAAACAAAAAAAGAAAGAAGAATATAAAACAACAATGCCTAACTGTCAACTTTTCATCATAGGTTACATAACATTCAATTTATCAGAAGAGTTATTATTAGAAGCACAACTTATTGTGTATAATCTTTCCAGAACCAATAAAACTGTGATTTAGCACTTAGAGAAGTCAGCCTTCAAATTTTATCAGTCACTTTTTCCATGAGAACAATTGGCCATACTTTTGCATGCTAATTATTCAATTACAGGTTATCTAGAAATTTCAGTTTTAAGCAATTTTCAATTCTGCAGCCAGGAGTAAGAATACAATTAACTCTTTTTTATTTAGAGTTATTGCCCTCAAAAATATGTAATAATCACAACTCTTGAACATATTCTACTTTTTGTTTAGTTACTATTCTAACTTTAAATAGCATCTTCCAATAATTCATCACCTTTTTACAAGTCTACCATACTGAAAAAAATGTTCCTTTCTGATTCCAAGCCCTATAACAATTTGATGAATGACTATGGATCATTCATGCTAATCCAATTAGAATTAAATGCCAGTGATGTAATATCTTCTACTGCATTTCTTGTATGGAAGCTAATAGAAAACCATTAATTACAGATTCCTTTCTACCAGTCTCTTAAGTCTCCTTCTCCCTATCCTTCTCTTCCTGTCTCCACCCTGTTTTTGCCTTTAGGGCAAAACATTCACTCCTGCCATTTGCAATAACTCATAAAAAGAACTACATGTCAAAATGTTCTCGCTTTGAGAACCAAGATCTTGAACAGATCAATGTTGAACTAGTCTGAAGATCACTGACCCTAATAAAAGAGTCTCTCCTTTCCTACTGCTTTTCCAAGCAAAGAGATAGCATGCCTTTGTGTCAGTGTAACTAATTCACTGTTTTTAATTATTATGTTCCCAAACCTTCTTCTCTAGGTTTCCAGGTGAAAGATGGAAAGCCATACTGCCAGAAAGATTTCCAGAGCATTTTTTCTCCCAAATGCAGAGGCTGTGATCGTCCTGTGATGAATCAATATTTGTCAGCTCTGAATGCCGTATGGCATCCTGAATGTTTTGTGTGCAGAGTAAGTATATGGAATCACCCAGAGTTAGTACCTGTTTGGGTAGCTGGTAATTAAGGGACATTTATGTGGTGGGATTGGGGTTAGTGGTACAGCCAATATTTAAGGGGCTCCAGATAGATTTTGGTCACAGCCCCTGAATATAATTAGACTTCTTAAATGCCAGCTAATTAATGTGTTATTTGTATCTTGATATAAGGAAGTCTCTCAAACTAAAAATATTAAAATCTGATATTAAACCTGTGCTACAGAGGTATATTTTTGTGTATGTACACACATACCTACATGCATACGTACACACATATAAACACACCATCCAAATATTGGTGATAGCAAGTTAATTTTGTTAAAACTGGAAGAGAACACTACAACACAGTTTGAATATTAGCAAAAAGTGGGCCCATTCTTGAATGTCCTTATGTTGACGTGCATTGAAAAACCTTGGGCAGGATTCACTGTTTTTGTAAGCTTCTATCCTGGATGGGTTTATGTTTCAAACATAATTCCAAGAAGAAAATAACGAATTAGAGAATAAAAACACTCAACATGTTTATTTTAAATAGTAGTGGACTAGCAACCAATGTGCCTCTGCCCAATGCAGCACTGGGAAGAATCTAACGATATTCCAATCTCAGAAATATTTTTATGCCTTGTCACAGGCTCCTTTCCTCTATTTTCAGGATTGTGCCTGCAGTTTTACTGATGGTTCTTTCTTTGAACTGAACGGTCAGCCATACTGTGAGCTTCACTTCCATCAACAGCAGGGAACAGTGTGCCATGGTTGTGGAAAACCTATTGTTGGACGCTGCGTCAGTGCCATGGGGCACAAGTTTCATCCAGAGCATTTTGTTTGTGCCTTTTGCCTTATTCAGTTGCACAATGGTATTTTTCAGGAGCAGAATGGAAAAACCTATTGTCACGCTTGCTTTAAAAAACTCTTCGTTTAACTTAAAAACATTACTCTCCCCAAGAATGTTATTGCAAAACAAAAAATAAGACGGCAATCCCAGGACACTTCCTTGATGTATAGAGCTTCCTGAGATTTTCTCTTGAGTAAAAAAAAAACCCACAAAATTAGGCAAAATTAAATATCATAACAAATATGGTAATTTGCCCCACATTGTAACACACTCTTATACTTTAGTGTTTTCAAATTAACCAACTGTTAGGTATGTAGCTTTTGTGTTGAATTTAAATAACTTTACTAGAATTCATGATCTGGAGATCTAGGTTTTTTTTAGAAATACCGGTATTAAGAGCATATATAAATGTTTTTTGAGATTTTTTTTCAGCTGATAAAAACGAGTTGGTTTTTGAACTAACACATATTCATCTGCAGAAATATCTTTCATTATTTCTATAATCTTTATAACTAATAGCAGAGATCTTCGATGTCTTGAAGTAGATATGCTGCAAATTACAGAAAAATTTTCAAAAGCCACTTGGGCTTATTTCCTGATCAGGGTGGATAAAACTGTTCTGAGTAGGATAATCTCATTTAAAATTTTATTTAGATGACAAGGGGAAGATATGCTAATGCATCTAGAAATCAGTGCCTTTTTAATGCTAGACTTGTGCAAAATTGCACTGTCGATGCAAGTATAGTCTGTGGAGTAAATGATATGGAATCGGTATACCTCTCCTTGTGCTACAGCTACACCATTACATCTTGCCCATCCAATGCTGCTAATTCTGAATGGCTCTGGCAGCAATGTTCCATTAAGGTATCTTTTATATAAATGTTTTGAAGTCCCTTGCCAAATTATTTGAATATTTATCTTCCCTTAATCTTCTTAAGTTTTCATACACACTATGATGAAGAATATCTTTGCTTTCATTATCTTGCTTGTAAACAATTAAATAATACATAAAGAAGAATAAATTTTATTTTCTTGTTGGTCATGAAATTTTGTGTGTTTCATTTTTAAAACTACAGTATTTTGCCTGAAAATCTGGTTGATGCTGATTAGCATAAAAATAAGACTATGTTACTATTAGGGTTGGCTTTAACAGGACAAATTTATCTAAAAAATGAAAGTAGGAATGAAAGATAAAGATGCAATAATTCAGGTTTTTTTTTGTTTTTTGTTTTAAATTACATTTATATGCCGCCCTTCTCCGAAGACTCAGGGTGGCTTACAATTTTTTGGGATACAACCCAGTGTGCTCAGCAATAGCCTGCATTCCATTGTATATGCCTGCTTATTACTAATCGGCATTTTTACAAAGTCAGCTTATTGCCCCCAACAATCTTGGGTCCTCAATTTACCTACCCCGAGAGGATGGAAGGCTGAGTCAACCTTGAGCCTGGTGGGATTCGAGCCTACAGTAATTGTAGACAGCTGGATCTTAAGTGCAGGCATTTAACAGCCTGAGCCACCAAGGCCCATGTATTTGTTTCATATAAATTATAGAATAAAACCCAAGTCAATTCATCCAGCTTGCTTAATATGATATAAAGGTGTTCCATTTCCTGTTTGCCATGGGCATATTCTCATAGTGGAGCCTCAGTCTCCCATTGCTGAGGTGGGCTGAAGTAACTTACATGTTCCAAATTGTAAGTTGATAGTTTCTTTTTTATTATGCTTTTCAAATCTAATTCTGAACATGTTTGTCAATTTAATGACAAAGACAAGCCATTGTACACTTTACCCATACTCGTTCTTATTTTAACCCTAAAGTTTTCTAAGTGGAAATAAGTTTTCCCTGGCCCCATCTTATGTACCCCTGCTCTATTTATCTAATTTTTTTCAGCCAACCCCCTGCAGGTTTCTACTATGGCATCAGTGATAGTAACAGTAATCAGTACTGCAGCCTGGGCAGCTGACTTGCTGAGGAAGGAAAGCCAGTAGCTGCTCTCTCATCTTCCTCACCTTGTTTCCTTATCACAGGCTCAAAGTGGGCAACATCACAATGGGCCAAAGCTGGAAGTGAGAAAGGAGCTTCCTTGGCAAGACAAACAATATTATATTAAAACTACCAGTAGAACCAAGAGGTCTGACTAGAGCTGAATAACAATAGCAACAGCACTTAGACCTATATATCACTTCACAGTTCTTTACAGCTCGCTCTAATCAGTTTTTCAGAGTCAGCCTATTGCCCCCAACAATCTGGGTGCTCATTTTACCCACCACAGAAGGATGGAAGGCTGAGTCAACCTTGAGCCTGGTGAGATTCAAACTGTCAAATTGCAGGCAGCCGGCTGTCAGCACAAGTAGCCTGCAGTACTGCATTCTAACCACTACACCACCTGTGGCTCATCATTGAAACTATAAAGTGCTGCAAAATGAAATGCTATTCGGCACAGAACTACCAGCTACTTCACTCATCTCAGACAAAGTTCTGGCATTTTTAGCCTTCCCTTCAACTCTGTGACCCTTTGTTTTCTTGGGTCTTAAACCTTCTTACATCAAAGCGGCTGAAAATATACCCCCGTGCCGTGCCCATGTTCTCTTGGAAGGTGGGGAACTCACATAACTGAACTTAAATCAAAGTCTGGTCTCGCCCATCTGTGGGATTATTGCCTTTTAAGAGGCTCCTTTGCATTCAAAGGTTGCCCATTCATGATAATAGTAGGAATATGTTTTCAGAAAGGAAAACACAGGTGAGATGCTTGTATCTATTGATAATACATATTCTGTAAATATCAGCTTTTATATCTATTTGGTCAGTTTGGGATAATTGATATTGTAATGCGTCTACCAATCCTGGAGATGTTGAGATTTGCTTGGGTATAGTCTAAATTAGGAGATGAAGGGAAATAAAAAGTCTAGGATTAACCACTGAGATTTCATGAATGGCAGACCTCAATATCATACAGTCTACAGGATTTTACTTTGAAATGTATGGGAATAGACATTACTGTTTAATTGGCTTTTCTTCTTGCCTTTTTTACAGTGATGGATGAAATGTATCTGGCACGATCACTCTGGGATAATCAGTCCATGGCTCATGAGTTCCTCTTCCAGACATTCTCCACTGTTCCCGAGATACAACATCTTATTTTCACTTTCTTTCTTTTGCTGTACCTCATCATCCTTTCTGGGAATATTTCCATCCTTTCAATTGTCTACATTGTCAATTCCTTGCACACCCCCATGTATTTCTTCCTGGCTAGCCTCTCTTTTTTGGAGATCTGTTATATCACTGTAATAGTGCCTCAAATGCTTGCTAGCATTTCTGATTTCCACAGAACAATCCCATTGGTAAACTGTGCCATCCAGATGTTCTTTTTTACAACACTAGGGAGCACTGACTGCTTTATGTTATCTGTCATGGCGTATGATCGCTACGTAGCCATCTGCCACCCACTTCGCTACACCCTCATCATGACTTGGTGGGTTTGCATATGGCTGGTGATTGGCTCCCTGATCCTTTCCATAATGCTGTGTCTTCAGCTAACCGCCTTGGTTTTCAGCTTGCCTTTCTGTGGTAACAAACCCAAGATCAATCATTTCTTTTGTGGTGCACCATGTGTCCTACAGGTGGCATGTGCCAACACTCATCTCCACCAAACTGCGCTATTCGGTGTTGTCACCATTGTTTTAACAGTTCCATTTGTTCTAATATGCATCTCCTACATCTATATTGTGGCTGCCATTCTTTGAATTAAGTCCTCATCTGGGAGGCACAAAGCCTTCTCCACCTGTTCCTCTCACCTGACAGTTGTATTCCTACAGTATGGTGTCTGTAGCCTTGTGTATCTACGTCCCAAATCCAGCACTTTGGAGGGTGAGGATAGGAAACTGGCTCTTATATATACCTTTGTCACTCCCCTCCTGAACCCCTTGATCTATACACTGAGGAACAAAGATATCAAGCAGGCTTTAAGGAAGGTCATGAAGAAAATGGTTACATCTCAGATTTGAGTCTTAATTCATCTGTAACTTTATTACAGTGGTACCTCAGTACTCGTCATTAATTTGTTCTAGGAGGCATGATGAGTACCAAAAATGACAAGTACCAAACAAATTGTTCCCATTAGGAATAATATAAATAAATTTAATGAGTTCCCAAACCAAAGACAATGCACATGTTTAAGGCAATATGTAAAAAGATAGATTACTTTACATGAGAAAGAAACCTAAAAATTAATACATACTTAAATTAAATAAAATAAAAACGTCACTTTATCTGTACTGATGAAAAAAAGATGTAAAAATACACAAAATGACCACAGAAACTAAGACTGCAAGGGGCTGTGCACAGAGCAAGAGCTACTGCGTGACTAATGCGTCATCCTTTCTTTTAGTTGGAAAGGATAGCGAGTCATAAGGTAATCAGTTATGATTACTGATGACATTCTGAGTCTTACTAAAATCAGTTATAACTGTGAGAAAAGGAGAATTGAAATGGTTGACCTAATCAGTTTCTGTAGCTATACATTTCTGAAAACAAATTTACCTTTAAAAGGAGAAAACTATAAAGATTAGTTGAGAATATGATAATGGATGCTGTCTAATCCTTCACATCTTAACATAGTGCTATGTCTGCAACTAACTGCCTTGATTTTCAACTTGCCTTTCTGTTTTTACTAACCCAAGATTAATCATTTTCTATGTGATGTACCACCTGTGTTACAGCTGGCATGTGCTGACACACAAATTCACCAAACTGTGCTATATAATGTTGGCATCATGGTTCTAACAGTTCCCTTTCTTCTGATATGCATGTCATATGTCTCTATTGTGGTGCCATTCTCCAGATTAAGTCCACTTCTGGGCGGCACCAGGCCTGCTCCTCCCACCTAATGGTTGTGATTCTACAGTACAGAGTCTGCAGCCTTTTGTATCTGCGTCCCAAGTCCAGCACTTCAGAGGATGATGATAGAAATTTGGCTCTTATATATACCTTTGTCATTCCCCTCCTGAACCCCTTGATCTATACCCCGAGGAATAAAGATATCAAGCAGGCTTTAAGGAAGGTCATGAAGACAATGGTTGCAACCAGACTTGAATCTGCTTTTGCAGGTATAATAATGTTATTTGGTATTAGCATTACCACAGAAGGAAGTAATCTTGAATCCTTCAGGTAATTGCTGAATATCTTCCAGCATCTCTTAACAATGGCCATGTTATCTGGGATTCCGAGTTGCATTTTGACACAGTTGTCTATTCCTTATCTGCTTAACTATATGTACTATGGTAGGATTCTAAATTGACCTCAGTCAGCCTGAGATCTTTTATTTATGAGATTTATATGCCGCCCTATCTCCTGAAGGACTCAGGGCGGCTTACAATACCAAAAAATAAACAATATAAATATAAAGTTAATTAAGTTGCCAATTTCATAGATCGAATTAAAGTATATAGACAACCACTTTTAATAATGAACTTCAGGTTATGAGATGATTTTGCAGCAGATAACAAAACAAAAGCCTTATTCCAGCAATCTGGAATAAGGACAGCAGGAGCACATCAATTGTTGCCCTGAAATTGTTCCATCACAAGCCAGCAGCAGAGCAAAGATTTTATACTTGGGTCATTCCATGTCAAGTGGTCTGATTTCAGAAAAGTGCCCCACTCAACCATCACAGATTTCGATGAAATTTTGTATTAACATGAAATTTTGTATTAACATTGGCAAAGTGTTATGTTTGCCGATGCAATACTTGTGGAGATATAATCCATTTGTTTGACCCCGTACCTCAGCTTTCTACAGTATGACTCTGAGGTTTCAGCAACTTTGAGACATAATATCTCCGGCAATATTTTGTTGAAAGAAACAAAACGTGGCCATCTTGTACAACTTTTTGTGCTCTATTAAATAATAAATACGTTCTCATGAGAGATCTCCATCTACATAATTTGGAGCAAAGTTGGCTAAAAATATTGAGGCTCAAAAAATGGTTGAAGTTTGGCTTGTTATATCTCTGGAAGGAAAGGTATGATAAATGTGAAACTTTGCACATAATAACTTAGCAACACAAGGTTTTCGAATATAAAATTTCATTCTCCTACTGCTTTCCAATAGTTTACAAATTGAGTGTAAAGGTGACATTTTTTGTAAAAACACCCAAAATAGGATATTTTCAGCCCGCTTTTACAAAAAAAGACCTTCTGAAAACTCTGTTAAATCATTCTCATTAGAAAAAGCATGTTTCAACCCCCCTAAAAAAGTAGGGTTGGTTTTTTTATCGCTGACGTATAAAGCCCCTAAAAATAGGGACAAAGTTGAGGATGTTGCTATGGCAACGTCATGTACGTCAATATGCGTTCTTTTATGTTGTGCCATTGTCATTTCATTTATGCTGGAGTATAAAGTGTGTAATTCATTTCTTGCATGCTTTATGAATCTGTTAGTTTAGTAGTGGTGCTTCTACACTAATGATAGCGGTTAAATGTGCTGTAAGTACTTTAGTGACGCCACACGCTAGGATGTTGCAGCTATAGGATTCTGAACTGTACAAGGGTAATTGTCATATGACTGTCATAACATTAGAACCTTATATAACTTCTGTGTTTCAGATTTTGCAGTAATGCACTTTATATTATTGCGAATTTCCATAATATGCAAAATGGATGTGAACAAGTCAACTGGCAATCCTATTTTGCCCAAATGCGTTGTTGGAGAAAAATTGTCATCAATATGGTTCATTTTATTCTAATGAAATTGGGATGCATTATGTGGACAATTTGTCTGCTGAAGAAAAAATAATCATTATTCGGCGATCGGTGGTTGAGCTCACAGATGATGACCAAATCTGCTTGCATCCCAAAGTGATGTATCTGAAAAAGTACGACATGAAGCAAAAGTCATGTTGCAACCCATTAGACAAACAAAATCACGTAGCTAAACATGGGCTGTTGAAAGTCGATCTAGCCATGTCCAATGATTTAACAAAAGTGGCAGAAACAAATGTGAAGCTGTTCAAAAGATTTGTTCCAAGTGTAAAGCCAAATACATTTCCATGGTTCGAAGAACGGCAGACTCTTCGTCGGTGGATAATTACGATATGGACATTTCGGACACTGTCAATCGAAGTTTGACCGATTTAGGGACTTCTCTATTAAAAATTCAGAAGCTAAGCAGTAAGGATAAAACTGGCTATGTGAAATGAAAAATTGAATGCGTGCAGAAAGTGGTAGCAGACAAAATAAGGTTAGCCGATGGAGTAGCAGCTGAAGATATTGGGCAAACTAGCAAGTCTCCTGCTAAGGAATGCCAGTCATGCCAAGATTACGCTGACCTAAACAATGATATCAAAATGAAAATTAAAATATCTGATAGATCGACAAAAGTTCAGTTATTGACTTTGGCCCCAAAGATTTGGTCGATACCGGTGACAGCAAAAACGTTTGGCATTTCAGAACGTTTGGTTAAAACAGCAAGAAAAATAAAGAGAGAGGCCAGCCAGGGGTGGGATTTGGCAGTTCGCTGAACCAGCCATAACATTAGCAACGGGTCCACCCAAACCCGGGTGAACCCAGAGCAGCCCACCCCTGGCGGAGATGCTTCATAACAACCAGGGATTGAGCTTTTTTATTTATACAGAGCCCTCAGATTATGCTATATTTAAACTTAAAAATGGAAATCAGTACAAATCTGTTTTGATTCCTGGCAAATACCTGGACAAGTCCCTGCAGTTTCTTTGGCAATGTTTTCAAAAATGGTTTTGCTATTGCCTGCTTCGTAGGGCTGAGAGAGATGGACTGGCACAGAGTTGCTCATGCCTTATGTCTAATGCAGGACTAGAACTCACAGTCTCCACGTTTTTAGCATGATGCCCTAAGCATTAAAACAAATGGGATCTTTAGCTATGGTTTGTTGAATGAATTATCATTGCCTAATTTGCATATCATGTTTGAACACAAACTATAATTCATAGATTAAATACTTGGACCCATAAACCAATGCCACCTGACACCAAATAGTCGTGTGGCATCTTTGTTCAATGTGTTTTCTTAGTCACAAGTGTGGAAGGGGCAAGTGGAATTCTTTAAACCAAAGTATTTAAAAATAGAAACTAGAAAGCATAGTTGCCTGAAACATAGTGACTAAAGCAGTAGAAAATACAGAATGTTTAGAATAGAATAGAACAAACATAATAGAATACACCCTTTTCCATTAATAGAGATTGAAGCTATTTATATACACATGGAATATCCACATGCATTTTCAATGCATCTAAAATGTGGCAATAGAGGAGTAGTTCCTGAGTATTACTTAATATGAGGAGGAGGAATAGAAGAGCATCCCAATCCCCTGATTGTTCAGAAATGATATGAATGATCGATGAAGTTGAAAGCATCTTCTTTATAATGCTTTGCAAAGTTAAATTTGATTATATTGCATTAGCTTCTAGAGCCTTCAAGGTTTTTGAAAGTGTTAGGTGGATCCTGCCAGCTGACTTGGCCACAGTTTGCCCAAAACTTTCTACAGCGAATGCTGAAATGAATTTATTGAAGCTTTTGGCCTCTGAAGTTTTTAATTACTTTTTAAGAACTTTATGACACTGGGATTCCTAAGAAGAATTGTTTTTGTTGTTAAATAATAAATACTTTGACATGTCCCCTGAGTATAATACCTTGCAAAGAAGATAAAGACTACCCTGATTGGCTGGAAAAATGATAGCTGAGTAAGTGGCTACCTTTGCTTCCAATCTGTATTGATTCAGTGAATTGAGAGGAACTTGTCTATATTCAATCTAATAAGTAAACTGGATTCATCCCAGAAAAGAACTCACAGACAATCCAGCTAGAAAGCTCACCAACCTGTTCATAGACATTTGATTAAAATTTCACTCCCCTTTCATCTTTTGAGACAGAAAACATCACCAAGAAGAAGAGAGCCCTCTTTTTGTTTTGTAGTCCTGGATTAGAGGCATTTTACTAAGGTAAGAGTGCATTGGTGAGCTTAGCTAGATCCTTTGTCTGCTTTTGGCAGGGGGCAGGTTTGACTGGACTCTGTTTGGCACTCCTCTGGGTTTCAGCCAGAGATTTTATTTTATTTATTTTATTTATTTGTCAAACATGTACAAGATAATAAGTATGAACATAAACAGGAACAAAGGAGGTAAATACAGATAAATGGGGACAGTAAGACAGGGACGGTAGGCACGCTAGTGAGCTTATGCACTTCCCCTTTTTTTCAAGCTTTATCTAGAAATGTGTGTGTGTGTGTAGGGGTTTCTTTTGCCTCATTTTCATTCCCTTTTTATTTCTTCTTCTGCACTGGGTTTGCAGTGGGCAGTGAGCAAAAGTTGGAAGATTTTTACAGGTGACAGTTAATTAAATGTTTTTCTTCCCCAAATCAGGATTGAATCTGCTGATATTCAGAACACTTTTCACAATTATGGTCTTGGACTGCAGAATACAAATGAAAACGTACCAATTCAAGACCATAGTTGAGGTTATTGAAGACATTCGGGGCTCTGTTAAAATAAGTTATAGCAGTGAGAAAGGGAGAATTGGCATGGATGATATAATCCATTTCTGTAGCTATTTGTTTATGAGAGCAGAGTGATTTAAGAATACATGTTGGTTAACTTACAGATTGTATTTGTCTAGAAACAATACCGTTTTTACATCAAATAATTTATCTTTAAAAGGAGAAAGCTGCAAAGATTAACTTAGAATATGTCAATGGATACTGTCTTTCAGAGTGATAAGGGTGGAAACTGTTTTAATTCAGGAATTACTCTCTTTTCAGTAAATACAATGCAGATAGATTGTAGATTTTTTTCAGCTTCGCATTCCTGTTTATTCAGCTATTTTTTCTTCCATTAGACTTTTTATTTTTCCCTGAAACTTGAACCATAGAAACCAACAATAAAGCTATCATTTTTTAAAACAGTAGTTAAAATTTTAGATCTCAGCACTTAAAACTATTTTTAATTGAAACACAAAAATTGGCAAAAATTGTTGAAAGATTTAAATCTATAATAACTATAAACTCCTGAAAACTGTATTGTACACATAAGCTAGGTCTGTATTCTATAATTGTGCTTTTTGCTTTGGGCATGAATGAACCTATCTGCTTTGGGAAGCTAAGCAAGGCTAAGACTGATTAGTATTTTAATGGGATTCCACTAATCAGAATCAAGGCTCAACTAAAAAGTTATAAACATCCAGAAGACAGTGGCAAACCACTTTTACTCCCTTGCTGAGAAACTGACCTGAATATTATTTATTTATTTATTTGATTTGTCAATCACTTACAAGATAATATGTATAAGTATAAACATAGTTATGAATACATGAAATGGATACATATAAGAAAAAAAAGAATCAACAGGACAGGGACAGTAGGCATGATGGTGTGCTTATGCATGCCCCCTACAGACCTCTTAGGAAAGGGGTGAGGTCAATAGTAGACAGTCTAAGGTTAAAGTTTTTGAGGTTTGGGGAAGAAACCACAGAGTCAGGTAGAGTATTCCAGACATTGACCACTCTGTTGCTGAAGTCGTATTTCCTGCAATCAAGTTTGGTGCAGTTACCCTTGAGTTTGTATCTATTGTGTGTTCTTGTATTGTTATGGTTGAAGCTGAAGTATTCATTGACAGTTAGGACATTGAAATGTATGATTTTATATACTATACTTAGATCGGACTGAAAGCAGCATAGTTCTAGGCTTTCTAGGTCTAGAATTTCAAGTCTGGTGGCATAAGGTATTCTGCAACGAGTAGAGGAGTGGAGGACTCTTCTTGTGAAATATTTCTGAACTTTCTCAACTGTGTTAATATCAGATACATAATGTGGGTTCCAGACTGATGAGCTGTATTTGAGTATTGGTCTAGCAAATGTTTTGTATGCTCTAGTTAGTAGTGTGATATTACCAGAGAAAAAGCTATGTAGGATTAGGTTAACAACTCTTAATGCCTTTTTGGCTATGTAGTTACAGTGGGCTCTAGCACTTAGATCATTAGAGATGAATACTCCAAGATCCTTGACAGAGTTTGGATCATCAACCAGGTCTTGACTATTCAACTTGTATTTTATTTTCTGATTTTTTTTTGCCACTATGTAAGACAGAGCATTTATTTGTTGAGATTTGAAGTTGCCATTTGTTTGACCATTCTGATACATAGTCGAGGTCTTTTTGAAGGGTAGCAGTATTTTCTGTGGTGTTGAATAGCTTTACATCATCAGCGAAGAGAATGCAGTTGCTCTTAATATGATCACAGGGGTCATTTATGTAGAGTAGAAAGGGAGTTGGACCTAGAACACTGCCTTGGGGGACACCACTGTTGACAGGTACAGAATTTGATAGGATGCTCCCAATTTTGACCATTTGTTGTCTATTTGACAGGAATGCTTCTATCCAGTTATGCAGGTGTCCAGAGATACCATAAGATTTAATTTTAGTAGTAGTTTGTCGTGTACCACTGAATCAAAGGCTTTACAGAAGTCTATGTAGATTGTGTCTATTGCTTTGCCCTCATCGAGTTGTGTAGTCCACATACTTTTGCAGTGTAAGAGTTGCAGATTACAGGATAGTTTTTTCTGAAACCAAATTGTTTTTTCTGAAACCAAATATCTTCATGAAATTACCTGGACCTGAGCCCCACTCAGAGGAGACATTATTTTTGTGCTGTATGGGCACTGCTGAATATGAAGGCAGCCTTAAAGCTTATTCAAAGAATAGCAGATAAATAGCAGATAAAGTAAATCCATTTAATGACAGAGATAGACAAACCATAGTAGACTTCTATATTTGTTCATATTCTAACTCTAAAGTTTTGTAAGAAAAGTAACTCTATCTATTCAGTGAAACTGTCTTTCAAAAAGAGTGGATAAAATTGTGGCCTTAAGAACAATCCATTCCATCATACATTCCCCAGCAATTCCACTCCCACCCTAAAACCAGCTGTCATGATAATGACTTAATTCATGGATGTTGCTGGTTCCAGAAGAATGCTATTGATGTATTGCCCTGCCATTTGCACTTGGTATTCTGGGCCTTTCCCACACTCAAAATATTTGTGCAGAGGGTTGCCTTCTCACCTTCCCCATTTTGTTTCCTTGCTCACAGCGGGCAATGCTGCAATGGGTGAAAGCTGGAAGGAGAAAGCATTTGGTTAGCGGGGGGAGAAGACAAGCAAGTATTATATTAAGAACATCAGTAGAACCTGGTTCTTTGATGGAGGTAAGTCTTATGAGAGCTGAATCACTAGAACTGTAAAGTGCTATGAAAAGGAATGCTATACAGGCACAGGAATGCCAGCTGTTTTATTAAATGATTTCAATCAAAGTTGTGTTATTTTCAGCCTACACTTCAACTCTTCCACCCCTTGTTTTCATAGGTCTTAACCACCTTACATCAGAGCAGCTGAAAATATATTCCTCTCCATGTTCTATTGGGAGGTGAGAAACTCGCACAACTGAATTTAAACCGAAGTCTGATCTCAGTCCTCTGTGGGACCTGGACTCATCGCCCACCTTTTAATGTTGTCTCATGCTTTCAAATGTGAAAGGGTGAGATGCTTGTATCCTATTGATGACACAAATTCTGTAAATATCAGGTTTTGTATCTCCATGGTCAGTTTTGCACAATTGATATTGTAATACACTTAAAATAATATCCTGGAAATGTTAGAATTTGCTTGGGTAGAGCCTAATTGCGAGATGAAGGGAAATGAAAAAAAAATAGGATTAACCATTGAGATTTCAATGTATCAGACCTCAATATCATACAGTCCACAGGTTTTTGACTCTGAAACTTATGGAAATATACTGTACATTAATTGGTTTTTTTTTTTTATAGTGATAGATGAGATGTATCTGACAATTACAAACTGGGATAATCAATCCATTGCCTATGAGTTCCTCTTCCAGACATTCTCCACTGTTCCCGAGATACAATATCTCATCTTCACATTCTTTCTTTTGCTCTATCTCATAATTCTTTCTGGTAATATTTCCATCCTTTCAATTGTCTACATAGTCAATTCCTTGCACACCCCCATGTATTTCTTCCTGGCTAACCTCTCTTTTCTGGAAATTTGTTATACCACTGTGGTAGTACCTCAAATGCTTGCTAGCATTTCTGATTTCCACAGAACAATCCCATTGGTAAACTGTGCCATCCAGATGTTCTTCTTTACATCACTAGGAAGCACTGACTGTTTTATGTTAGCTGTCATGGCGTATGATCGCTACGTAGCCATCTGCCACCCACTTCGCTACACCCTCATCATGACCTGGCGGGTATGCATGTGGCTGGTGATTGGCTCCCTGATCCTTGCCATAGTGCTGTGTCTACAGCTAACAGTCTTGATTTTCAACTTGCCTTTCTGTGGTTACCAACCCAAGATCAATCATTTCCTGTGTGATGTACCACCTGTGTTACAGCTGGCATGTGCTGACACACAAATTCACCAAACTGTACTATATAGTGTTGGCATCATGGTTTTAACAATTCCCTTTCTTCTGATATGCATCTCGTATGTCTATATTGTGGCTGCCATTCTCCGGATTAAGTCCACTTCAGGGAGGCACCAGGCCTTCTCCACCTGCTCTTCCCACCTAACAGTTGTGATTCTACAGTATGGAGTCTGCAGCCTTGTATATCTGCGTCCCAAGTCCGGCACTTCAGAGGATGACGATAGAAATTTGGCTCTTATATATACCTTTGTCACTCCCCTCCTGAACCCCTTGATCTATACCCTGAGGAACAAAGATATCAAGCAGGCCTTAAGAAAGGTCATGAAGAAAATTGTTACAGCTCAGACTTGAGTCTCAATTTGTCTAACATTATTACAACCTCAAAACCAGTTGTGGATTAGCATTATCGCAGAAGAAAGTAATCTTGAATCCTCCAGGTAATTGCTGAACATCTCGCAGCATCTCTTAATATTGTCCATGTTATCTGGGGTTTTGGGATGTATTTTGTCTCTATTTCTTATCTGGTATGGATATAAAATAGATCTGTGTCGGCCTGAGATCTTTTTATAATGGACATCAGGTTGAGGAATGATCTTGCAGAAGATATCAAAACAAAAGCCTTATTCCAATATTCTTTGGGACAGTCTTGACCCCATCTGTAGTTAACAGAAATGAATTTCCGTATCTGTAGCCAACCGCAGTGTTTATTATTGTTGTTAATATTAATATTATTAACCAAATTTAATAATTAACATATTATTGCTCAAAGCATAGGCAAATTAGGCAGTCACATAAGGTACCAGATTAAAGAAGGTATCAAATTACAAGAAAAATCTCCAACGGAAGAGAATATATTTACCTCAGGGTTGAACTGTGGAGTTTACATTACAGACCATTCAAAGAGCAAAAACCCTAGGGGAAATGAAACTACAACAGCCCAAATTCAGATAAGCAGAGATCAGCACCAGATAAACAATCAGGCAGAAAACAATAATCTAATCAAGGAATATGAAAAACGTTGAAAACATTGTCCCATCACCCATATTTATTTACTCAAATTTATTATAGACTATTGGCAGTGTACAAAATTGAAAAATCCATAAAAACAGATAAAATGTAAAACCACACAGACAGCCCATATTTACAAAGAGCAAAGACATATTCTTGGTAGGCCTTCTCAGAATGAGAGCCCTGAAAGTACTATATACTTTCAGAAATGAGTACTAATTTTATTAAAAGAAAGGCTTCCTTGATGAAGCATGCTCTTCAGAGCCCAATTTGTCATTTTTTCTTCTCTTGCAAATAAAGAATAATGTTTAAGACCCACAATTACTGTCAGAAAATGGAACTTTCTGGTGTTGCTATGCAGTTTACAACTTGTGGGGATTTGAAGGCAAACCAAATCCACCAATGACAGGGTAACAGCAGATACCCTGGAGTGGCATAGCAAACCACGCCCCGCCCCTTGATATATAAGGGGCAGCATCACCTCTCTCTGAAGAGACGCTCTGAGTCAAAAAGGAGTCTGAGAAGTTCTGAGGAGAATTTCTGGAGCGAAATTCTCTACTGGGGTCCATTGCTCTCCTTGCCTGCTCTTGCTGATGTTTGTTTCTGCTCAGCTTGGATATCTCAGATGCATGAGGTGGAGGAACCTCTAGCCATAAGAGAAAGGAGAGACAGAGAGAGGGAAAAGCCTTAAAAGGGTTTTAAGTTCTCTAAAGAGGTCTAAGTTTCTTTAGGATTTATTCTTAATCTGAAGGACTGAGAAAACCTAACTACATAGGTAGACAGAGAAACCAAGTAAGACCTGAGAGAAGAGAAACTTAAAGAATGCACAAGAAACTGGTAAAAGTCTTTCTGTAAATTTATTTGAATTAAGCTGCTTGTACAATAAAGATTTTGGTTTGAAGAACAGACTGGGCTCAGCATCTTTGTACAATTTAAATATATAGACAGATTAACAAGATCCTCTAAACATAAGTCAATCATAGGACTGACTGTCAAAAGTCATTTCATCATTTATTTCAACAATTACCCAATTATAGCTGTATTTAATTATAGCTGTAAAAGATGTATAAATTCCTCACAGAATAGAATCTACATTGAGTTTAAGACCTGGTTATATAACCAGTTTAAGACCTGGTTATATGTGAAGAACATAATTAGCGAAGTTGCACCTGGTACAGATATAACCATTTTTGGAATAATCTAACTAGTATACAACCACCCTTAGAAGTGTCTGTAAATATTCCATGGAGGTATATGAGCTGGGCCAGATATCATAAATCATCTAGATTAAACAACTGCACCTTAGGGATTCCACAAAGAACAAGACAGAAAAGTCTGGCTGATGTGTCCAGAGATTGATAGCACTTCAGAAGCAGGTGAACACACATATTCTCAAGCAGATCCACTTTCTTCAGCAAGGGACAGACCTTGGCTGTTTTAACCTATCTATGAAGCTCTTTTTTGAGGAAAACTTCCATACCTCTTTTTCCTGATCAAACCTATGACTCTACAATCTTCTCATCTTGGCAGTTCAAATACAGACAGAAATACCAGTATTAAGAGCATATATAAATGTTTTTTGAGATTTTTTTTCAGCTGATAAAAACGAGTTGGTTTTTGAACTAACACATATTCATCTGCAGAAATATCTTTCATTATTTCTATAATCTTTATAACTAATAGCAGAGATCTATGATGTCTTGAAGTAGATATGCTGCAAATTACAGAAAAATTTTCAAAAGCCACTTGGGCTTATTTCCTGATCAGGGTGGATAAAACTGTTCTGAGTCGGATAATCTCATTTAAAATTTTATTTAGATGACAAGGGGAAGATATGTTAATGCATCTAGAAATCAGTGCCTTTTTAATGCTAGACTTGTGCAAAATTGCACTGTCGATGCAAGTATAGTCTGTGGAGTAAATGATATGGAATCAGTATACTTCTCCTTGTGCTATAGCTACACCATTACCTCTTGCCCATCCAATGCTGCTAATTCTGAATGGCTCTGGCAGCAATGTTCCATTAAGGTATCTTTTATATAAATGTTTTGAAGTCCCTTGCCAGATTATTTGAATATTTATCTTCCCTTAATCTTCTTAAGTTTTCATACGCACTATGATGAAGAATATCTTGCTTAAATAATACATAAAGAAGAATAAATTTTATTTTCTTGTTGATCATGAAATTTTGTGTGTTTCATTTTTAAAACTACAGTATTTTGCCTGAAAGTCTGGTTGATGCTGATCAGCATAAAAATAAGACTATGTTACTATTAGCATTGGCTTTAACAGGACAAATTTATCTAAAAAATAAAAGTAGGAATGAAAGATAAAGATGCAATAATTCAGTGTTAACAAGAGAACAAATGTAAAAATTAAATATAGAAGCAGAATCAATCATTGCATATCCTATGAAAACAGAGCAGTCACAAAGTACATGATGACATTATTCAAGAAATTGTTGAAATATTAAATTCACACAATTTGTATTTGTTTCATATAAACTATAGAATAAAACCCAAGTCAATTCATCCTGCGTGCTTAATATGATATAAAGATGTTCCATTTCCTGTTTGCCATGGGCATATTCTCATAGTGGAGCCTCAGTCTCCCATTGCTGAGGTGGGCTGAAGTAACTTACATGTTCCACATTATAAGTTGATAGTTTCTTCTTTATTATGCTTTTCAAATCTAATTCTGAACATGTTGCACTATCTTCTAGAGTATTCAAGGCTTTTGAACTAGTTATATTGACCCTGGCAATCAACTCTTTGAGGCAGAAAAAGGGCAGATAGAATAGGCTATCAACTTCCAAAATTATTGCTCTCAAAATATTGAGAACAGGATGGACAACAAAGAAATGATGTGAGGGAGCTACATTAACTGCATCTTATTGTTCTTGATCACAGTTGATCCAAAACTTTCTACACAGAATACTGAAATGAATTTCTTGCTACCTTTTGACTTCTGAAGTTTTATTGCTTTCTTTAAAATTTTTGCTATACTGGAATTCCACAGGAGAATGTTTTTTTTTTTTAAAAAAAAAATAACAACCACTTGGCATGTCTACTGGGGATAATATCTTGCAACAAGACAAAGATTATCCCAATTGGCTGGAGAAAAGATAGTGGCTATGAATAGGTGGCTACCTTTGCTTGCCTTCCATTTCTGATTCAGTGAATTGAGAAGAACCTGACAACTATACTCAATCTAGCAAATAACCTGATTCATCCGAGAAAAGGACTCACAGATAACTCACCTAGAAAGCTGTGCCAGAAATCACTTTCCAATCTGTTCATAGACATTTGATTAAAATTCATTCACCTTTCATCTTTTGAGCCAGAAAAGATTGTCAAGAAAAAGAGAATTTCCCTTTGTTTTCGTAGTCCTGGATCAGAGGCATCTTACAAGGTAAGAAGAGGACATTATTTAGTTTCACTAGATCATTTGTTTCTGGGAGAGTTAAGTGGACTCTGAATGTCTAGGACTACCTAGGATCTCAGCCAGAAATTTTCCAGCTTCATGAAGAGATAGCACTCAGCAATAGCAATAGCACTTAGACATATATACCACTTCACAGTGCTTTACAGCCCTCTCTAAGCGGTTTAGAAAGTCAGCATATTGCCCCCAACAATCTAGACCTCATTTTACCCACCTCGGAAGGATGGAAGGCTGAGTCAACCTTGAGATGCATGGATTTTACTTTTAACTCAATTCAATTCCTATTTATTCCTTCTCCAGCATTGAGTCTGCAGTAGGCAGTGAGCAAAAATAGGAAGATTTTAAGAGATGGCTGTTGATTAAAGGTTTTTCTTCCCAAACCAGGATTGATTCTGCTTACATTCAGAACATTTTTCAAAATAATGGTCCTGGATTACATTCATATAATGACAATGAACATGTACCAGTTCAAGACCATAGTTGTGTGTACTGAAGACATTCTGAGCACTGCTAAAATCTGTTGTAACAATGAGAAAGGCAGAAGGGAAATGGATTATATAATCAGTTTAGCTACAGGTTTATGAGAATACAGTGACCTAGCCATTCATATCGGAAACGTGCAGATTGCATCTATTTAGAAGCAATACTATTTTTATATAAATAAAAATTGATGGATCTGAGCTCCATTCAAAAGAGGCAATTTTTGTGCTATATGAACACTGCTAAATATGAAGGCAGCCCTTAAGGCTGATTCAACAAATAATAGGTAAAACAATTTGTGGTTTAGGGAAGTTTGTCAATTTAATGACAAAGACAAGCCATTGTACACTTTACCCATACTCGTTCTTATTTTAACCCTAAAGTTTTCTAAGTGGAAATAAGTTTTCCCTGGCCCCATCTTATGTACCCCTGCTCTATTTATCTAATTTTTTTCAGCCAACCCCCTGCAGGTTTCTACTATGGCATCAGTGATAGTAACAGTAATCAGTACTGCAGCCTGGGCAGCTGACTTGCTTAGGAAGGAAAGCCAGTAGCTGCTCTCTCATCTTCCTCACCTTGTTTCCTTATCACAGGCTCAAAGTGGGCAACATCACAATGGGCCAAAGCTGGAAGTGAGAAGAGCTTCCTTGGCAAGACAAACAATATTATATTAAAACTACCAGTAGAACCAAGAGGTCTGACTAGAGCTGAATAACAATAGCAACAGCACTTAGACCTATATACCACTTCACAGGCTTTACAGCTCACTCTAATGAGTTTTTCAGAGTCAGCCTATTGCCCCCAACAATCTGGGTGCTCATTTTACCCACCACAGAAGGATGGAAGGCTGAGTCAACCTTGAGCCTGGTGAGATTCAAACTGTCAAATTGCAGGCAGCCGGCTGTCAGCACAAGTAGCCTGCAGTACTGCATTCTAACCACTACACCACCTGTGGCTCATCATTGAACCTATAAAGTGCTGCAAATGAAATGCTATTGCACAGAACTACCAGCTACTTCACTCATCTCAGACAAAGTTCTGGCATTTTCAGCCTTCCCTTCAACTCTTGGGTTCGGCTGAATGTTCTCTTGGAAGGTGGGGAACTCACATAACTGAACTTAAATCAAAGTCTGGTCTCACCCATCTGTGGGATTATTGCCTTTTAAGAAGCTCCTTTGCATTCAAAGGTTGCCCATTTATGATAATAGTAGGAATATGTTTTCAGAAAGGAAAACACAGGTGAGATGCTTGTATCTATTGATAATGTTATGTATGTAGGTTTGAATGTTATTGGTTTATTTGAACTGTTCTTGTAAAATGTCAAATGGTATTGGTTTAAATAGTGCGGGAAGAAACCCTGCACTCCCATTGGCTGGCAGCTACGGCTGCAGGCTATAAGAAGCAGCCGTAGCCTAGCCAGGATGGGCCTATTCGAGCTGTAGTCACTAATAAACTCTTTGCTGGAACTCCTCGCGTCTGACTCTTCATGCAAACTTAACACTGGCACGAAGGTGGGATTTCCCTGAAGAGAAGACGAGCGACGAACAAGCAACTGGCGAGATGGCTGCGCTGAACACCCCCAGCACCGTTCGATCCGGCGACGGAAGACTGGGAATCGTATGCGGATCGTTTCCACATGTTCCTGGAGGGGAACGATCTCGCCGGCATCCCGAGAGACGGAAGAGGGCGGTCTTTCTCACGCACTGCGGTCCGGCAGTCTTCAAAATGGCGAAGGCGTTGGCGGGAGCAGCAGAGCTGAAGGTAATGGAATGGCCCGATTTAGAGAAACTTTAAGAGCCCATTACGCCCCACAAGTATCGTGCCTCATTAAGAGACACGAATTTTACCGTCGGGATCAAGGGGATAGCGAGAATGTTAATGACTTCGTGGCAAGTTTAAGGGACATTGGGGTGCTTGTGACTTTACCAACTTAGAAGAGGCCATGCGTGATCGGCTTTGTTTTAGGCCTAAAAGATAAGGTCTTACAAAGCAAACTTTTAATGAGACCTAAGATCACGTTTAAAGAGGCCATTGAAGAAGCTGTTTCAGCGGAAGCCACCAAGTCCTCAGCTGCGCCATGAAAAAGATTAACAAGGCCTCAAGCCAGGCCTCAAGCCATTCTGATGGGGAAAAATCCACAACAGCTCATTGCGAACAAATAGACTCTGATTCTGATGGCAGTGAGACAGAGGAGGGATTTTAAACTCAGAATGGAGAAGAAAAGAAAAGACTCTGGGAAAAACAGGCAAGGATTCTATTGCAGAGGCTGTGGGGGGCCACCCCGCACTGAATGCAAGTTCTTTGACTCCATTTGCCTACGTTGTGAGACGGGGTCACATAGCCAGAGTCTGCAAATCATCCAGAACTCCACCAGTTAGGAAGAAAATTCCTGATAGAGACTTTAAGCCCAACAATTTCCTTGAAAAATGGGGCGAAATTTAGAAGCAAATGGCAAGAATGAAACTCACCAAACAATCACTATTGGTCATTCTTCACCCTTAAATAGCAGAAAAGTACATGTGAAGGTGTTTATTGAAGGAAGGCCTTGCCAAATGGAAGTGGACTCAGGCTCTTATTTATCTATGGTGTCATGGGACACTATCCACAGACTCTTTCCCAAAATTCAGAAAAAGCATTTCCAGAAGCAAGCACTGACTCTCAAAGACTACCAAGGGAACAAGATTCCAGTAGTTAGCGAGAGATTTCAACGTGCAGTTTAAAGGCCACACCAAAGCGTTTGCCCCTGACCATCGTGGACAAGGATCGCCAAGTTTGCTGGGACTTGAGTGGTTCAAGCCACTTGGCATCGAGGTGACTGGCATCCATCACGTGAGCAGTTCTGACTGGGAAGAGTCCTTGAAGTCTGAGTTTCCAGAGGTCTTCAGCGAAGGACTGGGCAAGTATATGGGGACCCCTATTGCTTTCAGCCTAGACCCCAAGGTGCCCCAATTCGTTTAAAGCCCAGGAGGGTCCCATTTGCTTTAAAGGAAAAAATTGATGCACAATTAGATAAGCTCATTGCTCAAGGGTTTTAGAGCCTACTGACCACTCCAGATGGGAAACACCCATAGTCACACCAGTTAAGGCTGATGGGTCAGTGAGAATCTGTGGTGACTACAAGGGGACACTTAACCATGCTGCAGCAGAGCGCATATCCTGTACCAGTTGTGCATCATCTGCTCCATTCCCTTGGCAGGGGTACAGTATTTGCTAAACTGGACTTAGCTCAGGCATATCAACAATTAACAGTTGATGATGCCACTGCAGAGGCACAAACAATTGTGACTCATAGAGGTGCCTTCAAATGTAAAGACTACAATTTGGGGTAAGCGTGGCACCTGGCATTTTCAAAGCCTTATGGAAAGAATGTTGCAAGGACTGCCAGGGTAGTGCCTTATTTTGATGATGTATTAATCTCTGCTGAAAATGACACTCAGCTTCAAGAAAGACTCAGAGAAGTCCTTACCAGATTCAGAAAAGCGGGTTTAAAAGTCAAGGAAGACAAATGTACACTCAAAACAGACAGAGTTGAGTTCCTGGGGTATATGATTGACAAGCATGGCATCCACCCTACTGATGCCAAGGTTAAAGCAATCAAGGAAGCCCCTAAACCTCGATGCAAGGCAGATTTACAAGCCTTCCTTGGACTTATTAACTTTTACCACATGTTTCTACCTAACAAAGCATCTATTGCTGAGCCCTTACATCGCCTGCTTGATAAGAAAGCTGTTTGGATCTGGGGGAGGAAGGAACAGTCAGCATTTAACAGTATTAAGAGACTAATCACGTCTGATGCTGTGTTGATACAATTCTCTGAGAATTTGCCTGTTGTTCTGACTTGTGATGCATCCCCTTTTGGAGTGGGGGTTTTGAGTCACAGGCTTCCCAATGGAAGGGAAGCCCCAATTGCATTTTACTCTCGCACTTTGTCCAAAGCAGAGAGGAATTATAGCCAATTGGACAAGGAGGCTTTAGCAGTTGTTGCAGCTGTTAAGAAATTTCATGAATATCTGTATGGCAGGTCATTCACCATTGTTACAGATCACAAACCTTTATTAGGCATTGTGGCAGGAGACAAACCTACACCTAATATCCTGTCACCAAGAATGCTGAGGTGGACTGAATTTCTTGCAGCCTATTCATACAAACTGGCAAGGACATTGGACATGCTGATGCACTGAGTCGTTGCCCACTACCTTGCCACAAGGAGGACTTTGAACTTGAAACTCACACCTTTTTCCTGGAGACCGTGGCTAAGCTTCCAGTCCATGCTGCTGAGATTGCCAGAGAAACTACCAAAGATGCTGTATTAGCACCTGTTATGGGCTGGATTAAGAAAGGTTGGCCTCTTCAAGATCTACCTCACCTTGCCCAACCTTTTAAGTCCAGGCAAACTGAATTATCTGTATTAAGAGGATGTATTTTGTGGGGTAACAGGGTGGTTATTCCTGCAAAACTGCAAAGGGAGGTTTTGGAAATGTTACATGAGGGTCATCCTGGGATTGTAAGGATGAAAGGTTTGGCCAGGAGTTATGTATGGTGGCCAGGTATTGACAAAATGGTTGAAAACTGGGTAGCATCTTGTCCCAATTGCCAGGTAGTCAGGCCTGCCCCACCTCACGCCCCACACAGGAATGGGAATGTCCTAGGGGCCCATGGTCTAGAATCCACATTGATTTTGCAGGCCCTACAAGAGGGCACACTTTCTATGATAGTAGATGCATATTCCAAATGGCTAGAGGTAATTCCCATGACATCCACTACAACTGAGGCTGTCATCAAGCAGCTCAGAAAATTGTTTGTCACCCATGGGTTACCAGATGTCCTTGTTTCTGACAATGGCCCTCAATTCACATCTAACATTTTGAATCCTTTCTAGCTCAACAGGGCATCAGACATGCCCTCACTGCCCCTGGGCACCCTTGACCAATGGCCGGCTGAACGCATGGTGCGCTTCACCAAGAGAAGCTTCAGCAGCTGGGTCCTGGGGACATCACTGAGAAGCTTGAAAAACTTCTTAGTGTTCAACACATCACTCCTAGCCCATCAACTAACTTGTCCCCAGCAGAGTTGTTGATGGGCAGAAACTCCCCTTGACGCCTTCATCCCACTTATGCACCCAACGCACCACTGGATTCCACTTCCAAAGTTCGTTCTTTTAGTGTGGGAGATTCTGTCTATGCTAGGAACCTTATAGGTGAACCTTTGTGGATTCCTGCTGAAATAACTCACATCACGGGCCCTCGTTCTTACAGGGTACAAACAGAGGATGGCCTCCTCTGGAGCAGGCACATTGACCAACTTAGATCCAGGTTCCCTCAGGAACATCAACCCTGTCCCTCTCTAGGTCCCTCATCTGATGTTCCATCTAGGGGGGAGGGGAACAGGAGGAAAATCAGCAAACAGGAATCAACCCCATGTGTAACGAGCCATTCGACAGGAACCATCCCGAACCCTGTCACAAAGCCAAGATCCATCCTTAGAAGTGGAAGATTGCACATCACTACCTGACTTGGGTGCTGACATTGGAATGGAGATGGGTTGGGAGGAGAGACCAGATTCTAACAGTCTAACAGGGTCTTCTTCCTCAGGAAGTCCCAACAGGAAATGTCAGTAGACACATTTCCCTTCTCACTGGGTGAGAACGTTAAAGCTTCTGAACCACGAAGGTCTCAACGTAGCGTAAGAGCCCCACCTATTTAAAGGAATACATTAGATAGGTTGGGGTTTGGTATGGACTGAACCTAGTGGGGAGGGGTGTTATGTATGTAGGTTTGAATGTTATTGGTTTATTTGAACTGTTCTTGTAAAATGTCAAATGGTATTGGTTTAAATAGTGCGGGAAGAAACCCTGCACTCCCATTGGCTGGCAGCTACAGCTGCAGGCTATAAGAAGCAGCCGTAGCCTAGCCAGGACGGGTCTATTCGAGCTGTAGTCACTAATAAACTCTTTGCTGGAACTCCTCGCGTCTGACTCTTCATGCAAACTTAACAGATAATACATATTCTGTAAATATCAGCTTTTATATCTATTTGGTCAGTTTGGGATAATTGATATTGTAATGTGTCTACCAATCCTGGAGGTGTTGAGATTTGCTTGGGTATAGTCTAAATTAGGAGATGAAGGGAAATAAAAAGTCTAGGATTAACCACTGAGATTTCATGAATGGCAGACCTCAATATCATACAGTCTACAGGATTTTACTTTGAAATGTATGGGAATAGACATTACTGTTTAATTGGCTTTTCTTCTTGCCTTTTTTACAGTGATGGATGAAATGTATCTGGCACGATCACTCTGGGATAATCAGTCCATGGCTCATGAGTTCCTCTTCCAGATATTCTCCACTGTTCCCGAGATACAACATCTTATTTTCACTTTCTTTCTTTTGCTGTACCTCATCATCCTTTCTGGGAATATTTCCATCCTTTCAATTGTCTACATTGTCAATTCCTTGCACACCCCCATGTATTTCTTCCTGGCTAGCCTCTCTTTTCTGGAAATTTGTTATACCACTGTGGTAGTACCTCAAATGCTTGCTAGCATTTCTGATTTCCACAGAACAATCCCCATTGGTAAACTGTGCCATCCAGATGTTCTTCTTTACATCACTAGGAAGCACTGACTGTTTTATGTTAGCTGTCATGGCGTATGATCGCTACGTAGCCATCTGCCACCCACTTCGCTACACCCTCATCATGACTTGGTGGGTTTGCATATGGCTGGTGATTGGCTCCCTGATCCTTTCCATAATGCTGTGTCTGCAGCTAACCGCCTTGGTTTTCAGCTTGCCTTTCTGTGGTAACAAACCCAAGATCAATCATTTCTTTTGTGATGTACCACCTGTCCTACAGGTGGCATGTGCCGACACCCATCTCCACCAAACTGCGCTATTCGGTGTTGTCACCATTGTTTTAACAGTTCCATTTGTTCTAATAAGCATCTCCTACATCTATATTGTGGCTGCCATTCTTCGAATTAAGTCCTCATCTGGGAGGCACAAAGCCTTCTCCACCTGTTCCTCTCACCTGACAGTTGTATTCCTACAGTATGGTGTCTGTAGCCTTGTGTATCTACGTCCCAAATCCAGCACTTTGGAGGGTGAGGATAGGAAACTGGCTCTTATATATACCTTTGTCACTCCCCTCCTGAACCCCTTGATCTATACACTGAGGAACAAAGATATCAAGCAGGCTTTAAGGAAGGTCATGAAGAAAATGGTTACATCTCAGATTTGAGTCTTAATTCATCTGTAACTTTATTACAGTGGTACCTCAGTACTCGTCATTAATTTGTTCTAGGAGGCATGATGAGTACCAAAAATGACAAGTACCAAACAAATTGTTCCCATTAGGAATAATATAAATAAATTTAATGAGTTCCCAAACCAAAGACCAAAGACAATGCACATGTTTAAGGCAATATGTAAAAAGATAGATTACTTTACATGAGAAATAAACCTAAAAATTAATACATACTTAAATTAAATTAAATAAAAACTTCACTTTATCTGTACTGATGAAAAAATGATGTAAAAATACACAAAATGGCCACAGAAGCTAAGACTGCAAGGGGCTGTGCACAGAGCAAGAACTACTGCATGACTAATGCGTCATCCTTTGTTTTAGTTGGAAAGGATAGCGAGTCATAAGGTAATCAGTTGTGATTACTGATGACATTCTGAGCCCTACTAAAATCAGTTATAACTGTGAGAAAAGGAGAATTGAAATGGGTGATATAATCAGTTTCTGTAGCTATACATTTATGAAAACAAATTTACCTTTAAAAGGAGAAAACTACGAAGATTAGTTGAGAATATGATAATGGATGCTGTCTAATCTTTCACATCTTGCCATAGTGCTATGTCTGCAACTAACTGCCTTGATTTTCAACTTGCCTTTCTGTGGTTACTAACCCAAGATTAATCATTTTCTATGTGATGTACCACCTGTGTTACAGCTGGCATGTGCTGACACACAAATTCACCAAACTGTACTATATAGTGTTGGCATCATGGTTTTAACAATTCCCTTTCTTCTGATATGCATCTCGTATGTCTATATTGTGGCTGCCATTCTCCGGATTAAGTCCACTTCAGGGAGGCACCAGGCCTTCTCCACCTGCTCTTCCCACCTAACAGTTGTGATTCTACAGTATGGAGTCTGCAGCCTTGTATATCTGCGTCCCAAGTCCGGCACTTCAGAGGATGACGATAGAAATTTGGCTCTTATATATACCTTTGTCACTCCCCTCCTGAACCCCTTGATCTATACACTGAGGAACAAAGATATCAAGCAGGCTTTAAGGAAGGTCATGAAGAAAATGGTTACATCTCAGATTTGAGTCTTAATTCATCTGTAACTTTATTACAGTGGTACCTCAGTACTCGTCATTAATTTGTTCTAGGAGGCATGATGAGTACCAAAAATGACAAGTACCAAACAAATTGTTCCCATTAGGAATAATATAAATAAATTTAATGAGTTCCCAAACCAAAGACCAAAGACAATGCACATGTTTAAGGCAATATGTAAAAAGATAGATTACTTTACATGAGAAATAAACCTAAAAATTAATACATACTTAAATTAAATTAAATAAAAACTTCACTTTATCTGTACTGATGAAAAAATGATGTAAAAATACACAAAATGGCCACAGAAGCTAAGACTGCAAGGGGCTGTGCACAGAGCAAGAACTACTGCATGACTAATGCGTCATCCTTTGTTTTAGTTGGAAAGGATAGCGAGTCATAAGGTAATCAGTTGTGATTACTGATGACATTCTGAGCCCTACTAAAATCAGTTATAACTGTGAGAAAAGGAGAATTGAAATGGGTGATATAATCAGTTTCTGTAGCTATACATTTATGAAAACAAATTTACCTTTAAAAGGAGAAAACTACGAAGATTAGTTGAGAATATGATAATGGATGCTGTCTAATCTTTCACATCTTGCCATAGTGCTATGTCTGCAACTAACTGCCTTGATTTTCAACTTGCCTTTCTGTGGTTACTAACCCAAGATTAATCATTTTCTATGTGATGTACCACCTGTGTTACAGCTGGCATGTGCTGACACACAAATTCACCAAACTGTACTATATAGTGTTGGCATCATGGTTTTAACAATTCCCTTTCTTCTGATATGCATCTCGTATGTCTATATTGTGGCTGCCATTCTCCGGATTAAGTCCACTTCAGGGAGGCACCAGGCCTTCTCCACCTGCTCTTCCCACCTAACAGTTGTGATTCTACAGTATGGAGTCTGCAGCCTTGTATATCTGCGTCCCAAGTCCGGCACTTCAGAGGATGACGATAGAAATTTGGCTCTTATATATACCTTTGTCACTCCCCTCCTGAACCCCTTGATCTATACACTGAGGAACAAAGATATCAAGCAGGCTTTAAGGAAGGTCATGAAGAAAATGGTTACATCTCAGATTTGAGTCTTAATTCATCTGTAACTTTATTACAGTGGTACCTCAGTACTCGTCATTAATTTGTTCTAGAAGGCATGATGAGTACCAAAAATGACAAGTACCAAACAAATTGTTCCCATTAGGAATAATATAAATAAATTTAATGAGTTCCCAAACCAAAGACCAAAGACAATGCACATGTTTAAGGCAATATGTAAAAAGATAGATTACTTTACATGAGAAAGAAACCTAAAAATTAATACATACTTAAATTAAATTAAATAAAAACTTCACTTTATCTGTACTGATGAAAAAATGATGTAAAAATACACAAAATGACCACAGAAACTAAGACTGCAAGGGGCTGTGCACAGAGCAAGAACTACTGCATGACTAATGCGTCATCCTTTGTTTTAGTTGGAAAGGATAGCGAGTCATAAGGTAATCAGTTGTGATTACTGATGACATTCTGAGCCCTACTAAAATCAGTTATAACTGTGAGAAAAGGAGAATTGAAATGGGTGATATAATCAGTTTCTGTAGCTATACATTTATGAAAACAAATTTACCTTTAAAAGGAGAAAACTACGAAGATTAGTTGAGAATATGATAATGGATGCTGTCTAATCTTTCACATCTTGCCATAGTGCTATGTCTGCAACTAACTGCCTTGATTTTCAACTTGCCTTTCTGTGGTTACTAACCCAAGATTAATCATTTTCTATGTGATGTACCACCTGTGTTACAGCTGGCATGTGCTGACACACAAATTCACCAAACTGTGCTATATAATGTTGGCATCATGGTTCTAACAGTTCCCTTTCTTCTGATATGCATGTCATATGTCTCTATTGTGGTGCCATTCTCCAGATTAAGTCTACTTCTGGGCAGCACCAGGCCTGCTCCTCCCACCTAATGGTTGTGATTCTACAGTACAGAGTCTGCAGCCTTTTGTATCTGCGTCCCAAGTCCAGCACTTCAGAGGATGACGATAGAAATTTGGCTTTGTCATTCCCCTCCTGAACCCCTTGATCTATACCCTGAGGAACAAAGATATCAAGCAGGCCTTAAGAAAGGTCATGAAGAAAATTGTTACAGCTCAGACTTGAGTCTCAATTCGTCTAACATTATTACAACCTCAAAACCAGTTGTGGATTAGCATTATCGCAGAAGAAAGTAATCTTGAATCCTCCAGGTAATTGCTGAACATCTCGCAGCATCTCTTAATATTGTCCATGTTATCTGGGGTTTTGGGATGTATTTTGTCTCTATTTCTTATCTGGTATGGATATAAAATAGATCTGTGTCGGCCTGAGATCTTTTTATAATGGACATCAGGTTGAGGAATGATCTTGCAGAAGATATCAAAACAAAAGCCTTATTCCAATATTCTTTGGGACAGTCTTGACCCCATCTGTAGTTAACAGAAATGAATTTCCGTATCTGTAGCCAACCGCAGTGTTTATTATTGTTGTTAATATTAATATTATTAACCAAATTTAATAATTAACATATTATTGCTCAAAGCATAGGCAAATTAGGCAGTCACATAAGGTACCAGATTAAAGAAGGTATCAAATTACAAGAAAAATCTCCAACGGAAGAGAATATATTTACCTCAGGGTTGAACTGTGGAGTTTACATTACAGACCATTCAAAAGAGCAAAAAAACCCTAGGGGGGAAATGAAACTACAACAGCCCAAATTCAGATAAGCAGAGATCAGCACCAGATAAACAATCAGGCAGAAAACAATAATCTAATCAAGGAATATGAAAAACGTTGAAAACATTGTCCCATCACCCATATTTATTTACTCAAATTTATTATAGACTATTGGCAGTGTACAAAATTGAAAAATCCATAAAAACAGATAAAATGTAAAACCACACAGACAGCCCATATTTACAAAGAGCAAAGACATATTCTTGGTAGGCCTTCTCAGAATGAGAGCCCTGAAAGTACTATATACTTTCAGAAATGAGTACTAATTTTATTAAAAGAAAGGCTTCCTTGATGAAGCATGCTCTTCAGAGCCCAATTTGTCATTTTTTCTTCTCTTGCAAATAAAGAATAATGTTTAAGACCCACAATTACTGTCAGAAAATGGAACTTTCTGGTGTTGCTATGCAGTTTACAACTTGTGGGGATTTGAAGGCAAACCAAATCCACCAATGACAGGGTAACAGCAGATACCCTGGAGTGGCATAGCAAACCACGCCCCTTGATATATAAGGGGCAGCATCACCTCTCTCTGAAGAGACGCTCTGAGTCAAAAAGGAGTCTGAGAAGTTCTGAGGAGAATTTCTGGAGCGAAATTCTCTACTGGGGTCCATTGCTCTCCTTGCCTGCTCTTGCTGATGTTTGTTTCTGCTCAGCTTGGATATCTCAGATGCATGAGGTGGAGGAACCTCTAGCCATAAGAGAAAGGAGAGACAGAGAGAGGGAAAAGCCTTAAAAGGGTTTTAAGTTCTCTAAAGAGGTCTAAGTTTCTTTAGGATTTATTCTTAATCTGAAGGACTGAGAAAACCTAACTACATAGGTAGACAGAGAAACCAAGTAAGACCTGAGAGAAGAGAAACTTAAAGAATGCACAAGAAACTGGTAAAAGTCTTTCTGTAAATTTATTTGAATTAAGCTGCTTGTACAATAAAGATTTTGGTTTGAAGAACAGACTGGGCTCAGCATCTTTGTACAATTTAAATATATAGACAGATTAACAAGATCCTCTAAACATAAGTCAATCATAGGACTGACTGTCAAAAGTCATTTCATCATTTATTTCAACAATTACCCAATTATAGCTGTATTTAATTATAGCTGTAAAAGATGTATAAATTCCTCACAGAATAGAATCTACATTGAGTTTAAGACCTGGTTATATAACCAGTTTAAGACCTGGTTATATGTGAAGAACATAATTAGCGAAGTTGCACCTGGTACAGATATAACCATTTTGGAATAATCTAACTAGTATACAACCACCCTTAGAAGTGTCTGTAAATATTCCATGGAGGTATATGAGCTGGGCCAGATATCATAAATCATCTAGATTAAACAACTGCACCTTAGGGATTCCACAAAGAACAAGACAGAAAAGTCTGGCTGATGTGTCCAGAGATTGATAGCACTTCAGAAGCAGGTGAACACACATATTCTCAAGCAGATCCACTTTCTTCAGCAAGGGACAGACCTTGGCTGTTTTAACCTATCTATGAAGCTCTTTTTTGAGGAAAACTTCCATACCTCTTTTTCCTGATCAAACCTATGACTCTACAATCTTCTCATCTTGGCAGTTCAAATACAGACAGAAATACCAGTATTAAGAGCATATATAAATGTTTTTTGAGATTTTTTTTCAGCTGATAAAAACGAGTTGGTTTTTGAACTAACACATATTCATCTGCAGAAATATCTTTCATTATTTCTATAATCTTTATAACTAATAGCAGAGATCTATGATGTCTTGAAGTAGATATGCTGCAAATTACAGAAAAATTTTCAAAAGCCACTTGGGCTTATTTCCTGATCAGGGTGGATAAAACTGTTCTGAGTCGGATAATCTCATTTAAAATTTTATTTAGATGACAAGGGGAAGATATGTTAATGCATCTAGAAATCAGTGCCTTTTTAATGCTAGACTTGTGCAAAATTGCACTGTCGATGCAAGTATAGTCTGTGGAGTAAATGATATGGAATCAGTATACTTCTCCTTGTGCTATAGCTACACCATTACCTCTTGCCCATCCAATGCTGCTAATTCTGAATGGCTCTGGCAGCAATGTTCCATTAAGGTATCTTTTATATAAATGTTTTGAAGTCCCTTGCCAGATTATTTGAATATTTATCTTCCCTTAATCTTCTTAAGTTTTCATACGCACTATGATGAAGAATATCTTGCTTAAATAATACATAAAGAAGAATAAATTTTATTTTCTTGTTGATCATGAAATTTTGTGTGTTTCATTTTTAAAACTACAGTATTTTGCCTGAAAGTCTGGTTGATGCTGATCAGCATAAAAATAAGACTATGTTACTATTAGCATTGGCTTTAACAGGACAAATTTATCTAAAAAATAAAAGTAGGAATGAAAGATAAAGATGCAATAATTCAGTGTTAACAAGAGAACAAATGTAAAAATTAAATATAGAAGCAGAATCAATCATTGCATATCCTATGAAAACAGAGCAGTCACAAAGTACATGATGACATTATTCAAGAAATTGTTGAAATATTAAATTCACACAATTTGTATTTGTTTCATATAAACTATAGAATAAAACCCAAGTCAATTCATCCTGCGTGCTTAATATGATATAAAGATGTTCCATTTCCTGTTTGCCATGGGCATATTCTCATAGTGGAGCCTCAGTCTCCCATTGCTGAGGTGGGCTGAAGTAACTTACATGTTCCACATTATAAGTTGATAGTTTCTTCTTTATTATGCTTTTCAAATCTAATTCTGAACATGTTGCACTATCTTCTAGAGTATTCAAGGCTTTTGAACTAGTTATATTGACCCTGGCAATCAACTCTTTGAGACAGAAAAAGGGCAGATAGAATAGGCTATCAACTTCCAAAATTATTGCTCTCAAAATATTGAGAACAGGATGGACAACAAAGAAATGATGTGAGGGAGCTACATTAACTGCATCTTATTGTTCTTGATCACAGTTGATCCAAAACTTTCTACACAGAATACTGAAATGAATTTCTTGCTACCTTTTGACTTCTGAAGTTTTATTGCTTTCTTTAAAATTTTTGCTATACTGGAATTCCACAGGAGAATTTTTTTAAAAAAATAACAACCACTTGGCATGTCTACTGGGGATAATATCTTGCAACAAGACAAAGATTATCCCAATTGGCTGGAGAAAAGATAGTGGCTATGAATAGGTGGCTACCTTTGCTTGCCTTCCATTTCTGATTCAGTGAATTGAGAAGAACCTGACAACTATACTCAATCTAGCAAATAACCTGATTCATCCGAGAAAAGGACTCACAGATAACTCACCTAGAAAGCTGTGCCAGAAATCACTTTCCAATCTGTTCATAGACATTTGATTAAAATTCATTCACCTTTCATCTTTTGAGCCAGAAAAGATTGTCAAGAAAAAGAGAATTTCCCTTTGTTTTCGTAGCCCTGGATCAGAGGCATCTTACAAGGTAAGAAGAGGACATTATTTAGTTTCACTAGATCATTTGTTTCTGGGAGAGTTAAGTGGACTCTGAATGTCTAGGACTACCTAGGATCTCAGCCAGAAATTTTCCAGCTTCATGAAGAGATAGCACTCAGCAATAGCAATAGCACTTAGACATATATACCACTTCACAGTGCTTTACAGCCCTCTCTAAGCGGTTTAGAAAGTCAGCATATTGCCCCCAACAATCTAGACCTCATTTTACCCACCTCGGAAGGATGGAAGGCTGAGTCAACCTTGAGATGCATGGATTTTACTTTTAACTCAATTCAATTCCTATTTATTCCTTCTCCAGCATTGAGTCTGCAGTAGGCAGTGAGCAAAAATAGGAAGATTTTAAGAGATGGCTGTTGATTAAAGGTTTTTCTTCCCAAACCAGGATTGATTCTGCTTACATTCAGAACATTTTTCAAAATAATGGTCCTGGATTACATTCATATAATGACAATGAACATGTACCAGTTCAAGACCATAGTTGTGTGTATTGAAGACATTCTGAGCACTGCTAAAATCTGTTGTAACAGTGAGAAAGGCAGAAGGGAAATGGATTATATAATCAGTTTAGCTACAGGTTTATGAGAATACAGTGACCTAGCCATTCATATCGGAAACGTGCAGATTGCATCTATTTAGAAGCAATACTATTTTTATATAAATAAAAATTGATGGATCTGAGCTCCATTCAAAAGAGGCAATTTTTGTGCTATATGAACACTGCTAAATATGAAGGCAGCCCTTAAGGCTGATTCAACAAATAATAGGTAAAACAATTTGTGGTTTAGGGAAGTTTGTCAATTTAATGACAAAGACAAGCCATTGTACACTTTACCCATACGTTCTTATTTTAACCCTAAAGTTTTCTAAGTGGAAATAAGTTTTCCCTGGCCCCATCTTATGTACCCCTGCTCTATTTATCTAATTTTTTTCAGCCAACCCCTGCAGGTTTCTACTATGGCATCAGTGATAGTAACAGTAATCAGTACTGCAGCCTGGGCAGCTGACTTGCTTAGGAAGGAAAGCCAGTAGCTGCTCTCTCATCTTCCTCACCTTGTTTCCTTATCACAGGCTCAAAGTGGGCAACATCACAATGGGCCAAAGCTGGAAGTGAGAAAGGAGCTTCCTTGGCAAGACAAACAATATTATATTAAAACTACCAGTAGAACCAAGAGGTCTGACTATTTATTTATTTATTTATTTATTAATTCGACTTATATGCCGCCCCCTCTCCCGAGGGACTCTGACTCACTAAAATAGAATACAACAATAAGTTACTTAAAAATATATTAAATTAAAGCCGAATTAATATTAGTATTATTATTAAAACCCCAAAATTACGTAAACAACCCCAAGGGTCAACACTGCCCAGATTGTAAAACAGCCAGGTTTTTAGCTCACGGCGGAAGGTGCGGAGATCGAGCCAGCGAGCTCCAGCGGAAGAAGATTCCATAGAGTGGGGCTGCCACAGAATAGGCCCTCCCGGGTCCCCCAAACGACATTGAGTGCGGAGGGCAGCCTGAGGAGACCCGCCTGTGCGACCGTACGGCGGCTGGTATTTGAGGCTGGGAGAAGTCGTTCTCGTAAATATCCTGGACCCATGCCATGTAGGACTTTGAATGTTAAAACCAAAACCTTGAACCTCACCCGGAGGGCAACCGGAAGCCAATGCAAGCCACGCAGGAGGGTGTAACATGGGAGTATCGGGAGGCTCCCATCACAACCCGCAGCCGCATTCTGCACCAGCTGAAGCCTCGAGTGGTGCACAAGGGCAGTCCTAGATAGAGAGCGTTACAGTAGTCCAACCGGAGACAACGAGCCTGAGTGATCGTGCGCAGGGCATCCCGGTCCAGGTATGGGCGCAACTGGCGAACCAGCGGACCTGGGCAAAGGCCCCCTGGCCACGGCTCCCACCTGCTCCTCCAACTTGAGCCGTGAATCCAGGAGAACCCCCAGGTTCCGTGCCCTGTCCACAGGGGTAACACCTCCTCCCCATGACCAAAGATGGAATCTCCAAACTGGACCGGGATGTCGGTATGCACAGCCACTCTGTCTTGGCTGGATTGAGACGAAGCATGTTCCTGTCCATCCAGATTCGCACCGCTTCCAAACAACGGGACATCACGGAGAGAGCATCACTGATGTGGCCCGGGGTGGAGATGTATAACTGCGTATCATCAGCGTACTGATGATAACTCACCCCAAGCCACGGATGATCTCACCCAGCGGCTTCATATAAATGTTGAACAGGAGAGGCGAGAGGACCGACCCCTGAGGTACCCCACAAGTGAGAGACCTCGGGGTCGACCTCCGTCCCCCTGCCAACACTGTTTGCGAACGTCCCGAGAGGTAGGAGGAGAACCACCGTAAAACAGTGCCTCCCACTCCCAACCCCGAGACGCCGCAACAGGATACCATGGTCGATGGTATCAAAAGCGCTGAGAGATCTAACAGGACCAGGACAGAGGAAAACCCCTGTGCTGTACCCGGGTCGGAAGCCCGATTGGTACGGATCCAGGTAGTCCGCTTCATCCAGGAAAAGTGGCAATTGCTGGGCCACCACACTCTCAACAACCTTCGCTAAAAAACGAAGGTTGGAGACCGGACGAAAGTTGTTCAACTCGGCTGGGTCAAGGGCAGGCCTCTTCAGGAGGGGCCTCACCACCGCCTCTTTCAAGGCGGCAGGGAACAGCCCCTCCCTTAACGGCGTTGATAACTGCCCGAGCCAGCCGCACGGACCTTCCTGGAAGCATAAACCAACCAGGAAGGGCACGGGTCCAATAAACATGTGGTGGAACTCAGCCGCCGCATAATCCTGTCCACTTCATCCTCAGAAACAGGATCGAACTCAGTCCAGATAACATTAGCCAGACCACTCGCCTCCCCTCATCAGACCACTGCAAGTCCGAGTGCAGCCCTTCCCGGATCCGAGCGATTTTGTCCTGCAGATAAAGACCAAATTCCTCAGCTCTACCCCGAGAGGGTCCGCCCCTCCCCAGTTGTAAGAGGGAGCGGGCAACCCCAAACAGGGCGGCTGGGCGGTTATCTGCAGATGCTATGAGGGCGAGAAGTAAGATTTCCTCGCCGCCCCCACAGCTACCAGGTAAGTCCTAATATGAGCTCTCAACTGGGCTCGGTCGGATCCGAGCGGGTCGCCCCCACCTACTCTCTAGTCCCCTTCTACGACGCTTCATCTCCGGAGCTCCCGGTATACCAGGGAGCCGGTCGGGATCTGCGCCAGTGAGGGGACGATGGGGACAACCCTGTCAAGAGCCCCCGCAGCCGACTGTTGCCAGGCGGCCGCAAGGACCTCGGCAGGGCTGTGGGTGAGGGATGCAGGAAAAACCCCAGTTCTGTCTGGAACCTCTCAGGGTCCATCAGGCCTGGGCGGAACCATCTCAGTGGCTCCTCATCCCAGCGGTGTGGGGTGGCTTGATGGAAGACCAACCTTAGGAGATAGTGGTCTGACCATGGAACAGGGTGGGTTGCAGTAACACCATCCCCGGACCACTACGCCACTGCTCCGAGACAAAAACTAGGTCGAGCATATTGCCCCCACGTGAGTCGGGCCTTCTATTAACTGGGTCAGACCCATGGACTCCATGGAAGCCATGAATTCCTCGGCCAGCCCCGACCCCACACCCAGGGAGGGCAGATTGAAGTCCCCAGAACCATAAGCTCAGGGAACTCCACCGCCACCCCCGAGACGGCATCGAGCAGCCCAGGCAGGGCGGCTGATACACAGCTGGGGACAGGTATGTAAGCAGCACGCCCATCCACCATTGGCCCAAACCTCACGAGGAGGGACTCACACCCGCCTATCTCCGAGCAGGGACCTCCCTTGGAAATAAGGTCTCCCGAATAACCACAGCCACCCCTCCACCCCTTCCCTGGGGTCGAGACCGTGCATAACCCGAAAACCTGGGGGCAGATATCAACCAGAGGGACTCGCCTCTGGCCCCAACCAGGTCTCGGTGATACAAGCCAGGTCCGTGGCCTCCTCCTCAATAACCTCCCGGAGGAGAGGTGCCTTATTCCCCACGGACCTGGCATTAAAATACACCAGCGGAGCCCAGGGGCCCTGGATCCCAACACCCCAGAGATTGAGAAGAGGCCAAGGGGTCAGAGCATCACGGCTTGAATACAGCGGGACGCGCTCCCCTAACATGATACGCCCCTTTCCTCGTCGATTCTTCCCATTCCAACCACCCTAGGGATCAAAGCCCCACTATTCCGCCTGGAGCCCCGCCACCCTCCCACACCCCGACCACGATCCTGACTGGGGCTACAGTGGACACCTATAAAACCCTCCCCCTCCCTAACCCATTTAAAAATCGAATAAGAAATTTGACTAATGACGGCCTGGAACCTACCCCTCCACCCTTCCCAGGACCCCCACCCCAAACCCTACCCGCGCAATGCCAACTCTCTGGGTTCCATAACCCATCCTCGAGCTGAATAACAATAGCAACAGCACTTAGACCTATATATCACTTCACAGTTCTTTACAGCTCGCTCTAATCAGTTTTTCAGAGTCAGCCTATTGCCCCCAACAATCTGGGTGCTCATTTTACCCACCACAGAAGGATGGAAGGCTGAGTCAACCTTGAGCCTGGTGAGATTCAAACTGTCAAATTGCAGGCAGCCGGCTGTCAGCACAAGTAGCCTGCAGTACTGCATTCTAACCACTACACCACTGTGGCTCATCATTGAAACTATAAAGTGCTGCAAAATGAAATGCTATTCGGCACAGAACTACCAGCTACTTCACTCATCTCAGACAAAGTTCTGGCATTTTCAGCCTTCCCTTCAACTCTGTGACCCTTTGTTTTCTTGGGTCTTAAACCTTCTTACATCAAAGCGGCTGAAAATATACCCCCGTGCCGTGCCCATGTTCTCTTGGAAGGTGGGGAACTCACATAACTGAACTTAAATCAAAGTCTGGTCTCACCCATCTGTGGGATGATTGCCTTTTAAGAGGCTCCTTTGCATTCAAAGGTTGCCCATTCATGATAATAGTAGGAATATGTTTTCAGAAAGGAAAACACAGGTGAGATGCTTGTATCTATTGATAATACATATTCTGTAAATATCAGCTTTTATATCTATTTGGTCAGTTTGGGATAATTGATATTGTAATGTGTCTACCAATCCTGGAGGTGTTGAGATTTGCTTGGGTATAGTCTAAATTAGGAGATGAAGGGAAATAAAAAGTCTAGGATTAACCACTGAGATTTCATGAATGGCAGACCTCAATATCATACAGTCTACAGGATTTTACTTTGAAATGTATGGGAATAGACATTACTGTTTAATTGGCTTTTCTTCTTGCCTTTTTTTTACAGTGATGGATGAAATGTATCTGGCACGATCACTCTGGGATAATCAGTCCATGGCTCATGAGTTCCTCTTCCAGACATTCTCCACTGTTCCCGAGATACAACATCTTATTTTCACTTTCTTTCTTTTGCTGTACCTCATCATCCTTTCTGGGAATATTTCCATCCTTTCAATTGTCTACATTGTCAATTCCTTGCACACCCCCATGTATTTCTTCCTGGCTAGCCTCTCTTTTTTGGAGATCTGCTATATCACTGTAATAGTGCCTCAAATGCTTGCTAGCATTTCTGATTTCCACAGAACAATCCCATTGGTAAACTGTGCCATCCAGATGTTCTTTTTTACAACACTAGGGAGCACTGACTGCTTTATGTTATCTGTCATGGCGTATGATCGCTACGTAGCCATCTGCCACCCACTTCGCTACACCCTCATCATGACTTGGTGGGTTTGCATATGGCTGGTGATTGGCTCCCTGATCCTTTCCATAATGCTGTGTCTGCAGCTAACTGCCTTGGTTTTCAGCTTGCCTTTCTGTGGTAACAAACCCAAGATCAATCATTTCTTTTGTGATGTACCACCTGTCCTACAGGTGGCATGTGCCGACACCCATCTCCACCAAACTGCGCTATTCGGTGTTGTCACCATTGTTTTAACAGTTCCATTTGTTCTAATAAGCATCTCCTACATCTATATTGTGGCTGCCATTCTTCGAATTAAGTCCTCATCTGGGAGGCACAAAGCCTTCTCCACCTGTTCCTCTCACCTGACAGTTGTATTCCTACAGTATGGTGTCTGTAGCCTTGTGTATCTACGTCCCAAATCCAGCACTTTGGAGGGTGAGGATAGGAAACTGGCTCTTATATATACCTTTGTCACTCCCCTCCTGAACCCCTTGATCTATACACTGAGGAACAAAGATATCAAGCAGGCTTTAAGGAAGGTCATGAAGAAAATGGTTACATCTCAGATTTGAGTCTTAATTCATCTGTAACTTTATTACAGTGGTACCTCAGTACTCATCATTAATTTGTTCTAGGAGGCATGATGAGTACCAAAATGACAAGTACCAAACAAATTGTTCCCATTAGGAATAATATAAATAAATTTAATGAGTTCCCAAACCAAAGACCAAAGACAATGCACATGTTTAAGGCAATATGTAAAAAGATAGATTACTTTACATGAGAAATAAACCTAAAAATTAATACATACTTAAATTAAATTAAATAAAAACTTCACTTTATCTGTACTGATGAAAAAATGATGTAAAAATACACAAAATGACCACAGAAACTAAGACTGCAAGGGGCTGTGCACAGAGCAAGAACTACTGCATGACTAATGCGTCATCCTTTGTTTTAGTTGGAAAGGATAGCGAGTCATAAGGTAATCAGTTGTGATTACTGATGACATTCTGAGCCCTACTAAAATCAGTTATAACTGTGAGAAAAGGAGAATTGAAATGGGTGATATAATCAGTTTCTGTAGCTATACATTTATGAAAACAAATTTACCTTTAAAAGGAGAAAACTACGAAGATTAGTTGAGAATATGATAATGGATGCTGTCTAATCTTTCACATCTTGCCATAGTGCTATGTCTGCAACTAACTGCCTTGATTTTCAACTTGCCTTTCTGTGGTTACTAACCCAAGATTAATCATTTTCTATGTGATGTACCACCTGTGTTACAGCTGGCATGTGCTGACACACAAATTCACCAAACTGTGCTATATAATGTTGGCATTATGGTTCTAACAGTTCCCTTTCTTCTGATATGCATCTCATATGTCTCTATTGTGGTGCCATTCTCCAGATTAAGTCCACTTCTGGGCGGCACCAGGCCTGCTCCTCCCACCTAATGGTTGTGATTCTACAGTACAGAGTCTGCAGCCTTTTGTATCTGCGTCCCAAGTCCAGCACTTCAGAGGATGACGATAGAAATTTGGCTTTGTCATTCCCCTCCTGAACCCCTTGATCTATACCCTGAGGAACAAAGATATCAAGCAGGCTTTAAGAAAGGTCATGAAGACAATGGTTGCAACCAGACTTGAATCTGCTTTTGCGGGTATAATAATGTTATTTGGTATTAGCATTACCACAGAAGGAAGTAATCTTGAATCCTTCAGGTAATTGCTGAATATCTTCCAGCATCTCTTAACAATGGCCATGTTATCTGGGATTCCGAGTTGCATTTTGACACAATTGTCTATTTGCTTAACTATATGTACTATGGTAGGATTCTAAATTGACCTCAGTCAGCCTGAGATCTTTATTTATGAGATTTATATGCCGCACTATCTCCTGAAGGACTCAGGCTGGCTTACAATACTAAAAAATAAACAATATAAATATAAATATTAAAGTTAATTAAGTTGCCAATTCCATAGATCGAATTAAAGTATATAGACAACCATTTTTAATAATGGACTTCAGGTTATGAGATGATTTTTTTTTAAATCACATTTGTATGCCGCCCTTCTCCGAAGACTCAGGGCGGCTTACAATTTTTTGGGATACAACCCAGTGTGCTCAGCAATAGCAATAGCTGGTTTTGCAGCAGATAACAAAACAAAAGCCTTATTCCAGCAATCTGGAATAAGGACAGCAGGAGCACATCAATTGTTGCCCTGAAATTGTTCCATCACAAGCCAGCAGCAGAACAAAGATTTTATACTTGGGTCATTCCATGTCAAGTGGTCTGATTTCAGAAAAGTGCCCCACTCAACCATCACAGATTTCGATGAAATTTTGTATGAACATGAAATGCTCCCGGACCGCTGTAGATATCTCCTCTGCTGGACAGTCCTTTTCGACTTAAACTGTCCCATAGAGACAGTGAAGGTAAGGAGCATGTCCTGTTGATCCCAGGGACATCGCAATGTCCCTGGTTGATGCAGGAGAATCTCCTTTTGCTGGTGGGGGAGAGGCGGCCATTAAGCTGCTGAAGCTGGGACAGCTCCGGAAGAACGGCTGGAAAGGAAAAAAGTGTGTCGGTTTGGTGAGAGGTTTTTCTTTGAATATTTCAGATGAGAACACCCTAAATGTTGGGAAGTGGATTTAAAAGTGAGGAGAACAATCTTTAGGCGGCGGACTAAGCCTTTTAAAAAAAAATACTGGTTTTCTTTTCTTCCTTTTTGATTTTTGGATTTGGAACGTGATTTAGTCTCCTTAGTTTTAAAACGGATTGGATTTTTTCTTTTCTTCTTTTCAAATAGCTCTTTGTGTTGAACGACTATTCATCTCTTTTTTTATGTTTATTAATTTTTGGAATTAAAAGTTTTTTACAATTTTAAGACTTTCTCTTTAAAAAAAAAGAAAGAAAGAAGAGTGGAAATTTACCATGGTTTTTCTTCCTGTGCCTGGGGCGTGTGTGTGTGTGTGTGTGTGTGTGTGTGTGTGTGTGAAGTGAAAGCACTGCCAGTTAGAGGCTTGGATATATTGTTTGTCTGCTTCTGCTATTTTGTTTATCTCTGCTGCTACAGCCAAGGACTTAGTGCCTTTTTTAAAAGTGATAGTGGGATGAGTGCTACAGACTGTTTATACCAGTGCTTATCTGTGAACTATTGATACTGGAACTGGGTGTTGGAGTTGGAGTTGAAAGAAAGAAGATAGAAATGACCTTGAAAGTACATGCGAAGAAAAGCTTAATTTGATATAATTAGAAGCCTTGGACACTTGGTGGCAGAAGCTTTCTTTTTTTCTTTTTTTTATTGCTGGCTAATTTTTCTTTTTTCTTCTTTTCTTATTACCCACACACACCCCTGACTGTTTTATATATGGCTTGGACTTCCTTTTTGTTCCTCTTCCTTAAATAATTAGGATTATTGCTTAATTGGATTAGGACACATAAGTGTCTGAAGATTTTATTTTTCCTCTTTTTCTTTTTTAATTTTTAATTGTCCTTTTTTCTTGGACTGTACTCTTTTTCTTTTTTAATTTTTAATTGTCCTTTCTTTTTCTTGGACTGTACTCTTTGTGGGTTTTTTTTCTTCTTTTTTTCCCTTTTTCTCTTTTTTTCTTTTTTTTTCAAATAAGTGAAATACAGGAACCTGAAGATGTCCTCTTTTATAACTACTACCACTTTTATTTTTATTTTTCTCTACTATTTTTTCCCAAAGAAAATGTGAACTTTTTTCCTGTTGCACCAGTTTATGTTTTGGGGGCTTTTATATTAGAAAATGAGTAAGAAAATAACACCTCCAGCCTCCCAATCAACAACCCCTGCCCCTTCACCATCTGGGGGACAACGATCAATACAAACGATGCTGCAACAGGAAAAGGAAAAAGAGAAGGAAGATACAATATTAAAGATCTTTCAAGGAATACAAATTATACAGCTAAAGATAGATAATATGGAAAAGAGACTGGAAAAGACAGATGAAAAGGTGGAGAATATTCAGCAGAAAATTGAAAAGACAGATGAGAAAGTAGAGAATATTCAGAAGATGGTGATGAATTATGAGGAAAGAATTTAAAAAGTCAAAGAAAAAGAAGAACAAAGAAAATTTGAAATTGGAAATATTAATCTTAGATTGACTGAAGCTGAGAAAGAAACACTTGGAGGAGAGATTGACAGGTCAGAATTTTATTTAAGATTTCAAAATATAGAGGAAGAAAAAGGGGAGAACCTTGATGAGAAAATGGCAGGAATATTAGCAGAAGCACTAGAAATATCAGAAGAGAGAGCACGGGATGGAATGGATGGAGTATTTCGTGTTTTTACAAGTTATGCAATGAGGAATAAATTACCAAGAGAAGTCCATATCAGATTTACTAAGAAAAATATTAAAACACAAATATTGCAGACTGCAAGAGAGAAGACATTAAAGTACAAAGATAAAGAAATTATGGTCTTGAAACAGATACCAAGAAGAGTAAGAGAGATAAGAAGAGAATATCTTTTTCTAACCAAAGAGTTGCTTAAAAGAGGAGTGAACTATAGATGGTTGACACCAGAAGGTCTCCTTTTTACTTGGCGGGAACAAAGATATAGAATTGATACAGTTGAAAAGGCGGAATTATTTTATGATGAATACTTTAGAGGAAAAGAAGAAGATCAAGGAAAAAAAGAACTCTTGCCTATATACTATAAGGAATGCACCACAGTAGTTGAGAGAAGAAGAACAGGGTGCAGTAGGTGGTGCACCTAGAGAACAAAGAGAAGTAAGGTCTACTAGAGCAACAAATCCCTCTTACAAGGTTTAAGATGGAAGAAAGAAAATTGATCAGCTATTAAAAGAAGGAAAGTATTCCATAAATTAGAGAAGCTAAAATTTGATATAATCTGCTTACAAGCAGTACATATTAAAAAACAATATGAATATATATTAAAGCAAAGGAAATTAGGGAAATTATTTACTTCATTGGCACAATGTAAAAAAAGAGGGGTAGTTCTATATATTAGAGAAACAATTTCAGCTGAACTAATCTATACAGATGATGATGGAAGATTTTTAATGGTGGAAATAATAGACAATAATATCAAGACACTTTTAATAGCACTTTATGCACCAAGCGATAATCAAGAAAAAAATAATTGAACTGGACTATGCTAATATATGTATGATGGGAGATCTTAATGGAATAATTAATGAACAGTTGGATTATAAAACATCCAAAACAACAAAGAAAGCTAGGAAGAAGCTACCAAAATCATTCTTTCAAATGATAGAAGAAATAAATCTAAAAGATGTATGGAGAGAGAGAAATATAGGGAAAAAGCAATATACATTTTATTCAAACAGACATGAATCATGGTCAAGAATAGATATGATATGGACTACAACTGATATACTTTACAATATACAAAAAGTTGAAATAGAAGCGAGTACCTGGGCAGATCATAATCCAATGATTGTTATGTGGAAAGGGCGTAAGACGAGATCTAGATGGACTTTAAACAATAGGATATTAAAGGAAGAAGACTTTAAACAGAAAATTGAGAAAGAACTGACCTTCTTTTTTAAAGACAATATAAAAGAGGATACACCGTTGCAGAATCTTTGGGATACTATGAAGGCCTACACAAGAGGCCTGATAATTGACTATACAAGGAAAAGAAATATCAAACAGAAAAAGACTTTTAAAATATTAGAAGATGACTATAAAAAACTAGAAAAAAACTAGAGAAATCTCCACAAAAAAGAGACATTAAAACTAAAATGGACATAATTAAACATAAAATGGGATTACTGGAAAAGGAAGAGCTGGCCCAAAAGATTAAAAATGCTAAGCAGAATTATTTTGAGGATGCAAATAAACCAGGAAGGTGGTTAGCCTATAAACTTAGAAAGCAGAAAGAATCAAGGAAAATTAGTCACTTAGCAGATGAAGATGGACATGTTTGCTATGGAAATGAAGAAAAGAAAAGAATTATACAAGATTACTATGGAAAACTGTACCACCAAGAAAGCATTCAAGAAAAGAAATTAAACAATATTTACAAAAGGCAAAGCTACCACAGATACCTAAGGATATTGAAACTATGTTAGAAGGAAATATAACAACGATGGAGTTAACAGAAGCTTTGAAGAAACAAAATACAGGCAAAGCACCAGGCCCAGATGGCTTGCCAGCGGAATTTTATAAAACTTTTCAAGAGGTGCTGAACCTCCAAATACTAGAAGTAATGAATGAAGTTATGTCAAAAAAAAGAATACCTAAGACGTGGTTAGAAGCATATATTACACTTATACCGAAGGAGGATACAGACCTACAATAAGTCAAAAACTATAGGCCTATTTCTTTATTAAACTCGGACTATAAACTTTTTGCTTCAATTTTAGCAGAAAGATTGAAAAGGTATTTAAGTAATTTTATACATTTTGATCAAAATGGATTTTTACCAAAGAGACAAATTAAACACAATATAAGAATAATTTTGGACACTTTGGAGTATTATGAGGCACATCTGGAGAAACAAATGGCTTTGATATTCTTGGATGCTCAAAAAGCTTTTGACAATGTGAACTGGCACTTTATGTTATTGCAAATGGCACAAATGGGCTTTGGTCAAAACTTCATGAATGCCATTGAGACTATATATTCAGAACAAACTGCAAAAGTCCTGACAAATGGAGGCATTATCTGCGCATGTGTGTGAAGATGGCCGCCCGCGGTTAGAGCTCTGAGAGGGAAGTCTTGGGAAGAGCATCCTGGGAGGGACTAGGGGGTCCGTTTTCACCCCCCCTGGTCCTGGAAACTGATGTAGAGGGTTCCTGGGGCTCGGCTGTTGCCTTTGGGGCCGGCTCCGGTGAACGCGACGCTGTATTTATACAGCGTCGTGCCTGCTGAGTCTGCGGGCGAAGATGGCGGCGGCCTCGATATGCAACGGTGGGGGTTTTTACCTCACCATTGGCGTGGTAGTCGGCACTTGGGCCCAGCGCCGGCTGAGAGGACAGCGACGACGTCCGCTGGGCCTGGTGGGGGCCAGAGCAGTTGGAGTGTGGTGAGGGCGCCGACGGTGTCGGTGGCGTCGGTGGTGGAGCGACACCCAAGGAGGACTTGGCGATGGCGGGGGCTGAAGGCCTGGAGGTTTGGAGGCCTGGAGGCGGGGCCTGGGCGCCTGGAGGCCTGGAGGCTGCTGGAGGCATGGAAGCTGCCGAAGACCCGCTGGGGGTCGGGAACATGGAAGCCTGGAGGCCGCTGCCGATCCTCCTCTGTTGGGTGGCTGCTGGCTGTTGTGTTGGCTGTGGCTGACCCTTGGTTTTCTGGTACGCCTTCCCCCCTGTTCCTGCCTTTTGCACCTTGTTATCTTCGCCCTTCGCCTGCCATGTGGGCCCTCTCCTTATGCTGGTTCCGGGACTGGTGGTTGTTAACAACTTTCAGAGGTGTCCCGGCAGCCCCAAGGTTGTCAACCTGTGGCATCTGGCGTGGTGAGAGCTGCCGGATTGGACTTTGCCCGGACTTGGGGATTTGCCGGTTGATATATGGATGGGTTTCTCCCCCCTCTTTTTTTCTTGTCTTGTCCTCCCCTTTTCTCAGTCCTGATGTGGCCTGCTGGTATGCTCTCCACCGTGGTGAGATGATGCCGGTGAGCATCTGGGAGTGCACCCACCCTACTGTGGTGTGAGGACAGCAGGGGCTGGGCACTCCCCCTCGCAGGTCGACCGGCTGGATTAAGTGGCCTTACCATCTGGGTCCCCAGCCATTGGAATTTTCACCAATGGTGAGAGCGTGGTGGCTGCTCCATGGAGGTCTTGCCATCTCCTCCCCCGGTTGTCGTGAGAGAACAGTTGGGGTTTGGACAATTTCAATCGGCTGGAACATCCTATTTGGACTGAGTATTCCATCGGGACACTTCCCTTTGTATACCATCCTTCCCCGAAATATGGACCATCTATTTTATTATGTGGACTTAACTTCCCATTGAATTGCAGGCCTTAAGGGACTCCCCTCTGTCCCAGATATGGCCTGCTGGACTTTCATCGGCCTACCTCGATGACGGATTTTGGAATCCCGGGAGGTGGCATCATGCGGATAGGAGTGGGGGTCTGGGGCGAAAGGGAAGGAGGGGTGCCAAGACCTCCTTGTTAAATTTTTTAATTAGATTTTTAAGGGGTTCAGGGAGGGGATCTGGGCGGGTATTTACTGAATCACCGCCTGGATTAATGGGAGCTCAGTCCAGGCTGGTTGCGGATCGTGGTGTGCATGAGGGGGGAGAGGGGGTCTTCAGGGCACCGGGAAACAAGGCAGGAGTGGCGATTCCCAGGGTGATCGGATTTGGCAGGGGACGGAGAGGCGGGGGCCGTATCGTGAACAGGGAGCACGCTGCCGCTGTCTACGAGCTGTGGCATGCTCCGACCCCCATGCCTCTGCCCACTCCCCCGGGGATATGGATACAGAGCCCCTGGGCTCTGGCTGGTGTATTTTAATGCCAGGTCCGTGGCTAATAAGGCATCCCTCCTCCAGGAAGTGATCGAGGAGGAGGCCGCGGACCTGGCCTGTATCACTGAAACCTGGTTGGGGCCAGAGGGTGGAGTTCCTCTAGTTGACTTATGCCCCCCAGGTTTTCGGGTTTTGCATCAGCCTAGAGCCCGGGGTAGGTGTGGTGAGGTGGCTGTTGTTATTCGGGAGACCTTGATTGCAAGGGAGGTCTCTGTTCCGCAGGCAGGCGGGTGTGAGGCCCTCCTCCTGCGTTTGGGGTCTGGAGGTCAGTTGGGCCTGCTGCTTGCATACCTTTCCCCCAGCTGTGTAGCAGCGGCCCTGCCTGGGTTCCTCGATGCCCTCTTGGGAGTGGTGGTGGAGTTCCCGGGCCTTTTGGTCTTGGGTGACTTCAACTTGCCCTTCCTGGGGGGATGTCAGGTTTGACCCAGGAGTTCATGGCTTCCATGGCGGCTATGGGCCTGACCCAGATAATACAGGGCCCCACGCATGAGGGGGCAACACGCTTGACCTTATTTTTGTCTCGGAGCAGTGGCGTAGTGATCTGGGGGCGGGCAGTGTTAATGCCCAACCCGTTGCATGGTCAGATCACTATTTCCTACGGCTGGTCTTCCAACAGGCCACCCCACGCCGCTGGGATGAGGAACCGCTGAGTTGGTTCTGCCCCAGGCCCCTGATGGACCCTGAGAGGTTCCAGGCAGAGCTGGGGTTTCTGCCCATCTCCCTTGTCCACAGCCAAGGTGTTGGCGGCTGCATGGCAACAGGCTGCCATGGAGGCCCTCAACTGGGTTGTCCCTTTACGTCCCCTCACTCGCCACAGATCCCGGGTGGCTCCCTGGTTTACAGAGGAGCTCCAGGAGATGAGTGGCTCCCTGGTTTACAGAGGAGCTCCAGGAGATGAAGCGGCATAGGAGGGGTTTAGAGAGCAGATGGAGGTTCGACCCATTCCGAATCCGACCAAACCCAGTTAAGAGCCTATATTAGGACTTACCTGGGAGCTCTGAGGGCGGCGAGGAGGGTTTACCTCTCCACCCTCATAGTGTCCGCAGATAATCACCCAGCCACCCTGTTCAGGGTCACACACTCCTTTTTACATCGGGAGCTGGAGGTGGACCCTCTGCAGGGTAGGGCTGAGGAATTTGGACAATATCTGTTGGATAAGATCGCTCAGATCTGGGAGGGGTTGAACTCTAATCTGCAGTGGTCTGAGGAGGGAGTTACAGAGAGTCTGGCCGATGTCATCTGGGCTGAGTTTGATCCTGTTTCTGAGGATGAAGTGAACAGGATTATGCGACGACTGAGTTCCACCACATGTTTATTGGACCCGTGTCCTTCCTGGATGGTATATGCCTCCAGGGAGACCATGTGCGGCTGGCTCTGGGCAGTTGTTAATGCCTCGCTGAGGGAGGGCTCTTTTCCTGCTGCCTTGAAAGAGGTGGTGGTGAGACCCCTCCTGAAGAAGCCTGCTCTGGACCCAGCCATTTTAAACAACTTTCATCCAGTCTCCAACCTTCGCTTTTTGGCGAAGGTTGTTGAGAGTGTGGTGGCTCAGCAGTTTCCGCTTTTCCTGGAGGAAGCGGACTATCTAGATCCATATCAGTTGGGCTTCCGGCCCGGGTTCAGCACGGAGACAGCATTGGTCACGCTGATGGATGATCTCTGGAGGGCACAGGACAGGGGTTTTTCCTCTGTCCTAGTCCTATTAGATCTCTCAGCGGCTTTCGATACCATTGACCATGGTATCTTATTGCGATGCCTCGGGGGTTAGGAGTCGGGGGCACTGTTTTGCAGTGGCTCTCCTCCTACCTCTCAGGGCGTTCGCAATCGGTGTTGGCGGGAGGGCAGAGGTCGGCCCCGAGGGCACTCACTTGTGGGGTCCCTTAGGGGTCGGTCCTCTCTCCCCTCCTGTTCAACATCTATATAAAGCCACTGGGCGAGATCATCCGCGGTTTTGGGGTGAGGTATCACCAGTACGCTGATGATACCCAGTTGTATATCTCCACCCCAAGCCAAATCAGTGATGCCCTCTCCGTGATGACCCGGTGTCTGGATGTGGTACGGATCTGGATGGGCAGGAACGGACTACAGCTCAATCCAGCCAAGACTGAGTGGCTGTGTGTACAGGCATCTCGGCCCAGTCAACTGATTCCATCTTTGGTCATAGGGGGAGAGGTGTTGCCCCCTGTGGACAGGGCTCGGAACCTGGGAGTCCTCCTGGACTCACGGCTCAGTTTGGAGGAGCAGGTGGGGGCCGTGACCAGGGGGGCTTTTGCCCAGGTCCGACTGGTTCGCCAGTTGTGCCCATATCTGGACCGAGATGCCCTTTGCATGATCACTCATGCACTTGTGATGTCCCGACTTGACTACTGCAACGCTCTCTATTTAGGACTGCCCTTGCATACCATCCGGAGGTTTCAGCTGCTGCAGGATGCGGCTGTGTGGATTGTGATAGGAGCTTCCCGACACTCCCATGTTACACCCCTCCTGCGTGAGCTGCATTGGTTACCAGTTGCCCTCCGGGTGAGATTCAAGGTGTTGGTATTAACATTCAAAGTCCTTTACGATTTGGGTCCGTGGTACTTGCGAGAGCATCTCCTACCAATATCAAATACCGATCGCCCTGTGCATGCGCACAGACGGGGACTCCTCAGGGTGCCATAGGCTAGACAATGTCGGCTGGCAGTGCCTCGGGGAAGGGCCTACTCTGTTGCAGCCCCTGCCTTGTGGAATCAACTCCCTTTGGATCTCCGTTTGGCTCCTGATCTTCGCTCTTTCCACCACAATCTGAAGACCTGGTTGTTTGAACAAGCTGGGCTGGACTGACCTCCTGGGGGTTTTAAATTTATTTTAATTGTTTTAGGGATTTTAGTGATTGGGCTTGTTAGGTTTAATTCTTTTTTAAATATTTATTGTTGCTGTGTTTTAATTGTGAGCCACCCTGAATCCTTGCAGAGAGGGAGCGGCATACAAGTCCAATTATAAAATATAAAAATAAATAAACTAACAGAACACATAGATATAAGAAAAGGGACTAGGGAAGGTTGTCCTCTGTTGCCTCTGCTGTTTGTGTTAACACTAGAAGTGTTGAACAGATGTATTAGGGAAGATAAACAAATAAAAAAAGAAATGATATGAATGATCGATGAAGTTGATAGTGTTATGTATGTAGGTTTAAATGTTATTGGTTTATTTGAATTGGTCTTGTAAAATGTCAAATGGTATTGGTTTAAATAGTGCGGGAAGAAACCCTGCACTCCCATTGGCTAGCAGCTACGGCTGCCGGCTATAAGAAGCAGCCGTAGCCTTACCCGGACGGGTCCATTCGAGCTGTTGTCATTAATAAAGTCTTTTGCTGGAATTCCTCGTCTGACTCTTCATGCAAACTTAACACTGGCGCGAAGGTGGGATTTCCCTGAAGAGAAGACGACGCGACGAACAAGCAACTGAGCGAGATGGCTGCGCTGAACACCCCCAGCACCGTTCGATCCGGCGACGGAAGACTGGGAATCGTATGCAGACCGGTTCCACATGTTCCTGGAAGGGAACGATCTCGCCGGCATCCCGAGAGACGGAAGAGGGCGGTCTTTCTCACACACTGCGGTCCGGCAGTTTTCAAAATGGCGGCGTTGGCGGGAGCAGCAGAATTGAAGGTAATAGAATGGCCCGAATTAGAAAGACTTTTAAGAGCCCATTCGCCCCACAAGTATCGTGCCTCATTAAGAGACACGAATTTTACCGTCGGGATCAAGGGGATAGCGAGAGTGTTAATGACTTCGTGGCAAGTTTAAGGGACATTGGGGTGCTTGTGACTTTACCAACGTAGAAGAGGCCATGCGTGATCGGTTTGTTTTGGGCCTTAAAGATAAGATCTTACAAAGCAAACTGTTAATGAAACCAAAAATCACGCTTAAAGAGGCTATTGAAGAGGCTGTTTCAGCAGAAGCCACCAAGTCCTCAGCTGCGGCCATGAAAAGATTAACAAGGCCTCGAGCCAGGCCTCAAGCCATTCTGATGGGGAAAAATCCTCAACAACTCATTGCAAACAAATAGACTCTGATTCGGATAGCAGTGAGGAAGAAGAGGGGATTTTAAGCTCAGAATGGAGAAGAAAAGAAAAGACTCTGAAAAAACAGGCAAGGATTCGTTTGCAGAGGATGTGGGGGGCCACCCCGCACTGAATGCAAGTTTTTGACTCCATTTGCCTACGTTGTGAGAAACGGGGTCATATAGCCAGAGTCTGCAAATCATCCAGAACTCCACCATTCAGGAAGAAACTTCCTGAGGAAGATTTTAAGCCCAACAATTTAAGTGGAAAAATGGGGGAAATTCAAAAGCAAATGGCAAGAGTGAAACTCACCAAACAATATCCATTGGTCATTCTTCACATTTAAATAGCAGAAAAGTACATGTGAAGGTGTTTATTGAAGGGAGACCGTGCCACATGGAAGTGGACTCAGGCTCTTATTTATCTATGGTGTCATGGGACACTATACACAGACTCTTTCAAGAATTCAGAAAAACATTTCCAGAAGCAAGCACTGACCCTCAAAGACTACCAAGGGAACAAGATTCCAGTAGTTGGAGCGAGGGAATTCAACGTGCAGTTTAAAGGCCACACCAAACGTTTGCCACTGACCATCGTGGACAAGGATCGCCCAAGTTTGCTGGGACTTGAGTGGTTCAAGCCACTTGGCATCGAGGTGACTGGCATCCATCACGTGAGCAGTTCTGACTGGGAAGAGTCCTTGAAGTCTGAGTTTCCAGAGGTCTTCAGCGAAGGACTGGGCAAGTATATGGGGACCCCTATTGCTTTCAGTTTAGACCCCAAGGTGCCCCAATTCGTTTAAAGCCCAGGAGGGTTCCATTTGCTTTAAAGGAAAAAATTGATGCACAATTAGATAAGCTCATCGCCCAAGGGGTTTTGGAACCTACTGACCACTCCAGATGGGAAACACCCATAGTCACACCAGTCAAGGCTGATGGGTCAGTGAGAATCTGTGGTGACTACAAGGGGACACTTAACCATGCGCTGCAGCAGAGCGCATACCCTGTACCTGTTGTGCATCATCTGCTCCATTCCCTTGGCAGGGGTACAGTATTTGCTAAACTGGACTTAGCTCAGGCATATCAACAATTAACAGTTGATGATGCCACTGCAGAGGCACAAACAATTGTGACTCATAGAGGTGCCTTCAAATGTAAAAGACTACAATTTGGAGTAAGCGTGGCACCTGGCATTTTTCAAAGTCTTATGGAAAGAATGTTGCAAGGACTGCCAGGGGTAGTGCCTTATTTTGATGATGTGTTAATCTCTGCTGAGAATGACACTCAGCTTCAAGAGAGACTCAGAGAAGTCCTTACCAGATTCAGAAAAGCAGGTTTGAAAGTCAAGGAAGATAAATGCACTCTCAAAACAGACAGAGTTGAATTCCTGGGGTACATGATTGATAAACAGGGCATCCACCCCACTGATGCCAAGGTTAAAGCGATCAAGGAAGCCCCTAAACCTCGTTGCAAGTCAGATCTGCAAGCCTTCCTTGGCCTTATTAACTTTTATCACATGTTTCTACCTCACAAAGCATCTATTGCTGAACCCTTACATCGTTTACTTGATAAGAAGGCTGCTTGGATCTGGGGGCGGAAGGAACAGTCAGCATTTAACAGTATTAAGAGACTAATCACGTCTGATGCTGTGTTGATTCAATTCTCTGAGAATTTACCTGTTGTTCTGACTTGTGATGCATCCCCTTTTGGAGTGGGAGGGTTTTGAGCCACAGGCTTCCCAATGGCGGGAAGCCCCAATTGCATTCTACTCTGCACGCTGTCCAAAGCAGAGAGGAACTACAGCCAATTGGACAAGGAGGCTTTAGCAGTTGTTGCAGCTGTTAAGAAATTTCATGAATATCTGTATGGCAGGTCATTCACCATTGTTACAGATCACAAACCTTTGCTTGGCATCGTGGCAGGAGACAAACCTACACCTATTATCCTGTCACCAAGAATGCTGAGGTGGACTGAATTTCTTGCAGCCTACTCCTACAAACTGATTCACAGGCCTGGCAAGGACATTGGACATGCTGATGCACTGAGTCGTTGCCCACTACCTTGCCACAAGGAGGACTGTGAACTTGAGACTCACACCTTTTTCCTGGAGACCGTTGCTAAGCTTCCAGTCCATGCTGCTGAGATTGCCAGAGAATCTGCCAAAGATGCTGTGTTGGCACCTGTTATGGGCTGGATTAAAAAGGTTGGCCTCTTCAAGATCTACCTCACTTTGCCCAACCTTTCAAATCCAGGCAAACTGAATTATCTGTATTAAGAGGATGTATTTTGTGGGGTAACAGGGTGGTTATTCCTGCAAAACTGCAAAGGGAGGTTTTGGAAATGTTACATGAGGGTCATCCTGGGATTGTAAGGATGAAAGGTTTGGCCAGGAGTTATGTATGGTGGCCAGGTATTGACAAAATGGTTGAAAACTGGGTTGCCTCTTGTCCCAATTGCCAGGTAGTCAGGCCTGCCCCACCTCACGCCCCCACACAGGAATGGGAATGTCCTAGGGGCCCATGGTCTAGAATCCACATTGATTTTGCAGGCCCTACAAGAGGGCACACGTTTCTAGTAATTGTAGATGCATACTCCAAATGGCTAGAGGTTATTCTCATGACTTCTACTACTACTGAGGCTGTTATCAAGCAGCTCAAAAGCTCTTTGTAACCCATGGGTTACCAGATGTCCTTGTCTCTGACAATGGCCCTCAATTCACGTCTAACATTTTTGAATCCTTTCTAGCTCAACAGGGCATCAGACATGCCCTTACAGCCCCTGGGCACCCTTCGCCAACGGCCGGGCTGAACGTATGGTACGCTTTACCAAAGAAAAGCTTCAGCAGCTGGGTCCTGGGGACATCACTGAGAAGCTTGAAAAGCTTCTTAGTGTTCAGCACATCACTCCTAGCCCATCAACTAACTTGTCCCCAGCAGAGTTGTTAATGGGCAGGAAACTTAGGTCTTCCCTTGACCGACTTCATCCCACTTATGCACCCAATACACCACTGGATTCCACTTCCAAAGTTCGTTCTTTTAGTGTGGGAGATTCTGTCTATGCTAGGAACCTTACAGGTGAACCTTTGTGGATTCCTGCTGAAATAACTCACATCACTGGCCCTCTTTCTTACAGGGTTCAAACAGAGGATGGCCTCCTCTGGAGCAGGCACATTGACCAACTTAGATCCCGGTTCACTCAGGAACATCGCCCTGTCTCTCTCTAGGTCCCTCACCTGATGTCTCTTCTAGGGGAAGGGGAGGAACAGGAGGAATATCAGCAAACAGGAATCAACCCTTTGTGTAACGAGCCATTGCGACAGGAACCATCCCGAACCCTGTCACAATGCCAAGATCCATCCTTAGAAGTAGAGTCATTACGACAGGAACCATCCCGAACCCTGTCACAATGCCTAGATCCATCCTTAGAAGTGGAAGATTGTACATCACTACCAGACTTGGGTGTTGACATTGGAATGGAGATGGGTTGGGAGGAGAGACCAGATTCTAACAGTCTAACAGGGTCTTCTTTCACAGGAAGTCCTAACAGGGAAATGTCAGCAGACACATTTCCCTCTCACTGGGTGAGAACAATAAAGATTCTGAACCACGAAGGTCTCAACGCACGTAAGAGCCCCACCTATTTAAAGGAATACATTAGATAGGTTGGGGTTTGGTATGGACTGAACCTAGTGGGGAGGGGTGTTATGTATGTAGGTTTAAATGTTATTGGTTTATTTGAATTGGTCTTGTAAAATGTCAAATGGTATTGGTTTAAATAGTGCGGGAAGAAACCCTGCACTCCCATTGGCTAGCAGCTACGGCTGCCGGCTATAAGAAGCAGCCGTAGCCTTACCCGGACGGGTCCATTCGAGCTGTTGTCATTAATAAAGTCTTTTGCTGGAATTCCTCGCGTCTGACTCTTCATGCAAACTTAACATGCTTTGCAAAGCTAATTTTGACCATATTGCATTAGCTTCTAGAGCCTTCAAGGTTTTTGAAAGTGTTAGGTGGATCCTGCCAGCTGACTTGGCCACAGTTTGCCCAAAACTTTCTACAGCGAATGCTGAAATGAATTTATTGAAGCTTTTGGCCTCTAAAGTTTTTAATTACTTTTTAAGAACTTTATGACACTGGGATTCCTAAGGAGAATTGTTTTTGTTGTTAAATAATAAATACTTTGACATGTCCCCTGAGTATACTACCTTGCAAAGAAGATAAAGACTACCCTGATTGGCTGGAAAAATGATAGCTGAGTAAGTGGCTACCTTTGCTTCCAATTTGTATTGATTCAGTGAATTGAGAGGAACTTGTCTATATTCAATCTAATAAGTAAACTGGATTCATCCCAGAAAAGAACTCACAGACAATCCAGCTAGAAAGCTCACCAACCTGTTCATAGACATTTGATTAAAATTTCACTCCCCTTTCATCTTTTGAGACAGAAAACATCACCAAGAAGAAGAGAGCCCTCTTTTTGTTTTGTAGTCCTGGATCAGGGGCATTTTACTAAGGTAAGAGTGCACTGGTGAGCTTAGCTAGATCCTTTGTCTGCTTTTGGCAGGGGGCAGGTTTGACTGGACTCTGTTTGGCACTCCTCTGGGTTTCAGCCAGAGATTTTATTTTATTTATTTTATTTATTTGTCAAACATGTACAAGATAATAAGTATGAACATAAACAGGAACAAAGGAGGTAAATACAGATAAATGGGGACAGTAAGACAGGGACGGTAGGCACGCTAGTGAGCTTATGCACTTCCCCTTTTTTTCAAGCTTTATCTAGAAATGTGTGTGTGTGTGTAGGGGTTTCTTTTGCCTCATTTTCATTCCCTTTTATTCTTCTTCTGCACTGGGTTTGCAGTGGGCAGTGAGCAAAAGTTGGAAGATTTTTACAGGTGACAGTTAATTAAATGTTTTTCTTCCCCAAATCAGGATTGAATCTGCTGATATTCAGAACACTTTTCACAATTATGGTCTTGGACTGCAGAATACAAATGAAAACGTACCAATTCAAGACCATAGTTGAGGTTATTGAAGACATTCGGGGCTCTGTTAAAATAAGTTATAGCAGTGAGAAAGGGAGAATTGGCATGGATGATATAATCCATTTCTGTAGCTATTTGTTTATGAGAGCAGAGTGATTTAAGAATACATGTTGGTTAACTTACAGACTGTATTTGTCTAGAAACAATACCGTTTTTACATCAAATAATTTATCTTTAAAAGGAGAAAGCTGCAAAGATTAACTTAGAATATGTCAATGGATGCTGTCTTTCAGAGTGATAGGGGTGGAAACTGTTTTAATTCAGGAATTACTCTCTTTAAAGTAAATGCAATGCAGATAGATTGTAGATTTTTTTCAGCTTCGCATTCCTGTTCATTCAGCCATTTTTTCTTCCATTAGACTTTTCATTTTTCCCTGAAACTTGAACCATAGAAACCAACAATAAAGCTATCATTTTTTAAAACAGTAGTTAAAATTTTAGATCTCAGCACTTAAAACTATTTTTAATTGAAACACAAAAATTGGCAAAAATTGTTGAAAGATTTAAATCTATAATAACTATAAACTCCTGAAAACTGTATTGTACACATAAGCTAGGTCTGTATTCTATAATCGTGCTTTTTGCTTTGGGCATGAATGAACCTATCTGCTTTGGGAAGCTAAGCAGGGCTAAGACTGATTAGTGTTTTAATGGGATTCCACTAATCAGAATCAAGGCTCAACTAAAAAGTTATAAACATCCAGAAGACAGTGGCAAACCACTTTTACTCCCTTGCTGAGAAACTGACCTGAATATTATTTATTTATTTATTTGATTTGTCAATCACTTACAAGATAATATGTATAAGTATAAACATAGTTATGAATACATGAAATGGATACATATAAGAGAAATAAAAAGAATCAATAGGACAGGGACAGTAGGCACGATGGTGTGCTTATGCATACCCCCTACAGACCTCTTAGGAAAGGGGTGAGGTCAATAGTAGACAGTCTAAGGTTAAAGTTTTTGAGGTTTGGGGAAGAAACCACAGAGTCAGGTAGAGTATTCCAGACATTGACCACTCTGTTGCTGAAGTCGTATTTCCTGCAATCAAGTTTGGTGCAGTTACCCTTGAGTTTGTATCTATTGTGTGTTCTTGTATTGTTATGGTTGAAGCTGAAGTATTCATTGACAGTTAGGACATTGAAATGTATGATTTTATATACTATACTTAGATCGGACTGAAAGCAGCATAGTTCTAGGCTTTCTAGGTCTAGAATTTCAAGTCTGGTGGCATAAGGTATTCTGCAACGAGTAGAGGAGTGGAGGACTCTTCTTGTGAAATATTTCTGGACTTTCTCAACTGTGTTAATATCAGATACATAATGTGGGTTCCAGACTGATGAGCTGTATTTGAGTATTGGTCTAGCAAATGTTTTGTATGCTCTAGTTAGTAGTGTGATATTACCAGAGAAAAAGCTATGTAGGATTAGGTTAACAACTCTTAATGCCTTTTTGGCTATGTAGTTACAGTGGGCTCTAGCACTTAGATCATTAGAGATGAGTACTCCAAGATCCTTGACAGAGTTTGGATCATCAACCAGGTCTTGACTATTCAACTTGTATTTTATTTTCTGATTTTTTTTTCCACTATGTAAGACACAGCATTTATTTGTTGAGATTTGAAGTTGCCATTTGTTTGACCATTCTGATACATAGTCGAGGTCTTTTTGAAGGGTAGCAGTATTGTCGGTGGTGTTGAATAGCTTTACATCATCAGCGAAGAGAATGCAGTTGCTCTTAATATGATCACAGGGGTCATTTATGTAGAGTATGAAGAGAGTTGGTCCTAGAACACTGCCTTGGGGACACCACTGTTGACAGGTACAGAATTTGACGCTCCCAATTTTGACCATTTGTTGTCTATTTGACAGGAATGCTTCTATCCAGTTATGCAGGTGTCCAGAGATACCATAAGATTTTAGTTTTAGTAGTAGTTTGTCGTGTACCACTGAATCAAAGGCTTTACAGAAGTCTATGTAGATTGTGTCTATTGCTTTGCCCTCATCGAGTTGTGTAGTCCACATACTTTTGCAGTGTAAGAGTTGCAGATTACAGGATAGTTTTTTCTGAAACCAAATTGTTTTTTCTGAAACCAAATATCTTCATGAAATTACCTGGACCTGAGCCCCACTCAGAGGAGACATTATTTTTGTGCTGTATGGGCACTGCTGAATATGAAGGCAGCCTTAAAGCTTATTCAAAGAATAGCAGATAAATAGCAGATAAAGTAAATCCATTTAATGACAGAGATAGACAAACCATAGTAGACTTCTATATTTGTTCATATTCTAACTCTAAAGTTTTGTAAGAAAAGTAACTCTATCTATTCAGTGAAACTGTCTTTCAAAAAGAGTGGATAAAATTGTGGCCTTAAGAACAATCCATTCCATCATACATTCCCCAGCAATTCCACTCCCACCCTAAAACCAGCTGTCGCTATATAATGACTTAATTCATGGATGTTGCTGGTTCCAGAAGAATGCTATTGATGTATTGCCCTGCCATTTGCACTTGGTATTCTGGGCCTTTCCCACACTCAAAATATTTGTGCAGAGGGTTGCCTTCTCACCTTCCCCACTTTGTTTCCTTGCTCACAGCGGGCAATGCTGCAATGGGTGAAAGCTGGAAGGAGAAAGCATTTGGGTAGCGGGGGGAGAAGACAAGCAAGTATTATATTAAGAACATCAGTAGAACCTGGTTCTTTGATGGAGGTAAGTCTTATGAGAGCTGAATCACTAGAACTGTAAAGTGCTGTGAAAAGGAATGCTATACAGGCACAGGAATGCCAGTTGTTTTATTAAATGATTTCAATCAAAGTTGTGTTATTTTCAGCCTACACTTCAACTCTTCCACCCCTTGTTTTCATAGGTCTTAACCGCCTTACATCAGAGCAGCTGAAAATATATTCCTCTCCATGTTCTTTTGGGAGATGGGAAACTCACACAACTGAATTTAAACAAAAGTCTGATCTCAGTCCTCTGTGGGACCTGGACTCATCGCCCACCTTTTAATGTTGTCTCTTGCTTTCAAATGTGAAAGGGTGAGATGCTTGTATCCTATTGATGACACAAATTTATTATTGTATCTCCATGGTCAGTTTTGGACAATTGATATTGTAATACACTTAAAATAATATCCTGGAAGTGTTAGAATTTGCTTGGGTAGAGCCTAATTGCAAGATGAAGGGAAATGGAAAAAAAAGGATTAACCATTGAGATTTCAATGTATCAGACCTCAATATCAAACAGTCCACAGGTTTTTGACTCTGAAACTTATGGAAATATACTGTACATAATTATTTGATTGTTTTCTTTTTCTTTTTTTATAGTGATAGATGAGATGTATCTGACAATTACAAACTGGGATAATCAATCCATTGCCTATGAGTTCCTCTTCCAGACATTCTCCACTGTTCCCGAGATACAATATCTCATCTTCACATTCTTTCTTTTGCTCTATCTCATAATTCTTTCTGGTAATATTTCCATCCTTTCAATTGTCTACATTGTTAATTCCTTGCACACCCCCATGTATTTCTTCCTGGCTAACCTCTCTTTTCTGGAAATTTGTTATAGCACTGTGGTAGTACCTCAAATGCTTGCTAGCATTTCTGATTTCCACAGAACAATCCCATTGGTAAACTGTGCCATCCAGATGTTCTTCTTTACATCACTAGGAGGCACTGACTGTTTTATGTTAGCTGTCATGGCGTATGATCGCTATGTAGCCATCTGCCACCCACTTCGCTACACCCTCATCATGACCTGGCGGGTATGCATGTGGCTGGTGATTGGCTCCCTGATCCTTTCCATAGTGCTGTGTCTACAGCTAACAGTCTTGATTTTCAACTTGCCTTTCTGTGGTTACCAACCCAAGATCAATCATTTCCTGTGTGATGTACCACCTGTGTTACAGCTGGCATGTGCTGACACACGAATTCACCAAACTGTACTATATAGTGTTGGCATCATGGTTTTAACAATTCCCTTTCTTCTGATATGCATCTCATATGTTTATATTGTGGCTGCCATTCTCCGGATTAAGTCCACTTCAGGGAGGCACCAGGCCTTCTCCACCTGCTCCTCCCACCTAACAGTTGTGATTCTACAGTACGGAGTCTGCAGCCTTGTATATCTGCGTCCCAAGTCCAGCACTTCAGAGGATGACGATAGAAATTTGGCTCTTATATATACCTTTGTCACTCCCCTCCTGAACCCCTTGATCTATACCCTGAGGAACAAAGATATCAAGCAGGCTTTAAGAAAGGTCATGAAGAAAATAGTTACAGCTCAGACTTGAGTCTCAATTCATCTAACATTATCACAACCTCAAAACCAGTTGTGGATTAGCATTATCACAGAAGGAAGTAATCTTGAATCCTTCAGGTAATTGCTGAACATCTCGCAGCATCTCTTAATATTGTCCATGTTATCTGGGGTTTTGGGATGTATTTTGTCTCTATTTCTTATCTGGTATGGATATCTAATAGATCTGTGTTGGCCTGAGATCTTTTTATAATGGACATCAGGTTGAGGAATGATCTTGCAGAAGATATCAAAACAAAAGCCTTATTCCAATATTCTTTGGGACAGTCTTGACCCCATCTGTAGTTAACAGAAATGAATTTCCGTATCTATCTGTAGCCAACCGCTGTGTTTATTATTGTTGTTAATATTAATATTATTAACCAAATTTAATAATTAACATATTATTGCTCAAAGTGTAGGCAAATTAGGCAGTCACATAAGGTACCAGGTTAAAGAAGGTATCAAATTACAAGAAAAATCTCCAACGGAAGAGAATATATTTACCTCAGGGTTGAACTGTGGAGTTTACATTACAGACCATTCAAAAGAGCAAAAAAACCCTAGGGCGGAAATGAAACTACAACAGCCCAAATTCAGATAAGCAGAGATCAGCACCAGATAAACAATCAGGCAGAAAACAATAATCTAATCAAGGAATATGAAAAACGTTGAAAAAATTGTCCCATCACCCATATTTATTTATTCAAATTTATTATAGACTATTGGCAGTGTACAAAATTGAAAAATCCATAAAAACAGATAAAATGTAAAACCACACAGACAGCCCATATTTATAAAGAGCAAAGAACAAAGACATATTTCTTGTCAGGCCTTCTCAGAATGAGAGCCCTGAAAGTACTACATGCTTTCAAAAATGAGTACTAATTTTATCAAAAGAAAGGCTTCCTTGATGAAGCATGCTCTTCAGAGTCCAATTTGTCATTTTTTCTTCTCTTGCAAATAAAGAATAATGTTTAAGACCCACAATTACCCAATTATAGCTGTATTTAATTATAGCTGTAAAAGATGTATAAATTCCTCACAGAATAGAATCTACATTGAGTTTAAGACCTGGTTATATGTGAAGAACATAATTAGCGAAGTTGCACCTGGTACAGATATAACCATTTTTGGAATAATCTAACTAGTATACAACCACCCTTAGAAGTGTCTGTAAATATTCCATGGAGGTATATGAGCTGGGCCAGATATCATAAATCATCTAGATTAAACAACTGCACCTTAGGGATTCCACAAAGAACAAGACAGAAAAGTCTGGCTGATGTTGTCCAGAGATTGATAGCACTTCAGAAGCAGGTGAACACACATATTCTCAAGCAGATCCACTTTCTTCAGCAAGGGACAGACCTTGGCTGTTTTAACCTATCTATGAAGCTCTTTTTTGAGGAAAACTTCCATACCTCTTTTTCCTGATCAAACCTATGACTCTACAATCTTCTCATCTTGGAAGTTCAAATACAGACAGAAATCAGGACAAGAACAGTGGAGCTGCCATTTATCAACCTTGGTAAGTTGCTCATTTTGCACCATTCCCTATTCTGTTTTCTAATTTTTATTTATTTGCTTATTTATTAAATTTATATGCCACCCATCTTGCTGTCTGAGGTGACTCTAATGTCTTAAGTTCAATGTCATCATCGTCTGCATCATCTAGTAAGATGGCCTGAGAAATGAGAATACAAACAAGGGTGAAAGTTACCCTTCTATTCACCTGTGGTAGATTTTAATGTGCATCCAGTACCTTTGAAGCAAACACAACTATTAATAGGTATTTGCAAATGATTTGTCAGGATGAATTAGTTTTCCCATTTTCCAAGTGCCAATCAGTACATTATGATCTGTAGAGATTCTCAGTCATCGAGGTAATGGTTGTTCCAAAGGTGCTTTTTCAGGAGGTAACTGGACTTTCTTGTTTTTCTTTTTTTGACGATGTTTTGCTTCTCAACCAAGAAGCTTCTTCAGCTCTGACAGGATAGTGGGGAATGGAAGGATTTATATTCCTGGGAGACAACTAGACCTTTGCATCCTTTCAGAGGGTCACTGAAGCACTTGGAGGTTTATCTGTGTCCTCAGGATCACCTGAGTAGTTCATCTCAATTATAGACTTTTAGCTATACAATTTGGGATGTACACGCCTTTGAATGGTTTGACAGTAGGAATGGATTTCCTGAGAAAAACTGCAGACTACAGGAACCAGGAGCACTACTCAGGTGACCCTGGGGACACAGATAAACCTCCAAGTGCTTCAACGACCCTCTAAAAGGATGCAAATGTCCAGCTGTCTGCAAGGAATATAAATCCTTCCATTTCCCACTATCCTGTCAGAGCTGTAGAAGCTTCTTGGATTAGAAGCGAAACATCTTCAAAAAAGAAAAACAAGAAAGTCCAGTTACCTCCTGAAAAAGCACCTTTGGGAGTATATTATGATCTTAAATAGAAATCACGGATTCATCGGCACCACCACAATTCTATTGAACGACAGATGCCCATATTATGAAAACATACAATGACATTATTTTCTTAGGATATAGAGAGGAAGTAATGTTTTTTTTTAATCACTGTCTAGCAAAAAAGCATGCTTTGTTAACTCTTGCACAAATGACTTCCTACAAACATGTGACAAACAAGTAACTAGAATACAGCATTAACAGCAATTTCTTTTTTTAAAAAAATCAGCTTTGAGGAAAAAGAATGGAGAACCGAGAATCATAAAGGGTGGTGACTTATCTGAGATACTGGAAAGACTATTCTTGTACTATATATAAAGTCCTTCATGAGTGGTCCTACTCAACAATGGCAACTGCAATCTAGGAGAAGTCTTCTTCTTCCACTGATGTGCTGCATTTTTTTAGATGTTCTCCAGGATAAATAGTGGAACTTGCAAAACTGAATAAAATACTTTCTAAAGATGTTTTCAAAGAGTTTAAAATGTCACCCGAATTTTTCTGCTGTTCTTGCTCTATATTCTGCTTCTGCTTTTTGGTTCTTGTTACTGAAACCAATATTGAGTTTTGTGGTAATTTAAACTAATGCATTTCTTGTGGTGTGAGGTTTCTATGGCCTAGAGCAAAGAAAGCTTTATGGATCTAATTTTTTGACCTGCTATTTTGATCCAAACTTGTTCCTCCCTTGTGGTTCTTCTGTACTTACAGAATTCCCCACCAAATTATTTTCCATAATTACACAAAGGAGGAAAAGAGAAATTTCAGAGGAGTTGCAGATTACACTTCTACCATTTACATCTTTTTCATTACATTCATTCTGCATAATTTGGTTGAGATAGAATCTAAGCTTTTAAATTGTGATTCTAGACAAATGGGGAAAAATAGAGAAGAATTTTTACGAATTCAGGAGTGGAAATTTCCTGCCTTGCACGTCTCTTTGAAAAGAATTTTCATTACCTAGTTTTGTACGTCTGTTTCAAGCAGGAGTGGGGGTTATGCTTATATTTACTGCCAATTGCTATTTATGCCTTAATGGGACATCTAATTAAAACTAAGAGATCAGGTCACCACTTTGTTCCAAAGAAGTATTTGCTTGATGGTTCACAACATATGACAGGTGCTGAAGTACTGATAACTTTATCAGCTTATGAAGATTTTTCCAAATCAACTATGCATGAAGATAAAGCAGTGGAGCATTATGATGGTCCTTTAGCTTCCAATTAAATGAGCAAATGAGGTGAAACAGTGAAAAAGTAATGAATTACTGATAATGGAATCCTATATTCCAACTTGTGCAGGATGACCATGTAATTAACAAAACAAACAGGCAATCTGAAGTGAGTTTTAGCTCTGTATATATTAACCTATTATTTAGTAAGCAGCAGTTTCCCCTTACCTGTTGACCTCCAAATTGTTGGTTTTTAATTTCTATAGCCCCCTTGAACCATGCTGGTTTGATCTCTGACACATTTGGAGGGCAATAGATGGGGGGAAAACTGCTCCAGTATAATGTTAGAAACAAAATAAAAGAACATTAAGACATTTTCCATGAGCTAATAAGTCTTCACTTCTTCAGGTCTTCATAGTTTCATCTGTGAACTTATCCCAACTTCATGGGAAATGCTAGAGTTCCTGAATATTCCTCCTTGCATTTAAGATCTATTGCTAACTGTGGTGGTGAAAGTATGCCTCAGTTTTACAACCAATTGTTTTTTCCAGTAGCTGAACACATAGGCAAATTATTGCTGCCTAATACCATCCAGCCATTACTGAGGCAATATAAAGGCTGTCTATATTGCAGTTATTTTGGAATAATGATGGCTGTGGAAGACACTACAATGTACAAGTGGAGACACAACATAACTCTGGTGGTTGCTATAGAGAAAGAAAGAAAATACATCTAAAACAATGCCTACAATCAATCACCAGAAACAGAATTTTGAAGGTTGTCAGGGAAGTAGGCTTGAGTTGCAGTGAATAGAGATGGTCTTGAAAAAAGCAGATAATTGTGTGTTCCTATTCAGCAAGCAAGAAACTGCTAGCATTCCCTCCTGCCATCCACAAGACAGTGTCTTTAAAAAAATTAGCAGCAACTTGGTCCTTTGGATCAGAGATATCCCTCCCACAGAATAGAAAATGAAATGGAAATCTTGTCAATCTCTTCCCAGCACTCACTCACTGCCCACACTAGTGTGCCTGGGAGTTGGGGAGTTGCAAGAAGCCACAAAGAATCAGAGCAGTTCAGAATCATTACACCTGTGTTTTACAGTGGAATTGCAGAATGGTGTTCATTTGCCTGGCCCTAGTCAAAATCAGAATGGAATGGTTACAGTGAAGGACCTCTGAACAGAATGCTATATCAAGTCAGGTTCTGAAACTAGGGTGTGTCAAGAGTTCCTCAGAATTACCAAACCACCCCTGAAAATGGAAATAATCATTTTTTAGCTATTTCAAGTAAATCAGAGCTGATTCAGAAATACGTTTGCCCAGCTGCTGAACACAAGAGCACAAAACCCTAGAACCAATTTTGAAATAGTACCAAGAATGCAAACCATACTCAGCTTCCGCTACTTCTAATTCTCCATGGCTTGATTCAGTCCTTTCTATGTTTATGCTGCGGATAGGAAAAACATCCCATTCCCCTTTTGACATGTGAAATTTTCAAACTGAAAAATCAAAATTAAAAGGATGTTAGTTTTATCACAGTCTATGTGATAGATTGCTTTGTTTTATTGTTATAACATCTCAAACATATCTTAGTCCTGTAAATTATTTAATACAGCATTTCTCCTGGGATCATGATTTTTTTTTAAAAAAATTAAATTTGCACCTCTAGAGGTCTGTGGCAGGAGGTGACATTTTTCCAGTTGAAAAATCAGTTTCTCAAAATCTATCCCACTTGCCTTGTTTCAAAAGTTCAAAAAGCAGATATTCAAAAATTACAAGACAACACTGTTACGCTGTGATTCTGTATTGCTTAGTCTTTGGATTATGAATATTTATTCATGCTATTGCATGAACTGCAATAGCAGCAATGAAGGATTTCAGCAAACATAACAGATACTGAATCATAAGATGACCGTGTATAGGTGTGTTAATTAAACTTCCCAAACAGAAGGATATATTTACACCATACACATAAAAAGTGGTAATTCAAGAATATGAACAGCATTATTTTAGTCTGGTGTAAATTTCTATAGTTTGGGAGCCTTCTTGCATATTTCCCCCCTTCATTAAGTGTAAGGACTAGTAATGTGATCCTCCAGAGCAGGGGTATCAAATTCATGTCGTCACAGTGGTGTCACCTGGTATATCAGGACTTTCCCCCCCTTCGCTAAACCCGGCGTGGACGTGGCCAGCACGTGACACATCCAGCCTGTGAGCCATGAGTTTTACAGCTCTGCTCCAAAGCTGTTGAATTCTAATTCTCTCCAACTCATCATTTTCCTATACAATGAGGAGGATTCATAGAAACTTCAGCCCAACATTAGAGAACAACACATTGACCGTTACCCTTTTGTCATATCAAAGCCTCTGTTTATTTCAAGTAAAATGTGCCTTTTATATACTGACTTGATCATGGATTTTCTTATTTTCTATTTGGATTACTTTTAGGATAGGAGCAATCATTCTGGATGTTTCAGGAGAACTGTACGGCAATGCTGGATGTTATGTTTTTGGCTTTTCCCACTCAACCACAGTATCAGTCTTTGCTTTTCTTGGGCGTTAGCACAGTTTATGCAATCATAATCACAGGTAACACACTGATTATATTAGCTGTCTGGAGGAACCCTCACCTGCACACCCCTATGTATTTCTTTTTGGGTGCTCTCTCTATGATTGAACTTTGCTATACAGCAACTGTGGTTCCACAGATCTTGGTGACCAGCTTGAAGAAGAAGAAGTTCATCAGTTTTAGGAGCTGCTGTGTTCAGATGTTTCTTTTCATTGGACTAGGTAGTGCTGATTGCTTCTTGCTGGCCATCATGGCTTTTGACCGTTATGTGGCTATTTGCAAGCCTTTGAGATACATCTTCATCATGAGTCAGCAGCTATGCATTCAGCTAGTAGTTGTGTCATTGCTTATTGCTTTCCTGATTTCCCTGATGCTGGTATGGCTGGTCTTTCATCTCTCCTTCTGTGCTGAGCTTAGAATTGAACACTTCTTCTGTGATGTGCCCCCTATATACCAGCTCATAAGTTACAAGACTGAACTCAGTGAAGTTGGGATACTGTTTTTAGGGGTAATGGCCATTGCAGTGCCTTTCATATTGATCTGCATCTCTTATGTGTTCATCACTGTTGAAGTGCTGCGGATACACTCAGCCAATGCTCGTGGAAAGACTTTTTCTACTTGCTCCTCCCACCTAGCTGTGGTGGCCCTCCAGTATGGTTGCTGCAGCTTTATGTACTTGCGTCCAAATGCTAGCTTTTATCCAAAGCAAGACCAGCTACTCTCCATGGTCTATACCCTTGGCACACCATTACTCAACCCTATAATCTACAGTCTAAGGAACAAAGAGATGAAGGTAGCCCTGAAGAAAGCCCTCAGCTACTGAATTCTTCAGAAGGATTAATTATCCTACTAACTGCCTAATGTCCTTTATAATGGACATCCTTAAGACTCCTAAAATCCTGCATCACAGCCAACCTGCCATGGCCAATTTACTCTGGCCAACTCATCATGACCAACTTGCTGCGGGCCACTAATATCAAAGAAATGGTGGAATAGAATCATTAAAGGAAGGATGTAAAAGGAGGGAGAGAATGAAATGTGAATGACAAAAATTAAAATATTTTTTATTTATTTTAAATAATTACATTGAATTGTTAAATTGTTCCATGGTGAGCTGGCCATCGTGAGTTGGCCATAGCAAGTTGGCTGCGGCAAGTTGTCCCATTCCACAACAGTAATGCAGCTCCTTCCTTGCTCTTTGATTTTCTTTTATAACCACTATTTCCAACAGCTCTTTAATTATTTTCTCAGCTGAGTGCTTAGACTAAACCAGACTGGTTGGAGGATTTGCAAAGGAGAATAAGGAAGTATTAAAAAACCCAATGAGATTAGCCTGCCTCACCCACACCAGCAGAAAGGGCATGCTGTGGTGGTCCCCATCAGTCAAGGAGTTCCTTCTCTGTTGTTGCTCCTGCCTTTTAGAACATCTTACATCCCCCCACCCCTCCCACAAGGTGAGATCCATACTAACCCTCCTGACCTTCTGTAAGGTTCTAAAGACCGGGCTCTGCCAGTTGGCCAGGAGCCCCAATGAAGGGGTGGTATCACTCTGGAGGTGGCTATTAGATTAGAAGACCCTCACCTCTCCCTGTGTTCTTTGTGCTCCCTTCTCCTCCATCTTTTAATGTTACATTATTGTTGTGTCATTATCTCTTTTAATGTTAACTACTTTTAATATTTGTAAGCTGCCCAAAGTTGCCTCTAAGTGAGATGGATGGCATATAAATGTACTAAATCATAACATAAAATATAAAACATATCATATAACATAACTTAAAATGTAACAAAATGTAACATAACATAAAACAACATAGCATAGCATAGCATAGCATAGCATAAATCATAGCATAGTATAGCATAGCATAGCATAGCATAGCATAGCATAGCATAGCATAGCAGAACAGAACAGAACAGAACAGAACAGAACAGAACATCCTGTAACATAACATAACATAACGTAACGTAACATAACGTAACATACACCTATCTTCCTTGAAGTGAGGCAGGGGGCAAATCCTACAGGAATGCAGCTGATGATAGTTTCCATTAGCAGCATCTGTGAAGGTGGGGAGGGTGGTTCAAAAAAAGTCAAATGGCAACCTTGACTGTACATTTGGAGCCCTACCACTTATGTGCATTGCATGCCCAACCCCATAAAAAAAGAGAGAGGGTTTTGATCAAACAGTTGTGGCAGCCATCTTGAATCTCCTGCTGGACACGGCTATTTTCCAGAGTTAAAGTTAGTCCTTCATTCCAAGTTAGTCCTTCATTCCAAGGAAATGGCTCCTGAGGGAGGCATCATATGGTAATTCGGGGTTGTTCTGCTGTTTCCTTTCTTATGGAAGCAACTGAGACAATAGGAGAACAGCTGGTGTGAAGCTCCAAAGAATTGGTCAGCTCCAAGGCTGAGCCTTTTCTCAGAGCAAGGCACTGTGGGCAAAGAGGACCAGGAGACCCCCGTGCACCCCAGAATTAGTTTCTGCAGCCACCTTACTCACAATGCCTTGTTCAGAAGAAAGACCCTTCAAAATATGGTGTCTGTGGGCAACAGCACCTGCACTGCCTCCAGTGGGAGACTTCGTTTTACCCACTTCTCACTAAATGATAATTATATCGGTAGCTAATGGTGGAGCATGAGAATCAACAGAAAATCTTATCACTGTTTTTTTTTTAATGGCAACGGGATGGGGGAGAATAGTAATGAAAAAAAAGACAGCCATCCCATCTACACTGAAGCTGTCACTAATGTCAGGCATTGTGCTAAACCAAATTTTGCAAAAGTATGGTTTGTTTGAATAATCCAGAATTGGTTGATTTCTTGCATCATATTACACTCAAAGCAAACAAAGAAAGCTAACAGTTTTCTGAGCTGCTTCCCTGACTTTTAACCCCGCTTTACTGAATCTGGTAAGGACTTCTCTGAGTCTTTCTTGAAGCTGAGTGTCATTTTCAGCAGAGATTAATACATCGTCAAAGTAAGGCACTACCCCTGGCAGTCCTTGAAGCATTCTTTCCATAAGACTTTGAAAAATGCCTGGTGCCATGCTTACTCCAACTTGTAACCTTTTACATTTGAAGGCACCTCTGTAAGTCACAATGTTTTGGGCTTCTGCAGTGGCATCATCAACTGTTAGTTGTTGATACGCCTGGGCCAAGTCCAATTTGGCAAAGACTGTACCCCTGCCAAGTGAATGTAACAGATGATGCACAACTGGCACTGGATATGCGCTCTGCTGCAGCGCATGGTTCAGTGCCCCCTTATAGTCTCCACAAATTCTTACTGACCCATCAGCCTTGACTGGTGTGACTATGGGTGTTTCCCATCTGGAGTGATCAGTGGGCTCTAAAACCCCTTGAGCAATTAATTTGTCTAATTGTGCATCAATTTTTTCCTTTAAAGCAAATGGAACCCTCCTGGGCTTTAAACGAATTGGGGGCACCTTGGGGTCTAGGTTGAAAGTGATAGGGGTCCCCATATACTTGCCCAGTCCTTCGCTGAAGACCTCTGGAAACTCAGACTTCAAGGCCTCCTCACATTCAGAGTTGCTCACATGATTGATGCCAGTCACCTCGATGCCTAGTGGCTTGAACCACTCAAGTCCCAGCAAGCTTGGGCGATCCTTGTCCACGATGGTCAGAGGCAAACGTTTGGTGTGGCCTTCAAACTTCACGTTGAAATCTCTTGCTCCAACTACTGGAATCTTGTTCCCTTGGTAGTCTTTAAGAGTCAGTGCTTGCTTCTGGAAATGTTTCTTCTGAATGTTGGGAAGTAGCCTGTGAATAGTGTCCCATGACACCATAGATAAATAAGAGCCTGAGTCCACTTCCATTTGGCAAGGCCTTCCTTCAATGAACACCTTCATGTGTACTTTTCTGCTTCTCAAGGGTGAAGAATGACCAATGGTGATTGTTTGGTGAGTTTCATTCTTCCCATTTGCTTCTGAATTGCGCCCCATCTTTTCAAGGAAATTGTTGGGCTTAAAGTCTTTTCAGGAAATTTCTTCCTACTAGGTGGAGTTCTGGATGATTTGCAGACTCTGGCTAGGTGACCCCTTTTCTCACAACGTAGGAAGATGGTGTCTAAGAACTTGCATTCAGTGCGGGATGCCCCCCACAGCCTCTGCAATAAAATTCTTGCCTCTTTCTCCCAGGGTCTTTCCTTTTCTTCTCCACTCTGAGTCTAAAAATCCCTTCCTCCACCTCACTGCAATCTGAATCAGAGTCTATTTGTTCGCAATGGGTTGTTGTGGATTTTTCCACATCAGAATGGCTTGGGGCCTGGCTTGAGGCCTTGTTAATCTTTTTCATGGCCGCTGCTGAGGACTTGGTGGCTTCCGCTGAAACAGCTTCTTCAATGGCCTCCTTAAACGTGATCTTAGGTTTCATTAACAGTTTACTTTGTAAGACATTATCTTTGAGGCCTAAGACAAACCGATCACGCATGGCCTCTTCTAAGTTGGTAAAGTCACAAGCACCCCAATGTCCCTTAAACTTGCCACAAAGTCATTAACATTCTCGCTTTCCCCTTGATCCCGACGGTAAAACTCGTGTCTCTTAATGAGGCACGATACTTGCGGGGCGTAATGGGCTCTTAAAAGCTTTTCCAAATCAGGCCATTCCATTACCTTCAGTTCTGCAGCTCCCGCCAACGCCTTCGCCATCTTGAAGACTGCCGGACCGCAGTGCGTGAGAAATACCGCCCTCTTCCGTCTCTCGGGAATATCGGCGAGGTCGTTTCCTTCCAGGTACATCTGGAAGCGATCCACATATGATTCCCAGTCTTCTGCCACTGGATCGAACGGGGCTGGGGGGGTGTTCAGCGCAGCCATCTCGCTCTTCTGTTCGCCTGCCGCGTTGTCTCTTCTTCAGGGCAATCCCATCCTCGTCGCCAGTGTTAAGTTGCATGAAGAGTCAAATGTGAAGAGCTTCAGTAAAGAGTTTATTCAGTGACTACAGCTCGAATGGACCCGAGTTGGCTGGGCTACGGCTGCTTCTTATAGCCAGCAGCCGTAGTTGCCAGCCAATGGGAGTGCAGGGTTTCTTCCTGCACTATTTAAACCAATACCATTTAACATTTTACAAGAACAGTTCAAATAAACCAATAACATTCAAACCTACATACATAACACAAACAAAGCCAGTTTAGTTTAGAGCATACTGACTGAAAATAAAACAGGGAACTCTGAGTAAATTTCTAACAGTCTACATTGCACTGCTGTGGCAGTCAATAGGTTGTTGGTTCAGACATGAAAACATTAAAGATAAAAAAGCACCCATCTGTCAAATCAAATGTATCAATCCATTACTCTAGTGGGTAAAGACAATTAAAGCCAAACAAAATAAAATGCTAAAAAGCTAGTCATGAGAAATAAGAAGTAAGTACCTTTTCTCAGATGAGCATTTAATAACACTGGACAATTTTTTTCAAAAGTTTTGGTGATTATAATAGACCCCTTCAAATTGAACACAAGTACAATTTCAGAATGACTGTATCATACAGGAATCTCGAGAAATGTTAAATTAACTTTTAATGACTATAATGTATTTAATTGCATAATGTTTCTAATATACTGCATGAGTTCAGCAGAACTAAAAATGTTTTGCTACTTATTTTTATTTGTACTTAGTGTTCTGTGCATCTCGCTTCAGTATCCAACAATAGTCAGCCAGCATTCATGGATTCCAGTTGCCCAGATGCTATTTTTGCCTTGTGGTGATATCCTTATGAAAACTTTCAGCATGTTTGTCACTGACTGCACCTAGATTTTCAGGAAAGAAGTCTAAGGGTGAATGCAGAAAATAAATCTTCAGTGACATGTTGTACTTCATGGTCTTGTATGCTCTAAGAAGTTTGTCAACCAGCTGAATATAGTTTGGTGCTCTGCAGTTGCCAAGAAATTTCTCAACAATAGTGGAGGCAAACATATCCTTGTTGGATCAACAAGTGGTTCACATGCCACATTTTTCTGTTCTGGAACCAAATGCTTTTAGGGTGACCATTTCTTTTTAACGTGATATGACTCTTTTGCAAAGTGTCTCATTTGTATGCATATGTAACAACAGTACTTTGTATATCCAACTGCATTCCAAGCAGGACCAAATTTCCTCAATGTTAAATTAGGTTTGATTATATAAGTATAAAGTAATTTCCAATTAAGATCTTAGACTGGAGTTTCATCATTTGCTTAGCCTTTCAAACATTTTCTAGATCTTTTAAGTTCGATTCATATCAAATTTAAGTGCTGGAAAGGAGCTGAAGAGAACTGCATCCTGCAGTGAACTGGTTTGGATGATGATGATATCCCACTTGGCTCATATTCATTATATTAAAACTGAATCATTCCCTAAATATCAAAGTAATTTACAATCTGGAAAACAGTGGGAAGAGCAATCAGTCCAAAAAACATGAGAGCCTTGGATTCAAATAAAATGAGACAGAAAAATTATTCTTTTACAGTTAAAAGAACATGGATGCAACAGGGTAAAATGTTGTTATTCATTACATTTTCATACTGTTAAACTTTTTAGATTCACAGAGGCTTACAATAATCCTAAACATCTACTGTAAATCATATTGTGCAGTACAATTTTATTAAGACATTTTTTTCAAAGCAAAAGATACAACATCTATACCAAATAAACAAGAGACTAAAAAAGTAAAGTTCAAGATGGCACATAACTATCCCCAAAAGCCTTCCACAAGAAAAGACCCTAATTTCTGGCAGACAGTCACCCAAGGACTAACCTAACTTCTAGATGGACATTGTTTCATAATATAGTTTTCAAGGCTTAAAAATCATGGAATCTTCACTTCACAAAATCAGTTTACCCTAAGTAGCTTTATTACAAGAGGATCTCTTCAGTTAATTATAGTTGGAGGAAGCAGTTCTGATAGGTACAGCATAGGACTTTAAATCATTACTAGCATTTTGATTAAATTGAACAAATAACTTGAATAAAGAAACCTGTGGGTGGTATATAATATGATTATTATAGCCATTAATGCTGATCAATAAATAGACCACTGAGTTTTAATTGAATTGGCATGGCTAGTCTAGTGAAGAGAAGGACCAGGGGAGACATGATAGCAGTATTCCAATATTTGAGGGGCTGCCACAGAGAGGAAGGGGTCAAGCTATTTTCTAAAGCGCCTGTAGGCCAGACAAGGAATAATGTATGGAAACTGAACAAGGAGAGATCCAACTTAGAAATAAGGAGAAACTTTCTGACAGTGAGAGCAATCAACCAATGGAACACCTTGCCTTCGGAAGTTATAGGAGCTTCATCACTGGAAGCTTTCAAGAAGAGATCGGACTGACATTTGTCAGAACTGGTATTGGGTCTCCTGCTTGGGTGGGGAGTTGGACTAGATGTCCTACGAGGCCCCTTCCAAGCCTTGTTATTCTGTTAATTCTAGTTTACTGTGGTCTTCAAAAGGAAGTCTCCTGTATGTGCAGGGCATTCCAGAAACCAAATCTCTAAATGACAAAGGTATGAGTTGCTATAGTATAGTGTCCTGATCTAGGAAGGGCTGCCTTTCCTAATACTGTAGATGTTAAGTAAAAAAAATGGAGACTTAAAAATTAAATGTATTTTGGGATAACAACATGTTATTAATGTTAAAATAATTTTGATGGAGCAGAGAGCTTTTTATGATGCAGGAATAAATACATTTGTCTTTAGGAGTCTATGGACTTAAACAAGTATACTGTAATGCAAATGCAAAGTGATTGATAAAAAATATTTCTAATGACACAAAGCAAAAAGACTAGCTAAAGCTTATAATACCCGCATTACCTTTAAATTCCCCTCCCAAATCAGATCATTTTGATGAGTTCAGCAAATTCTGACATCACTCTTTCACCTAATCTATAAATCTCACATATGAATAGAATCATTCTTACTTACATTTATTTATTTTAATTATATGCCGCCCTCCTCCGAAGACTCAGGGCGGCTTACAATTTTTGGGATACAACCCAGTGTGCTCAGCAATAGCCTTCATTCCATTGTATATGCCTGCTTATTACTAAGCGGCATTTTTACAAAGTCAGCTTATTGCCCCCAACAATCTTGGGTCCTCAATTTACCTACCCCGAGAGGATGGAAGGCTGAGTCAACCTTGAGCCTGGTGGGATTCGAGCCTACAATAATTGCAGGCAGCTGGAACTTAAGTGCTAGGCATTTAGCAGCCTGCACCACCAAGGCCCTTATAAAGAAGTGTATCACCCTGTATTCAAGAAGATACAAAGAATGAAATGAGCCTTCCTTTATGTAAACTCCAAGTTCAAGACCAGTTTCCACAAAAAATAAAACAATGGGATATGAAACTTGATTTGCCAAAAATCTAACAGATTGCTCTTCAGAACAAACACTAAAATGTCTGCTTGAAAGCCAATGCCTTTACTTCCATATCTGAGCAGATCAGGTCAGACCTAATGTTCTCATTGCCACAACCAGAAGTACTGCTGTAGCTACAACATCACATGGGGAGATCTATTATAGCCAGCAGTGTTTCACTGTGGTGATTTCAGCTCTGAGCTTAATGACTTTAATTCAGGAAAAAGAATTCACAAAGTGATAAATGTACTATGGCATTTACTTCAAAATACTGTAAGCCTGCCCTAATGTATGTAGGGCTCCTGTGTTTATTCAGTGGAACAGGACCCAGGACCTCTACTCTAAAATTTTGCAGTGATGATACTGCTGATCATAAAACATGCAATAATGTTAATTTGGAATAGCTATTGCTTGTAGTGTTTAGTACTCACCCTTGCTTTGGCTCTCAACTTTGGAGTAATTTTATTTTCCTGATAAAACACTTAATATTCTCTTTGGAAAAGAAAAAAATAGGATATATACAGTAACAAAAAATGTTTTCCTACCACTATCCCAATGATTTCTCATTTGGCCCAGCTATTTTCCTGATAACAATTTTGCACAAATGACCATCCTGTGAAATGTTTCACCACCTATAAAAATGGGTGGAATCTCCAGTTAAAATTAAGCAGTTGATTCCATTCTTTGTTTATAATCCCAAGGAATTAAATGAACAAGAGAGATATTATTAGTCATTCTGAGCTCATCTTGCTTTCCCTTAGCCCTTCCCTAACCCATAATAATAATATGAAAGCTTATTTTATTGCTGATGTCACATTATAAGAGGCTTTTTCTTGGAAATAATTCTACATAAAGCAGCCTTCACTTCTGTATTCCTTAAACTGTAGATTAGAGGGTTAAGGACAGGCGTGACTATTGCATAAAAGACTGATACCACCTTGTTGAGGTTGATTGAGGAGGTAACTTTGATACGGACATACATAAAGAAGAGTGTCCCATAAAAAACAGCCACTACCATTAAGTGGGCAGTACAGGTTGAAAAGGCTCGTTGCCGTCCAACCAACGAGCTAATTCTGAGCACTGTAATGATAATATGAACATATGATATTAAAATAACCAAAGAGGAGATCAATAATACCAAAAGAGAGACCAAGAAGTCTATTGATTCCTTCAGCGAAATGTCAGTGCAGGAGAGAATAAGGAGTGGTGAAGCATCACAGAAGAAGTGATCTATCACATTGGGACCACAAAATGTCAACTGTGACATGAAATAAACAGGCAGCATTGGAGTAAGAAAACCAGTTAACCATGAGCCAATTGCCAGAATCAGACAGGTGTTTCGATCTACAATCTCACAGTACCGCAGAGGGATACAAATAGCCACATAACGGTCATAGGCCATGGCTGCCAGCAAGAAGCATTCTGTACTGCCCAAGAAAGTGAAGAGGTAAAGTTGAGTCAAGCAGGCAGAGTAAGAGATCTTCTGACCTGCTGGATATCCAAACCCAGCCAGCATTTTGGGCACAGTGAGAGAGGTATACCAAATGTCCAAGAAGGAGAGATGGATGAGAAAAAAGTACATGGGGGTGTGTAAGCGCTTTTCTGTTGCTACCACTAAGACCAGGATGCCATTTTCCATCAGGGTTAGCAGGTACATGATTAGGAAGAAGGCAAAGAGAGGCAGCCATGCCTCCTGGATGCCTGTGAAGCTTACCAAGACAAATTCTGTCACCAATGTCCAATTTTCATGTGGAGACTGCATCTAGGAGTCAACACAAAATCATTAGAATAGTAGGATGCAGAAACAATAGTGGGAGATACGTTCTTCACATTCAGGGTTCAGAATAAATGTAATGAGTCTTGAGTTTTGCAAGTTGTCTTTCCATTCTAAGGGATGAAAGAAATGTACTCCAAAACAACAACAACAACAACAACAACAACAACAACAATGAACAGAATGATTACCAGTGAGCTGAGTGCATTTAATTATCACCTCAACTACAAAACACACTGAGTAAATTTATTTCTTTATTAATCAAATGTGTATAAATCATGTACCAAGTGCTGACACGTTATAGGGGAAAAAATGAAAGCAGTTCCTGAAAATCCCTTGCAAAAACTGAGGCTTATTTATTTGGTTTTAAGTGAAGCTCCAGCATTCAAAGTCATATATATGGAAGGGGGAAGGGTCATTTTCCATATTTCATTTTCAGTCATTTAAATATATGACTTGAATAAATACTGTGCATATATGATATCCCTATGTAAGCATCCTTTCTGTAATCTTTACACATGGCCAGACAAGACTTTAAGAATTTCCATAGAACAAGTATCATCGTATGATAAATAATTTGTATGCAGCAGCTTATCACAAAATTTATATCTCTATCACTTTAATTTTGGTTGAAAACTATTTTGGTTTTATACTTTTTAATGTATTCATTCACTGTTTTTAGCTCCATTGAAGAACACCCAGAGTCACTTGTTCGTGAGATGAATGGTTATATAAATTGGTTTAATAAATAAATAATAAATATATTGCAAAACTTCCAGGTGAACCATTACTTATTAGTTCTTTCCTGGTAGCCATAAAACTGGCACTGGGATCTAGAAACAAGAACCTAAAACAAAACAGGCATTAACTTTATCCAACCTACTGTATAATTCCTTATAGTTAGTCATCCTTCTGTATCAGTCTTCTCTAGTTCGGCGGGCTCCAGAAGTTCCCATTATTGGTTGGAAAAATGTATTCTAGGATAGCCATATTCACTACTCACATTTCCAAGAGATGGCTCCTGAGGTCTGCTTCTGCTGCTATTCTCTAAGAAGGGGTTTCAGGGATGCAGCTTGGCACGATTCATCCTCCTTCAGCCACATCTTTGCCTCTGAGTACAACTAACCGGTGGTTGTGGACCAAGAGGAGACACAGAACTTGTGTGTATGTGTGTGTGTAAGTTTAAGAAATAAAGACAAAAATATATGATTGCTGCAAAGCCTCCCTCTGATCCTGATCAGGGAATGGGGCTTCTAAGAGACACCAGGAATTATCTAATGAGTAGCTAGGGAACACCAGGGCATGCAGAGGAGACACACATACATACAGGTCCTTACTAGACTGCCTATAGATTTTGTTTTCAAATAGTGGTCAAAATACAAATCCGTAAATGTATAGAGGGCATAATTTTTAATGTCAGTCATTAATGCGATTGCAGAATATTATTATTGCATATAGAAAACTAAATTCAATATAGTCAGACCTTCACTTCAAAGAACTGATTGAGATGCTGACATGAGCGTAGAAAGCTATATATTATGTGGTAAGACCATAGGTGTATCTAAGGCAGGGTCCACAGTTCTCTTTTTTAGGTCAAGAGTCATGCTCCTTATATTAGCCAAGAGTCCCTAGGCTGGCAACAACTTTCCAGGACTTCTGTCCAAGATTACCATTAGCCATTGTGGAGTTTAGAGAGGCCTCTTAAGGAGTGGGTATGCCATCAGTTCCTTTAAGGAAGTGATGAAGATGCCTCCTTTTTCAAGATGAGTTTATAATATATATCCGTGATGGCGAACCTATGGCACACGTGCCACAGGTGGCACACAGAGTCATTTGTGTGGGCACGCGAGCCCCAGCCAAACTTATCTGCACTGCACATGTGCACACCTCCCAGCTGGTTTTCGGTCCATTTGAGGCGTTTTACAGCTTCCCAGAGGCTTGAGGGAAACCTCTGTAGGCTTTGGAGGCTGAAAAACGAGCCCGTTTCATCACTTCTGGTACTTCCGGTTTTGTCACTTCTGGTATTTGGAGGCTGAAAAACAGGACCATTTTTTGGCCTCCAAAGGCTGCAGAGGCTTCCCTCGAGCCTCTGGGAGGCAGAAAAAGGCCTGAAACAGGCCGAAAATCAGCTGGGAGGCTTGTGCATGCACAGTACAGGTAAGGGGATGGTGGGGGGGTGATGTGCGTGCATGTGCAGGGAGTAGGGCGCATTGCATTATGAGTGCCGGTGCACGCATGCTTTCAGCACACCGCAACAAAAAGGTTCGCCATCACTGTTATAGAGCATTTCTACACAACTGTATACCTCATTCCTCACACAATATTCTCAATGTCACACCAACTGTGGTATGGCCTAGTCCAATGATGGCGTACCTTTTTGGCACCGACTGCTCTAAAGGGAGTGTAATTACAGCAGAAGAAAAGCACAGAATTTCTATTACAGTAGCATTAATCCAGTCCAGAGAAAAGAAGGTTCAGGCGATTGTCATACTTATCAGTTGATAATCTTTGGGTGGTAAAGAAAGGTTTCACTTACATCTTCCTTTAAACTGCATTTGGATCTAACATATAACATGTGCTGCAAACTACTCCTGTCAGTGATGCCTACCTTCAAAACCACTCAAAGCAGCAATCACATAAGTTATGATCGCACCCAAATTTTGCATGCATCAATCATGCTTCCACCTCTCTCCAAAGGCAAGCTAAGCAGGCTAGTAAGGGCAATGACCGAAAAGGCGCAGAGCTGCTAATATAACCAGCAGGGGGCCTCAGAGGGTTGCAGAAAGTTGCCTCAACATAATAAACTCACATGGACCAGTTTCCCAGTTAACTTAATTGGAAAGTTGGTCCAACTGGGAGACAAAAAGGCTGTTTACAACTTTCTTTTCCCAACCTGGTGCCCTTGGCCAGAAGTTGTAGTGTTGCTTCAATTGCTCTAATAGGTGGCCTGCTAAATCATTGGCTTGCTTTTGCCTGGAAGGACTTAGATGTCCTACAATGGTGTGGACAATTTACCTCTCATTCTATTATGTGCCTGACCTGTAGGTAGAAAGCAAAAAGCCACATCACCAGTTGCTTCTGTATCTAAGGGCTTGAAATTATGACTGGTTACTTAATTTTATTACCTATCTTCTATTGTTAGTAGTAGATTGGTATGCGTGAGAGAGATTAGGAGCATGAATTTTGGAGGTACAAAACAAATATCTATTTGTACATTACCATTAGTTTACTTTACTATATGAGTTGTGAAGTGGAGGCAAAAGAAACACTAGAACACTAGATTTTGCTGAAAAATTAAGTAAGTTGTAAGATTTTTTAAAAATATTTTATGGGATTGTAAAGGATATCATATTACTGACCCATCTTTAAAATATTACAGGCACTTGAAACCATTTTTGCCCAAACGTCTCTACAAGTTATGAAATTAATATAGAGGCTTGCTTTGAAGGATGCTGGGAAGATCTGTTACCAAAGCAACAATCAAGTAAATAAGATTTGAGCCCAAGCCAAAAAAAGTGGGTTTACAAAAATGCCTCAGGCAGGTGTTCCCCTTCCCCACACCCCTGGTCACTTCCATTTCATGTGAGGATAAAAGATGATACAAGATAAAAGGGAGGAAGGGAAGCACATTCAGGCTTGTAAGATTGTGTTAACTACAACTATTCTAATTGTTCTGCTTATTAATATTTGGATGGCATAAAGCAGACAGATCAACTCCACAAAGTCTTTTTTATTGGTTCATCAGGCATCCTGTCAACTCACATTTATGACGAGGTTCTTCTTAATGTCCAATCCTTTGCATATCTGAATTGTGGTGTAGAAAGATATTAAACTCTCATCCCCATGAGGATGATTGTAGCGACTGCATGGTATAGGATTCAGGCTAGAGTGAGGGAGCCTCCCCCAACCCAACAAGGGTCAATTTAGTGACCAATCAGGATTACAGATGTGACCACATGACATGGACTACATTTCCTAGGATACCTTAACTACATTTACCACGATGCATTCCCTTATGGGAACAGCTGTCAAATCCTAACTAACTATCCCAAATCCCATTAACACTAAACTGTCTGGACAGCACACTCCCTGCCTGGAATTGTAAATTCCACTAACTAAGTAAACAGCAATTAACTAAGATAAACAGTAAAGAATAATACTAACTGAATAGCAGATAACTATATAAGTAAAACAAACAGTTAGCTATATAAGTAAAGGAAACAGTAAATAGCAATAAAGCATCAAACAAAACAAAACATGCAAAGCTTAAGGTTCAATCTTCAAGTTCACCCTTTCTCCACAGCAACACCAGGTCGGTAACCAGTCAGGAGTAGAGCTTCTTGGTGCAAGTCTGCTGGTCACCTCTGGCGGCCTTTTAGGGTGGACAGGTACTCTTGGTGGCAATGGTGTCAAAGGGCATCAGGAAGCTGTTGGAAAGGGTGTTGCGGAGGTATATGCCCATGTAGAGCGTCTTAGTGGATGTCTGGTGGTTGCTGGCAGCCATTTAGGGTGTCCTAGTGAAAGTGTACTGGTCGCCAGTGGCCATTTAGGATGGAATGGCATTCTTGTTTTCGATGGTGCTAAAGGGCGTCGGAAGTCTGTTGGAATGGATGGTGCTAAGGCATCTGTCTGGGTTGGGGCCTGCATCCAATCGACACTGACAAGTCCTGAAATTCCCCAACCCAGGTCTGTCTTGAAGGCAAAGGGTGAGTATCTCAGGCCTCTGACTACTTCAGTGTGTGCTAAGGCATCAGGGGCATCAAATCCCAGCAAGAGCAAAATCTTGGCTTCAGGATCTAGTGCAGGAAATAGATGAGCCATATGCTTCAGGTGAGGTATGTTGCTAGCTACCTGTGGTGTTGCAATGCGGCTGCAGTCATCTGGTATCCTATTCCATTCCAGCACGGGTGGCAGTAGGAACTGGGAACTTCCATCTAATGACTCTATACAGAGTCTGGTAGCTTCCCTCCCCACCGTGAGTCTTGGTGCAGTGCACGTTGATATCGTGAAGTGCACTTCTTCCTTCTGAACATCAAAGAGGTCGAAGAATGCGGACCTGGCTAGTGGGTGAGTGCTCTGAGGATCCAGTATTACATACATCTTCACTGCTTCTTCTGGGTGTCCATCTGGGTTGACTTTGGCTAAGCAGATCTGACGACACAAGTGAGGGGCTGGTGTGCCATTGCACACCGCTATGCAATTGACACTCACCACTGGTTCTGGGTGTGCTTCTGTAGCATGTTGAGGCTCCTTGTTCAAAGGAGGGCTACAAGATGTCTGCAGTGGTGGATTGGCGTCTGGATGCAGCGCAGTCGGGTGCGTGTCACTTTTGTAGATATGACATAGCACTTTGGCTGTGCAGTATTTGGGTGAGTGCTTGGATTTGCAACACTTGTTGCAGAATTGGAGCTCTTTTATCAACTCTTTCCTTTTGGTCAGGGATTTCACTGCAAACCCCTGGCACCTGTTCAGCGAGTGTCGAGTGTGGTGCAAAGGACAAAACTGGCTTCTCTTTGGAGTCGGAGATCTAAATTGGGTTGTATCTGGTGAGTCCTCTCCCGAACTATTTATGGAGGAGGTTGCGACCTCTGTGTCATGTGTGTTACTGTGGTTGTGATCTGTAGTGATTTGCAGTATACTCCTGAGAGGTGCAAAGTTTCAGTTGTGTTCTTTGTTAGTTGGGAAGAATCTGCATCTGAGGTGGAGGTTTCTAAAGCTGTTTCAGGATGCTGTTTGCTGGACCACAAATTCTTGGAAAAGGGCAAAAGGTGGTTTGAGGCCAGAAAGGCATCAGACAAAGCAATCCATTGTTCCAATATTTCTTTTGGGAGTTTGGCAATGATTGCTTCTTGCATTATGAAGAGATCAAGGCAAGGCAGTCCTGGTAAGTTAGAACATTCTTTGGCTGATCGCAGTTCTGTAAGGATCTTGGAAAATTCTTCCAGTCATTGGGTTTCGTGGATGGCGATACACAGGAAACTGTTAAGTCATTCTAGGACCGAGTATTCTGTCAATGTGTCATCACCATATTTCCGGTCCAAAGCATCCCACACTCATTTCAGAGCAGTGTCTGGGTCATTGAGTATGCCTGTGTAAATGTGTTTCACCATGTATCTAGACTGTGGTCCTAGCCATGCCAACAGAAATTTAAGTTCTTCGCCGGGAGGCAGCCGTTCACGTTGAATGGCACTTGTGAAAATGTTCTTCCACAGTAGGTATTCTCTGCCTGGCTTGTCATTAAATTTGTACACACCACTAGCTGCTAAGTCTAACCTTCCACACCTTGGTGATGGTTCTGTGTTACTTCTCTGTGAGGGCTGGTCATCTATTCATATGATGTCCTCATATGCATAGCGTTGTGACTCAAGGGCATGTGTTGTGGGTAGTACGTGGTTCACCTAAGAGTACTTTATGAGGAGGTCGTTATCCATCCCCACATATGCAGGTAGTATCTCTTGAGGTCAGGTGTAGGTTCCACGCTGTGCATTAGAGTTGTCGTGCAGGTATGGCAAAAACTCATTTGCCTGTGGATTAAGTGTGGGAATTGTGGTTGGGTGCATGTCAACTTGTTGAGACGTCGTTGTAATCACTGTTGGGCTAATTTGCTTGCCCGGCAGGCCATGATATGTTGGGTTAGGGTTGCTGATTCTGGGAAGAGAATCTCGGACTTTAGGTCATACAACATCAGTTGGGGAAGATTTGCTGTTGGTGGGAAGTGAATCTCGTAGTTTAGGTCTTACAACGTCCGTTGTGCAACTGACGTTTAGAGTCTGTGGTTGAGATTCTTCCCTGTACTTCCCTGGGTGTGGGAGACTGCTAGGCAACTGAGGCGGTTCCATCTGCTCATTTCAAAGCAAGTGCTGCTCATCCACGTAGGCCTTGACCCGTGTGTCTGGGCTCTCTTCTCCCAACACTTTGAGGTTGAATGGGAGGGAGGTGCTGTCAGCCATGTTCTGTAATGCTGTGCCCTATGCTGTTTTTGCTGCCGTGTCTCTTTGTCGTTTGAGCAACTCCACTTGGGCCTGAGTTCTGGCTATTTCTGCCTGTTTTTTGGCCATTTCTGCTTGTTGGTTGGCCATTTCTGCCTTCTGCCGTATCACCTCTATCGTAATAGGTAAATCTGCCTCTGCTACTGCAGCTTCAATTTGAGTTTCTACAGCTTGGTTGGTGTAACTTGCTGCTTTGGAGGCCCTAAATGCATCACTGCGATGGGAGGATGCTCTGGAAGGATGGTGAGACCCAGCAGCAGAGAATTGGCATGAGACACTGGAGCCTGCTGGAGATCTAGTGGGCTTGGGGTGGAGGGAGGAGGCTTTCTTTGAATGGTGGGAAGAAGCTGCTAGTGATTGAAGACCTATGTGAGATTTGGCCTTCTCCTTTGGTACTTGCTCCTCCTGTAGCACATCAAAGACTGCAGCCTGGAGGGAGTTTTTCTCTTCCCGAATGCAGTCTTCACGTTCTTTGTTCGCCTCCTCGAAGCATTGAATGTGTTCTTGGAGCTCTGGGTCTTCCAGGTTCGACTGTATGTATTTAAGCTTACTTTCACTGTCTCTCCACCATGCAAGATGCTCCTCTATCTCTTTCTGCATTAGTAGTAGGCTCTTGAGGGGCAACTTACTTTTGGGGGTATCGCAGATCCTTACCAGCTCTGACCATGCATCTGCATGATGGCGATATTGCCTGGCCCAATCCTCTTTGAAGCATGCCACCACGGGTGAGGTAAGTTTCCTATGCGATCTGAGGTCCTAGGCTTTCTGAGGTATCGCCATGTCTTCGGAGGTTTGGATGTCTGGATGAGGGCTTTGGGAACCAGTCTCCACATTTACATCTAGGGTGGGAGGAGGGTTTGAGTCCTCTGGTTCTTCATGTACATCTGTCATGGCTGAAGAAGTTGCCATGCTTCAAACTGGCAAAGTTGAATTTTGGAAATTTTAGTATTTTTACTTTATTTTGTTAGGGCACTATGCACAGGTAGCAGAAAGGAGGAGTGTCTGCTAGATTTAGTACTTGAGCACATAGGTGGCACTGCACAATATGGCTGCTTTTAGGGTGCAGTGCATGCTTGCAATACAAGTGGGTGCTATAGAGGGTGTTGTCGCTGAGTCTGAAGACGTGAGAGCAAAATGCAGGTTTGCCTGTTAGTGTTGCTTGCTTCACAAATTGGCACAATAGGAGGCGTTGTTGCTGAGTCTGAAGACTTGAGAGTGAATGCAGGTTTGCCTGTTAGTGTTGCTTGCTTCACAAATTGGCACAATAGGAGGCGTTGTTGCTGAGTCTGAAGACTTGAGAGTGAATGCAGGTTTGCCTGTTAGTGTTGCTTGCTAGGTCTGGAAGACACTGTTGCGAAGCACAGGTTAGGCTTCAGGAAGTACTGGAACCTTGCATTAAGTTGCTTAATGTTTCCACAATAATTATGAAAAAAAGGAATTTTCATTAGTTAAACACTGGTTAAATTTGGGAAACTTCCTGCAACTTCATTACAGGCCAGTTTAAAAAAAATTGAATTATCTGTGAAATTTCTACTTGATCACCAGATGGCGCTATAAGCTGGCAGTTGAATGATAGAAGATTAGATTGGAAAGAAAGGTTATTAAAGATGTGGAATATTTTGTTATTAAAGAAATGTAATACTGTAATCCATTGCATAAACGTTTTAATGTTCAGTAAAGAGAAAAATCTTCTAGCTCTGTCATTAGCTAGAAAGGCAAACTGCTTCTTTGTGTTTAAAACTCTTGCTGGCATTAAATTTCCCTCTTCATGGGCGAGGAATGTGCCCGTGTCTCTGGCAGGAGGAATTTTTATGACTTTGTTGTTTAGAGACCTGGTTGCAAAATGCAGAGGCTTCTTTTATTGCCTCTGAGAGTTGGAGAAATGCAGTTTCTTTGTTAGAGGGATGATTCCGCAAACTTACACAGGTTTTACAGTTAAATAGAGAAAATGTTTCCAAACCTCACTCAAACTGCTTCATTACTTTAGCCAACAATGGGAAGATGCAGATTAAGCCAGAGAATAGGATGTTTGAAAGTCTCTTATGCAAAAGGAGAGGGGGGATTTCTTGCCCCTCCCTGCTAATTTAGTTCCTTTTGAGCTAGCAGAGATGTAATCCGAGACAGAGAAGCTTCTCTTGATGAAGAGAGGGGAGGGGGAATTTTCCTCTTCCTGCATCCATGACAAGAGGTTTGAAAGAGAGATACAAAGGAATAGCATGCACATTTATTCCTGGCTTCCAAGTATCTTAGTCTTTATCACAAATTCAAATTACTTTTAATCTTCACAGGGATTCCAATACAGCAATAATTCTTTACTTTTAAGAGTCCAAATTAACTGACTTTATATTGAGGGAATCCAGATCATCATTTACTTTGGGATTGTAGGAATTCAGACAGACAAATCATCATTCTACTCAGGGATTTCAGATCTTTGCATCTTTTTACTGCTTCCAGGAATCAAGATTAATATATCATTCTATTGTTCTGCTTATTAATATTTGGATGGCATAAAGCAGACAGATCAACTCCACAAAGCATCCATACAAAGTCTTTTTATTGGTTCATCAGGCATTCTGTCAACTCACATTTATGATGAGGTTCTTCTTAATTTCCAATCCTTTGCAGTTTGAGTTGTGGTGTAGAAAGATATTAAACTCTCATCCCCATGATGATGATTGTAGCGACTGCATGGTATAGATTCAGGCTAGATTGAGGGAGCCTCCCCCAACCCAACAAGGGTCAATTTAGTGACCAATCAGGATTACAGATGTGACCACATGACATGGACTACATTTCCCAGGATATCTGAACTACATTTACCATGATGCATTACCTTAAGGGAAGAGCTCTCAAATCCTAACTAACTATCCCAAATCCCATTAACTCTAAACTGTCTGGACAGCACACTAATCAAAGTAGCTTTAGGTCTATGTGGTGTCTATTTCTTAGTCTGGTCTACTTTATAGAGCTAACAGCTTATCACCTAAATTCTTGCAGCATCTCATTTTAAAAAGTTATACATAGTTACAATACATCATTCCTTGCCTTTATTTGTGTTCTGTTATTACATTTAGAACTATATTTTTTTCAGAGTAGTACAAACAAAGCTTTGTAAAAACAAATGAAAATAACTTTGTAAGTCATGATTGGTAAGCATACTTTTTTCCCATCATGGAAATACTGTACTATGTTTTCCTTACTATACAAGAGATGCTTCTGTGTAGTCATTGTGTGTTTGGTCAATCCGACTGCACAAAAAAGTTGTTAAGTTTTCTGCAGAGCTCTGCAATGAATATTCCATGAACAAATGGATATTATTCGTCTCTGATGGTTGAGAATGAGTTTTCAGCAATATCTCCCATAGCTTTTAACTTTTAAGTCAGATGACAGGCTAAATTGAGAAAGACTGAAAGAAAACATTGTAGGTGTAAGCTGAGAATTTCATACTACAGGTTGCTGTGATTAAAAAATTCTTCAGGCGAGCTGCTTTCTCAGGGAGACAGATGTGGGCTTAGTTGCTGCACTATGGATGGAAACAGACGGACAAGCTGTCCATTACATGTAATGTAATGGACAATGTAATGCAAAATATTGAGATGTAATGCAAAATATTGAGAGATGGGGTAGGAGATGAGAGAAGAGTGGCAACAATAGCTAAGCCAAGGGAGGCAAAGAAGCTACACATTATTAAAGATCAATTGCAGGAAGGACTGGAGTATAGTTTAGCCAGGAACAGAATAGGGCAGGTGGATCGCATTCCCTGATCTTCACAAAGACCTACACAGAAATTGTGATCTCTGCTAGATTCACCACTTGGAGTATGGGCAGATTCTATTTTGGGGTCATTCTGATTAAGAGTAGAAAGTATAAGTTTATTTAAAATGGCATACAAATATAAAATTCCAGCAGCCAACTGCAAGAGTCAATTCCCAAACAACCAGGGAACAACACAGGTTCAAAACACAGGGAACAAAACAACTAGACAGAACAGCCATCCTACCCACCCAAAAGAGGAGACTGAGTTGTCCATTGGGTTGGGCAAGAAGGAAACACTGTTAAGAGAATTTGAACTTTGTTTCTAACGTGGCTTGTTCTTAAATCAATGTAGCTCCTGGTTTGTTATGGTTTCTACTGTTTTCAATAAATATTACTCTCTTTATTTCTGGGATTTTTGTCAGTTAGCAAATGTGGTTCAATTTTGTACTGGGTTTTATTGTTAGCCACCCTGAGTCCTTAGGGAGAGAGGGCGACATACAAGTCTAATAAAATAAATAAATAAATAATTCCTGCCTGGCGCATGAAGCCTGGTGCTCTTTCCAGCCAATTGCCAGTTATCTTTACTGTATAGCAGATTAGACAAGACAAACACCACCCTGAAACAAATTGATAGGAACAAAAATATAGAAAGCCAACTAAACGCAGTTCATTGGAGAAGGGAGAGAGAAGCTGATGAAAGATGAACTGAAGGAACCTAGTGGAATTTTGCAAATCTTGCAAGTTCCCTAATGAGTACTTCCTGTGCTATTGATGTAAGGAAGAAAGATAGGTGGGGTGTCCCAACTATGAGTAAGGCAGTGAAAGCATCAGCAGCCATTCAACTTATTAATTGCATACCAAATAAGACCTGGCAGACTAATGGTTTATCCCTTCCTTCCTGAGTGTGATTTCAGTTAACAGGACAATTCCTCCCTTGGCTAACAGCTGCTGCATGATAGCAGAATCATCCTTCAGAGCATATGCCTTTGTAAGATGCCACAAGTGACACATTATGTATCTCATTCCCACCTCTGTCACAATTGACAGATGTAAAAATCTGTACTGTTGAATTTGTCATTTAAAAAATAATCACAGTTTTTGTTACTAGATTCATCATTGGGCAAAACATTCAGAGGAAGAGTTTAAAGCAGAGATCTGGGGACTTCAACTTCCAGAATTTCCCAGCCAGACATGACTTCAGTTTCTGGGAGGTGAAGTCCACAAGTCTTAAAGTTGCCACAACTGGACACTCCTGGTTTATAGAGATATCTCAAAAGCCTGTCTCATTGCAGAGAACCTGGGACTCTGCAACCATCATAAATACATGCCAATTGCCAAGCATCTGAATTTTGATCATGTGACCATGGAGATGCTGCATCAGTTGTAAGTGAGAAAAACGGTCATAAGTCACATTTTTCAGTGCTGATGTAACTTTGAATAGTCACTATATGAATGGCTGTCAAGGACTACCTGTACTCTTACATTTTAATGGTGGGATGCTACTAGGGAAAGGGCATCCAACACTATTCCTACAACCACGGGAAAACTAGCTAAAAGTTTTCTGTCAGTGTTCTGAAAGTAAGATATTATTAAATTATCTAGATTAGATTCTCTGATTAGGCAGTGAAATTGACTATAGAATAGCCAAAGTGCCTTGGAATTATATGAGGGAGCCCACCCAATGTCTACTTACCCAAGCAATGGTTAGGCAGGTTAGGATGATTCCTTTAAAAAAAAAATCCTTGATCAGATATACCTTAATGGGGCAACCCAACAAAATATATAAACTATCAAATATGACAGCACCTGGAAAAAGAGGGGTGGATTATCAAAACAAGAGGAATTTCTAGCCTCTCTTCTTTCATCTGCAGATATGGACTTGCACTTAGTTTTTAATTAACAATGGAAATACTTCCCTCCCTCAAGAATAGAATAGCCTCAATTGTATTCCATCATTACTTTGTTTTTTTATCCAAACAATAAGATGCTAACTGTTAAGTTTGCATGAAGAGACAAACGCGGAGTGCTTCAAGCTCTTTAGTTTATTAGTGACTTCAGCTCAGAACGAACCCGACTGGCTTTGCTGCGGCTGCTACTTATAGCCAGCAGCCGCAGCTGACAGCCAATCAGAGTGCAGGGTTTTCATTTCAAACCAATCATTTCTAACATTTTACAGGAACAATTCAAACTAAACCAATGATTTCAAACCTGCATACATAACACCCCTCCCCACTAGGTTCAGTCCATACACAAACCCCATCTATCTAATGTATTTTTTTTAATAGGTGGGGCTCTTACGTGTATGTTGAGACCTACGTGGTTCAGATGTTTTAAGGTTCTCACCTTGTGAGAGAGGAAATGTGTCTGCTGACATTTCCTTACTTGGACTTCTAGTAATGGTAGAACCTCTTTGGTTACTACAACCTGGTCTCTCCTCCCAATCCATCTCCAACCCAATGTCAGCACCTAAATCAGGTAGTGGTGTGTAATCTTCCATTTGTAAAAATGGTTGTTGGCACTGTGACAGGTTTTGGGGTGATTCCTGTCGTGTTAGCTCGTTACATATGGGGTTGATTCTAGCTTGCTGATTATCCTCATAAACCTCCCCTTCCCCCCTAGAAGAGGCAGTAGGTATGGGAACCAGGGAGGAGCAATGGTGATGCTCCTGAGGTAGTCTGGATCTTAGCTGATCAATGTGCCTGCTCCAGAGGACACCGTCCTCTGTTTGTACCCTGTAAGACCTGGGGCCTGTGATTTGGGTTATCTCAGCAGGAATCCATAATGGTTCACCCATAAGGTTCTTAGCATAAACAGAATCACCCACAGTGAAAGTGCGAATCTTGCTAGTGGAATCTAGTGATGCGTTGGGTGCGTAAGTGGGATGAAGGCGGTCAAGGGGAGATCTGAGTTTCCTACCCATCAACAATTCAGCTGGGGTTAAGTTAGTTGAGGGGTTGGGAGTGATATGTTGGACACTGAGAAGTTTTTCAACTTTCTCAGTGATGTCCCCAGGACCCAATTGCTGAAGTTTTTCCTTGGTAAATTGTACCATATGTTCAGCCCAGTTGTTAGCCGAAGGATGCCCAGGGGCTGTCAGGGCATGTCTGATACCCTGCTGTGCTAGATATGATTCAAAAAGGTTGGATGTAAATTGAGGGCCATTGTCAGAGACAAGAACATCAGGTAACCCGTGAGTTACAAAAAGCTTTTTAAGCTGCTTGATGACAGCGTCAGTTGTGGTGGATGCCATAGGGATGACTTCTAGCCATTTGGAATATGCATCTACTATAATAAAGAATGTGTGCCCTCTGGTAGGGCCAGCAAAATCAATGTGAATCCTAGACCATGGGCCCCTAGGACATTACCATTCCTGTGGGGGGGCGAGAGGTGGGGCAGGCCTGACTACCTGACAGTTGGGACAAGATGCAACCCAGTTTTCAACCATTTTGTCAATACCTGGCCACCATACATAACTCCTGGCCAATCCCTTCATTCTGACAATTCCCGGATGACCCTCATGTAACATTTCCAAAACCTCTTTTTGTAGTTTTGCAGGAATAACCACCCTGTTACCCCACAAAATACATCCTCTTAATACAGATAATTCAGTTTGCCTGGATTTAAAAGGTTGGGCAAGTTGAGGTAGATCTTGAAGTGGCCAGCCTTTCTTAATCCAGCCTATAACAGGAGCCAATACAGTGTCTTTGGCAGTCTCTCTGGCAATTTGAGCAGCATGTACTGGAAGTTTGGCAACAGTTTCTAGAAAAAGGTGTGAGTCTCAGGAACAGGGTCCTCAATGTGTGAAGGAAGTGGGCAGCAACTCAGAGCATCTGCATGCCCAATGTCTTTACCAGGTCTGTGGATCAGTTTGTATGAATAAGCAGCAAGAAATTCAGTCCATCTCAGCATTCTTGGTGACAGGATGGTGTTGGTTTGTCCCTGCCACAATGCCTAAAAGAGGTTTGTGATCTGTGACAACAGTAAATGTTCTCCCATATAGATACTCATGAAATTTCTTGACAGCTGCTACAATTGCCAAAGCTTCCTTGTCCAATTGGCTGTAGTTTCTCTCTGCTTTAGTCAAGTGCAGAGTAAAATGCAATAGGAGCTTCCCTTCCGCTGGGAAGCATGTGGCTCAACACCCCCCCCCACTCCAAAAGGGGAGGCATCACAAGTCAGAACAACAGGCAAGTTCTAAGAGAACTGTATCAGTACAGAATCAGATGTGATTTGTCTCTTGATATTGTTAAATGCAGCTTGTTCCTTCCTCCCCTAGACCCATGCAGATTTTTTGTCCAGCAACCTATGTAGGGGTTCTGCAATGGTTGCCTTCTGAGGTAGAAACATATGATAGAAGTTATTGAGTCCCAAGAATGCTTGCAAATCTGTTTTGCATTTTGGCCTGGGGGCTTCTTTGATTGCCTGAACTTTGGCCTCTATGGGGTGGATGCCATGTTTATCAATCATGTAACCCAAGAATTCCACTTTATCTGTTCTAAGTGTGCATTTTTCTTCTTTGACTTTTAACCCCGCTTTTTTGAATCTGGTTAAGACTTCTCTGAGTCTCTTGTGTAACTGAGTGTCATTTTCAGCAGAAATTAACACATCATCAAAGTAAGGTACTACCCCTGGCAGTGCCTGGTGCCACGCTTACTCCAAACTGTAACCTTTTACATTTGAAGGCACCTCTATGAGTCACAATGGTTTGGGCCTCTGCAGTGGCATCGTCAACTGTTAGTTGTTGATATGCCTGTGCCAGGTCCAATTTGGCAAAAACTGTGCCCCCTCCAAGAGAATGTAATAAATGATGCACTACTGGAACTGGATATGCTCTGTTGTAGCGCGTGGTTCAATGTCCCCTTGTAGTCTCCGCAGATTCTCACAGACCCATCAGTCTTGACAGGTGTGACTATGGGTGTCTCCCACCTGGAGTGATCAGTGGGCTCTAAAACCCCTTGGGCTATTAGTTTATCTAATTGTGCATCAATTTTTTCCTTTAAGGCAAATGGAACCCTTCTGGGTTCTAAACGGATTGGTTGTACCTTGGGATCTAGGTTAAAGGAGATAGGGGTCCCCAAGTACTTGCCTAATCCCTGCTGAAGACCTCTGGAAATTCAGACTTCAAGGCCACTTCCCACTCAGTGTTGCTCACGTGATTGATGCCAGTCACCTCGATGCCCAGCGGGTTGAACCATTCAAGGCCCAGCAGACTTGGGCGGTCCTTGTCCATGATGATTAGTGGTAGGCGCTTGGTGTGGCCCTTGAATTTCACGTTGAATTCTCTTGTTCCAACTACTGGAATCTTGTTCCCTTGGTAGTCTTTAAGAGTCAATGCTTGCTTCTTGAAGTGATTCTTCTGGATGTTGGGAAGTAGTCTGTGAATAGTGTCCCATGACACCATAGATAGGTATGAGCCTGAGTCCACTTCCATTTGGCAAGGCCTTCCTTCAATAAGTACCTTGACATGCACTTTTCTGCTTTTTAAGGGTGATGAATGACCAATAGTTACTGTTTGATGAGTTTCATTCTTCCCATTTGCGTCTGGGCTGCACCCCGTTTTCTCACTGAGGTTGTTAGGCTTGAATTCTTTGTCTTTGCTTGTAGCAAACTTTCTTCTGTTGGGTGGAGTTCTGGATGATTTTCAGACTCTTGCTAGGTGTCCTCTTTTATCACAACGGAGGCAAATGGTGTCTAAAAACTTGCATTCAGTGCGGGGGTGGTTTCCCCCACAACCTCTGCAGTAGAAATCTTGCCTCTTTCTTCCCAGGTCTTTCTTTTTCCTCTCCATTCTGAGTCTGTAAATTCCTTCCTCCACCTCACTAGAGTCTGACTCAGAATCTAGTTCTTCACAATGATTTGTGGTGGACTTTTCCACATCAGGATGGCTCATGGCCTTGTTAATTTTCTTCATGGCTGCTGCTGAGGACTTGGTAGCTTCTGCTGAAGAGGCTTCTTCTATTGCTTCCTTCAGTGTGATCTTAGGTTTCATTAATAACTTGCTCTGTAGCACCTTGTCTTTAAGGCCTAACACGAAACGATCGCGCATGGCCTCCTCTAAACTGTTGAATTCGCATGCACCCCCAATGTCTCTTAAACTTGCCATGAAGTCATTTATGCTTTGCTTTTCCCCTGATCACGACGGTAAAACTCGTGTCTCTTAATGAGGCACGATACTTGTGGCACGTAATGGGCTCTTAACAGCCTTTCCAAATCAGGCCATTCCATTACCTTCACGTCTGCAGCTCCCGCTAATGCCTTCTCCATCTTGAAGACTGCCGGACCGCAGTGCGTAAGAAAGACCGCCCTCTTCCGCTCGAAATGTCGGCAAGATCGCTTTCCTCCAAATACATTTGGAACGATCTGCATACGACTCCCAGTCTTCTGCCGTCGGATCGAACGGGGCTGGGGGCGTGTTCAGCGCAGCCATCTCGCTTTTCTTCTGTTCCGCGTTGCCTTCTTCTTCAGGGGAATCCCATCCTCATCGCCAGTGTTAAGTTTGCATGAAGAGACAAACACGGAGTGCTTCAAGCTCTTTAGTTTATTAGTGACTTCAGCTCAGAATGGACCCGACTGGCTTTGCTGCTGTTGCTTATAGCTGGCAGCGGCAGCTGACAGCCAATCAAAGTGCAGGGTTTTCCCGCACTTTTTAAACCAATCATTTCTAACATTTTACAAGAACAATTCAAACTAAACCAATGATTTCAAACCTGCATACATAACACTAACAATTAGATATCATACAAAACAAGCAATTCTAATAACAGAGATGGATGGATGGGATATCAAGAGCCTGAGATCTTCTGTTCTTTGCCCTTGTGGGCTGATCCATGCTTCCTGCTTGCTCCGGTGTCTGGATGTACCACCTACATGTTGGCAGGGCAGGAACACATATTATTATCTTCAGCTTGCCCCTGGGCTACTGGGAAGATGGCTGCAATTGATGGCCCTGTATCAGAAATACCTAATACTCTCCTTCTCCTCAATGCCAGCTGGGCACCCCAGTTCACTGGATGCATGCCATTCATTGTTACACAAATGCCTCCATTCCAGAGGTGGTATTCATCGGGTTCTGACCAGTTCTGGAGAACCAGTAGCGGAAATTTTGCGTAGTTCCGAGAACTGGCAAATGCCACCTCTGACTGGCCCTGCCCCATCTATTCTCTGCCTCCCGAGTCCCAGCTGATTGGCTGGGTCTTCTTTTGTTGCCCTGCACAGGAGAACGGAGCTGGAAAGCAGGTTAGTGAGGTGGGGAGGAAATGGGATTTTGCAGTAACCTTCCCCTGCCACACCCACCAAGCCATGTCCACAGAACCTGTAGTAAAAAAAATTGAGTCCCACCACTGTGCATATTTATACACATTCACATTCTTCACAGCACTTTTCTGAAATTGTTAAAAGCTGGATCTATAGCAGTATTGTTTTATTGAGAATTTTTATACAGCTGAATTATTTTGAGTTTTCTACAGAAATAATGATCTCTTTTTCCTTCCTGGTTCACAAACCCTTTTTGTTTTACTTGTATGTCTATAGAAAAACATAACATTTTGAATAATACCTTTCCTTTCATCTTTGTTGATTTGGGGAGGAGGGTGATGAGAAAGGCATATCTTTGCATTTCTCCAGAGTCATCCTTCAGTTTTCTTGGGACTCAGCCTTATAATGCCAAGGGAGGTTTTGTTTTGTTTTTACCAAATGTTCCCCTGTTTATTGCCATTCTGATAATGATGTGAAGTAGGAGGGAGAATATGAAAAGGAAGTATGGAATATTTCTTTTTCTCTAGGGCAAGAAAGATGATGTTTGCTTGCTCTGGCAATCAAGGAAGACTTTCACATTTACCATTATTTGTGAAAGGTGAACATGAAAGAAGCAGAACATTTTAAAAGCCCAACAGAGCCATTTATCTTTCCCTAAGGGCAGTAAATGCTCCTAGAATTTTGATGTACTTGTGCAAAGTGAGGGGAGTTTGGAATGAATTAATTAAAACATGAGTTTGGGACTGCAAAACTTGTTGGCGTTGAGTAAAAAAGGACAAGTGAGAGAGAAAACAAAAGGTGAAACAACCTAAAGCAAAATTGAAAAAAGTCACAAAGTGAAGCGAAATAGCAAAAAAGGACAAGAAACAGACAATGAACTCTTAAACTTATGCAAGACACTAACAACTAGGGTTTTTTTCCACACTGCACCCTACATGTCCAGCTGTCTGTATCTTTATGCTTAGACTGGACAGAAACGATGCTGATTTGAGAGATCCCCTTCCAGATTTCTAGATCTTCCATTCCACCTCTGAGAGGGCCAGGAGGTAGTCTGTGATTTGGTGGGCTTCCTTGCTTATATGCAGCCGAAGTTTGCGATGTACACAGCAATGTATTTTTGTGTTTGTGTGTGTACATACACGCCAACACATACACACTCACACAGTGATATGTATTTTGCAAGATCCTTCTCAAAGATCTACAACAACATAGGCCGCATATTGATACAGCCCTGGTTCAAAGTAGTCAGGTCTCAGGGATGCCAATATTTAGAATAGAATAGAATAACGGAGTTGGAAGGGACCTTGGAGGTCTTCTAGTCCAACCCCCTGCTTAGGCAGGAAACCCGAAACCACTTCAGACAAATGGTTATCCAACATCTTTTTAAAAACCTCCAGTGTTGGAGCATTCACAACTTCTGGAGGCAAGTCATTCCACTGGATAATTGTTCTGTCAGGAAATTTCTCCTTAGTTCTAAGTTGCTTCTCTCCTTGATTAGTTTCCACCCATTGCTTCTTGTCCTGCCTTCAGTGCTTTGGAGAATAGCTTGACTCCCTCTTCTTTGTGGCAGCCCCTGAGATATTGGAACACTGCTATGTTACCCCTAGTCCTTCTTTTCATCACACTAGACATTCCCAGTTCCAGCAAGCATTCTTTATATGTTTTAGCCTCCAGCTCCCTAATCATCTTGGTTGCTCTTCTCTGCAGTCTTTCTAGAGTCTCAACATCTTTTTTACATCGTAGCGACCAAAACTGGATGCAATATTCCAAGTGTGGCCTTACATTTATCAGAGAAGTCCCTGATAGATTTTTTTAATCCCCATAAAATTCTTAAAAATTAAACTCCCTAAAGTTGAGCTTGGTTCCTAATGAGGTTTTCAACACATTCATGCAGGTGGCTTGGCTGATGTAGAAGTGATTTGCTATCGCCTTTTCCCAAAAATATGAGCCAGCAATGTGCAGCAGCAGCCAAAAGAGCTAATACAATCCTGGGTTGTATAAACAGAGGCATAGACTCAAGATCACATAAAGTATTAGTGCCACTTTGTAAAATCCTAGTAAGACCACACCCAGAATACTGCAACCAATTTTGGTCACTATACTACAAAAAGGATGTTGAGACTTTGAAAAAAAAAAGTTCAGAGAAGAGCAACTAAGATGATCAAAGGCCTAGAGACTAAAACATATGAAGAATGGTTGCAGGATGTGGGTATGTCTAGTCTAGAGAAGGACTAGGGGGGACATGATAGCAGTACTCCAGTATTTGAGGGGCTGCCACAAAGAAGAGGGGGTCAAATTATTCTCCAAAGCACCAGAGGGCAGGACAAGAAACAATGGATGGAAACTAATCAAGGACAGAAGCGACCTGGAATTAAAGAGAAACTTCCTAACAGTGAGAACAATTAACCATTGGAACAGGTGGCCTTCAGAAATCATGGGCACTCCATCATTAGAGGTTTTTAAGAAGAGACTAGACAGCCACTTAACTGAAACAGTATAAGTTCTCCTGCTTGAGCAGGGGGCTGGATTAGAAGACCTCCAAGGTCCCTTCCAGCTTCAATTCTAATTCTAATTCTAATAATTCTAATTCTAATAATTCTAATTCTAATAATTCTAATTCTAATTCTATAATGGTTTTTGACTTCTCAGTCTAGCTTATCCCCCTAAAATTTTCTGGTAGTTTCCGACTTTAGTACTAACTAAATTTCTGCGATCAACCAAGGACAACTCAGGACAGGGTAATATGGAACACAGTCAGATCTTTGCTTCCTTTTAAGACTTGGTTTCAGCATCAAACTGCCTTCTTAATTCAAAAATCTACAGGCACCATAGATGATGACACAATCTTTGGGAGAAAAGACAAATGTTATTTAAAACTGTAGGTACGCATGGCTTTTTCCCAAAAGATACAACGCTGCCAGATGGGGCTTAGGAATCGGTTTGATTGAACACCATAAAAAGACAGGAAAGGGGGAGGGGCACTCATACAATGGAAATTCAGGAACAGCTGTATCAATAATACATGGGGAGGAAATGTGGACTAAGACAGTTTATGTTGTCACTCATGGACCATATTCATGTGAGAGGGGCAGTTAGTCAGAATCACCCTTGGTGTATAAACTTTCAGACCAGTTTGAATTATCAGTTTAAAAGATCATCATCTTTTTTATCTGATGCCAAGCCATAATTCCTGTTGAGCCTAGCCATTCTATTAAAACTATTCTGAACGAGAACTGCATATGGTAACTCTATGGTAAGATCTTTGGGGCTTTAATTTCTGAGGAACCCCTTAGAGAATCAAAGGTGCTCTATAAAAGAGTGGAATGCTTATTAAAAATAATCTATCCAAAAAATATTCCAGCTTTATTCTGAAATGTCCAATACATGTGTCAGAACACCACATGAATCTCTGAGTTGGAGAATGCAGTCAACATAGCACACTGGTTTGCAAGATAATCACTAAATTAGAAATCTTAACTTGCAATAAAAGAAAGTAAGTACTGTATGCTTGGGATAAAAAGAAATGTTGGTTACATTTGTGCCATACCAGACAAATGGGTAAAAATGGATTAAAAGAATCATTTCAACAGAAGGATATGATCACATGTTTCTTCGATGTTGCAACTGCACAAGAGTAAAAAGGTCTGCTGTTTCCATTTCTTTTTGTGCCCCAGTTTGAAAATTGCAATGCAATTCTGCCAAAAGCAGTTACTTTAGAATTAACTTCTTCACAATCTGTCTCCCTAGTGTGATGGATATTAATTTTATTCAAAGAAAATATAAGCTTGTGTTTTATTTAAGAGTACTTGCAAGAGTTCAGTTTCAGAAAACAGAAACAGAATCTTAGAAAGTATATATAAAATAAGAGGGGCTTTTTTTGTAGCAGCAATCTATTTTTCAAGAAGGATTGCCTTAAGACAGATGTAGCAAGAACTGTTCCGTAAAGGATGAATGGAAAAAACAAATACAAAAAGTGTTATGTATGTAGGTTTGAATGTTATTGGTTTATTTGAACTGTTCTTGTAAAATGTCAAATGGTATTGGTTTAAATAGTGGGAAGAAACCCTGCACTTC